>KK112466.1:637887-718735 GCA_000611955.2 Stegodyphus mimosarum
AGAACTAAATAGGAGATATCAAAGATTAAACGAGATAGCTTTTGGTTTTCAGTTTCATACTGGCAAAAATAATTGTGACTGGATTTAAGCACTTAAAAAGAGAAAGAGAAGCTTTTAACTTATATCCAAATGATACAAATGCTTCAGGTATTTCATCAGAAATATCTAGTTTTGCTATTTCAATAATTAAATGCTATTTCAATGAAACCATGCTATTTCATTAATTCGAGTCGTTAAAGCAAAGCTAGGTCTTTTAAAGAAACTTTAAGACTGCAGTCTAATGCAGGCATTCTGAGTTTGAAAATTACGGTAGAAATATTTTCAATGTTTTCAATCATTAATGTTAACGGGAAAGTAGCTTAAAAATATTTTTAACTGAAATGATTACGCAAAATCTTCTTTTGTCCCCCCAAAATTTCAAATATCCTCTGTATAGATCATAAATTAAATAATCAGGTACATTTAAAAAAAACAAGAATTGTCCGTTTTATTTACTAGAAAAAAAAAGAAAAGAAAGAAAAGAAGAAAAATTAAGCGACAAAGAAAAAAGAAAGAAAAGAAAAAGATTAAAAAAAAAAGCTTGCCTATTAATGTAACACTTTTTATATTAATTTTAGTATACTATGCATATTATTTAAATGTAATTTTCTATTTACCGAGAGGATATTTTTTAATGTTTCGTTAAACATTTATAAATTATTACATGGCTTAATTGTCTGAATGGATAAAGTTATGATTTCAAATTATTCTAATAAGAGTTATGATACGATATTGTATAATTATCTTTGTTCAACATAGCTATATACAAATGCACAGATACAGATGAGTTAAAAATTATGTACAGTTACAGATGCTATACAGATGAGTTAATCTGAAGTTTTATATGTAGAAGCACTCATTTACCTCAGCTGGAAAAACACCTAGGCACGGCTCTCTTCGGCGGGCTTAACCACTTAGCTACTAGTGAGGTCTACAGAGAAAGGATTTAAAATGTTTTAGTATCTGAAAATAGTTATTTATGCTAAAACTTCCACCCAGATTAAAAAAAGTATTTTTTCGCGTATTTCAATATTCAGTGTTAATAGAAATTATTAATGACAGCTTTACACAGTATAGTTTGAATGAAAGATTCCATACGAGGTTGTAGTAACGAGGAAATTTGGAAATAGAGAAAATGTGGAAAACTCTGCCTTTTTCGTGCAATACCGACGTTGACGCTTTACGTGTAGGTAGCATCTGTTGATATTGCTACGTTTTTTTTTCTTCCAGGTTCGTGGATTTGGAGTGAATAACGACGGCGACACTTGATGAAGTATCAGAACACACTTTATTGGCCAGTATTTTAGACGACAGCTCCAAAATCACGCTTACAGTCGTCGAAGAACTACTATAAACACGCTGAGACAATCAGCGACACAGCCTTCAGACTATCAGGCTGTAACGGTGCAGACAGCTTCACGGCAAAGCACAGAGTACAGCTCCCGACTCTGCTCAGTCGTTCTCGGAACTCCACGTACTCTCGAGACTGACTCTCCACGCTAGAACTCGCGATGCACTCGACGATACGCTAGAGTATAGCTCCCGACTCGGTTCAGTCGTTCCCGAAGCTCAACACACTCTAAGATAAATCTCGACAATGCACTATCTCGCGATACACTAAGAAACGCTCTGGATGTAGTCGAGGACCAACTAGACACTCGCTTACTGACTGACTATCAGCTCGCTAGACGAAACGCCAACTCACTCTCGGCGTACCAGCACGGTTTATATAGCTTTTGGCTTGTATTCGAGAACGTTCTGGGCTAAACCAGGAAGAATTCGTTCTAGAAGGTTCTCCATGCGTCTATAACATATTGCCAATTTGGTCGCCAAATGGGCGATTTTTCGCCAAATGTGGCAACCCTGCCTTTCCTTACCATTTTATGGCAACCCTAAACCTGCTTTGCGGAGAAGCTATCTTACCGCGCCTGGAGATTTCGTAACAGTATACTATGCATGAGATCTAATAGACCTACAGCAGCATCTGTGGTATACGATGCAAGGCGTCAAATACACCTGCAGTAGCATCTAATTGCATATGCTTCCTTAACCCTTGAACAAGTTCATGCTCAGAAGGGCTTGTGATATTTTTTATCCATTATGAATACAGTCATGAATGAGAGAACGAGCCACAGTATAGCAGTAGATATCTAAATGAAACACGTCTGCATGTTCTATCAGATTTCAACTAAGAGGTATCACTTTTATCGAGCACAGCTACAGACAGTACCAAAGGTAAAATTATTTATTAGATTAGTGATTAATATATTTATAGTCAAATAAGACAAATAATGGCCGGTCATCCGGTCTTTCCTCTGGCAGAGGAAATCCTCCCCGAATTTTAAGACTGCTGTTGCTAAATCGAAATATTGGTAACATTATTTAAGATATGAAGCTTTGATCGGAGCGGAATGCATGTTCATCTGCTATTTTCATTTTTACAACTGGCTGATATTTCTTTATGCAATATCTTAGAAACTTAAAGTTCACAATGCATTGATAGTCAGCAAATAGATGAATAAAGGCAGCAGAGCAGTCCTTTTAACCAAGTGTACCTAAAACTTCGGTATTCTTTTCTTAGAAGAAACAAAGTTTTCTTTATTTAACTGTCAATTTTCTTCTCCAGCTGTTACATATATTCCGAACTATTGATGAAAGCCTCCATTAACTCCTTTCAGTTCCTTAGCAATTTTCAACTGTGAACTCATCCGATGAATTAGAAGCTGTTATCTCGATAAGTCATTTATGTTTGTCTAAGATTTGTTTTCGTGGGAAACATAAATTCCAGACTTTTCTCTGCTTCTACAGTCTTTATTCTTTCTGATAACCACTATGTATGAAATAACAATGATAATTCTAATTTTCATTCATTAATTTAAGCCAACCATTCACATTCTTAGAGCATTTTGTTCACTTCTTTTGTTTCACAGCTCGGATAGCGCTTCATAATTTCTCAGTTATTTAAAAAATAACTTTTAAAAGCAGCCTTGCGAAATTCTTCAAAAAAATTATAGAAATAAATACCGAACTTCACATTATAACGTAGATTATAAATCTATTTTTGTTTAGTCGATATTCTTAAGTAAGCTTTAGCATATACAGATTCGATACTGTCTTTAATTTCAAATATACGGGGTAACATAAAAGTAGCAGAAAGGTAAACATCAAATGATAAGAAATATATGCATAGTAGCTCGACGCAAATTTCACAGAAATACATGAAAAATTTTGACAACGTAAGATTTTATTGCCAGAATATTTACATATTTACTTCAAGTCATATATGTAAACATTATTTGTCGCACTGAAAGATGTTATTCTCCCTAGTGTGATGGAAATTGCAGTTGAACTTCTTCGATGCTGCATAGACTGCCATGCAACGTCTGATGGCCATTGTCATCATTTGAATCCTAATTGCGTTACTAAGTGAGTTGTGAAATTAGTAACTTCTACAGAGTTCAAGCCGCCCAACCGGTATAGTCGTTAGCGTCGTTGACTGCCGTGCCGAAGGGCTCGGGTTTGAATCCCGGAGAAGGCATGGATGTTTGTAAATGTATAGTGTCGGTGCGGCATGGCGGCACTTTAAATATGCGGCGAGCCGAAAGTCCTCTCATGTGGTTCGATGGAAGGGGAGAGGGGTGGAAGACCCTCGGACCCATCCACCCGTCCCGGGGTGCTCTCCATCCAAATTGGGGGCGGAATTGAGCCAAATCGTACTGTCACCTGTTAGGTGCTCAAGGATTTGGCCAACGACAAGCGTAATCTAGCGCTCCTTCACACGAGATTTCTCGTGGGCTTAGGCTGACTCTGTCAGAAAAGTGAGCATGAGCAACAACAACAACAGAGTTCAATCGCAACCAAAAGGGGAAAAATATAACAATTCTAATACTTTTGTTATTAAACCACATCCTATGGTTTTTGTGCTTTTCTTTGAAATTTGCATAGTGATACTGTCTAGCCTTTCCGATGTATTGAATATTTTTTCTGCTAGTTTTGAATCATCCGGTATATCGATCTAATCATCCATATATTACCTGTTGTAAAGGAATCGAATTTTACTCACGTATTGAAACAGATTTTTCTATTCTGAACATTTAAAGGAAATAAACAGATGGATTATCTTAATATTTAATTTAGCAATTGATACGCGTTTCTTTTCTGAAAGTAAAAAGTAAATGAATAAATGGGATATCGTACTATTTAATTCCGCAGTATTAAATATTTTGTTGCGCTGAGTTTTGAATCATCCAGCTTAAAACTACTTAAATTTTATCACAGAAAAATGTAAAATTTACGAGTTTATTCAGAACATGTTTCTTTGCTATACCAAGAGTATTTCGAGAAAGCTTTTTCTTCTAACGAAGAAGCATGGGTAGTTAATTTAATATTTAACAATTTACGTTTCCATAGCAAAAGTGATTTAGTATTACTGAGCGTCTATGAGTATTTTCCATAATGCATTATGTTCAATTTGCTGACTGCCTTTTTTTAGGGCTAAAAGCAATCCTCTAGACGAGACAAATTTCGAAAAGGAGAAAAGTGAAACATGTATGGAATTAAATATAAAACAGAGCATCGATACGAAGATACTAATAAAAGTTACGATTTATGTAGCACAACCAGATTTTACAAATTCAGTTAATTTACTCAGGCAAGAAATCATTTATGCAAATTCGTTTTCGGAGTTCTTTACGTCAAATAAAACTAACGTTTCTGAAAATATATTAAAGAACGCATCAAAAGAAAGTAATATTTCTATATTGACATCTTTTGAATAAGTGATTATCTAATTTTCACAGCCACAGTTTATTTTCAGCGTCACATTTTATGTAAAAGAATATTTATTATTATTATTATTATTATGATCATGATACCCCATCAGTGTAAACGAGTCTTTTGCCCTGGGTTCGAGCCCAGGAAAACGACTCTTAAAGTGGCTGGCTTTCGTAGGTTTCTCCCTGTGTAGCACAAATAACAGCCAGTTTCTCTTAGAAAGGCCTTCAGGAAGGTATTCCTCTAATTAGGCGGTCATTGCCATATTTAAATAACTTAGCCTTGTATATTTTTAAACAGAGGAATGGAATATATTCAAAGGCATAACCATGAATATGTCTATGCTTTTATTTATGTAAATAAAGAGGCTAATTATTCGTATAAGAGAGGTGCACACTTTCGCTTTATTTTAATTTTCATTGCGTAAATTATGAGCGTGGTTGTGTGTAGGGATATATACATTATGTGTCTGCGACATAATGTGCTTACATTATGTGTGTATGTGTCTCTATGTTATTTTAGATGACAGAGAACTTGACAAAATGAGCAACAAATATATACAAAGAATAATTTTGAAGCGGTGTCCAGCCAAACAGTCACGTCGAAAGAAAAATCTAAAAATTGCAATCGTCTCACGGCGGGGCCAGTCAGGTATGTTTATTTGCTTCTAAAACCTTCAACTTCTTGAAGAGGTTTGAGTGCTTAGTTTCTCATTATGTCGGGAAGAAAACGCGTTCTTGATAAAAATCTTTATCGTACAAAATGGGACATTGCTATGTGTGAGCTGTAATATGCCAGTTGTAACTTTTATTGCCCAGCACAACAGGCTGTTCTTTGCCACTTAGTCCACAGAGACCCGGGATCCACTGAAGAAGAATGGTGTTTCCCATCAGTTCGAATTTTTGTATGGATAGTTGACAATTGAAAACATCCCAGGACGAAGCATCGTGAGTAAAGTTAATGCACTGAACGGCAACTCTAAAAGCGTACAGAATACCGGCGGCTCTTCGAACTTTGTCACAGCGAATAACCATTTGTCTCAGAGATATGCGTATATCTTAAACCTCTCCATCAGAGGCTGTTGGAAAACTTCCAATATGGGAGTAAAGTGCGAACAGGTTGCACAAGACTCTTGCGCCAGTATTAGGCTGGCCATTAGGAAATGAGTCGTCAGTAAATATTCTTAGCCAGTCATTCTCAGAGTACTTGTTGTTTAAAATCTCCAAGGCAAGGATGCAAATTTCAGGAGCAGTATTGTATTTTAGAATAGGAAATTGAAGATTATACGCATATATATCTAGATGTGTGTGTATGTGTATATACTTCTAACCAATAAAAGCTTTTTATGTATGTCCCCTTTCGTGTTTAAAATAAAAATTTTTAATCAGAGGTTTACTGATACCTCTCTGGAAAGTGTTATCTTCAGATGATTAATTATCTTTAGATGACTTTTATCTTCAGATGACTGATTATCTTTAGATGACTTTTATTTTCAGATGACTGATTGCAGTAATTTTCATTTAAATCTGTTCCTCTCATAAAAAAAGCATATAGGGGTCGTATATAGCGTTTAGTCAGGTTGTACATATCTTCCGTAGGACGTTCTTTCGCTTAGACTCAAAAGAAATACATCTGAAATGATACTGGGTTTTATGAATTTTAATTTCATTGGTACTTATACCACTCCAAGCTGAGAAGGTAAAGTGTAGGTAAACTCCAGTTGTATAATGAATTAAGCTACGAAATATAATTTTTAAATTAATGGAAATAAAAATTAACTATTAAACAAGGCCGAAAACGCATGTTAACATAATACACATATATATGCACACATACATCACATAGATGGTTTATCACTCCATACGACAACTAAGCGTTTTGAGACAAATCGCAGCATTGTTCTACATTATTTATTAAATTTTTTATAAGTGAAGTGTCGAAATCAAAAGACAGCTAGACGGTCTACTCGAACAGATCGTAGAACTAGAGAAATGACGGTTAGTGATCATTATTCTGTTGTTGATAAATTTAGACGTTACATAAAGAGTTCAGGAGATTTAGGAGTTCCTACTGAAACTATCACAAGATGCTTATACAACACTACAGTGCAAAGCAGATGGCCAACTACAACACAGTTTAACTGATCTGAAGTTTCTGCTTTGAAAGCTATGATGATGAATATCCCAGCAGTAATATAGACCAGATGACTATTATCTTCAAAGGTGTGTCTAATTGTTTCAGAAGCAGTGACATTTGGAAGTTCCTGCTTCTAAAATGAAGTTAGGCGGCGGTGTCATGCATGGTAGGATAGCCCCTCTGATCTTTCTGTCTAATACAATTTGGCTGAAGATCCAGTTATACAGCTATTTCTAAAAGGTGTCCAAGAGACGTTTCTCTAACCACTAATCGGATACCACTAATGTGTATACTGCACATGCTGTTCTTAAAAGCCTACATCATCTTGATATGCTACCTCGGTCTGCTATATCCCAAATGTGCCCCCCAACGTGCATTCATATAACATATCACTGGTCGGTTACTACAAAAGAGTTAGATACTTCGATGCAAAAGGCATGCTATTCTGGCATATTATACATTGTGACATAATTCCTACATTTCACAGACAATGATTAGTTGCTTCGTTGACAGTATTCCAGATCCTATAACCGCGTGTATTTCCGCTTGTGGTAATAATATTCCTGTTTTATTAGCCCGCCAGTCAATTCCAATAATTCCATATTTCTATGTTCTTTTTTTCTTTGGCTTGAGGAATTTCCATGAATAATTTTTTTGAATTTTAAGACTTTTCCGAGATTTTGTGAATATTACATTTTTTATCGTTTTCAAAATAAAATTATAAATTAAAACAATTTTGATATTATATTTCATAACTTCTGGCATTAAGTTTTTAGATAACACTTAAATAATTCAAAGTATTTATACATATGTTACTAACTCTAAAAAAATAGCTTTCAATCACGTAGCTGCAAAATAAGTTCTATCCACTTCACTTTTTATTATTCTATACACTTAAAAATATGCTGCTAATAATAATAAAGACAATTTTTAAAACAAACACATGAATTTCATTACCAGGTAGCAAATTTCTTCAAAGCATGTACAAAGACTGAGCTCAAAAATTTGTCTCAGCATTGAAACATTTTAGCCTTTTTACATCGCTTATTTTATTTTTCTTTAATTTTGTAAATTCTATGCTTGTATTGCTATTTTTATGGACTTAAAATTAATATGCCACTAGGAGTATTCTTTTAATTTTACTTTAATTATTTTGGAATTCCGAAAATGATTTTATATTTAATTGTTTTTGAATCTTTATATCGATTTACAATACATTACATAATTAAAATTATTACTGCATTATATTATGCATTTAAAAGAATTTAGATTGAATGCACTAATCCAATGATAGGTTGATAAAAAATTATTTTACCAGAAGAAACATGAAACAATTCCAATTCTTCTCCTAAAAATAGTCATATAACTTTCCACAGTATCAAAAAGTACAATCAACAGTTATACTTCAAACTGTTAAGAACGATAAACACCACGCAATGCAAAGGGCATCTGAAAAGAAAGCTCATCAAAGATATCTTACGCTGAACTTATGCTGAATTAAACAGCTAACAACAACTGACAGTAAATATTGTCTCAGGTCCTGTATAGTTTTCGCACGGCCGCCGAGATATTTCTAGTACATTCTACTTTTCGAAATTACTGCAAGGCATGTGAGGGCTGAATACAGTTAAATTTACATCAAGTACAGTTATACAATTACAATATCCATTACAGTTATACAGCAACGGTACCAAAACGTCGCCGAACGGTTGTCATGCTTGCCGATTTCTCGCCAAATTTAGCGACAAAAATTAATTACGAAAGTCCTCAGCTTAGCGAGATAGCCATTTAACCTTAATGTTAAAGAGCCTTACCCGTGCATTCTTATTTGCTCTCAATGCTTCGCTGTCTGCAGACTTTTCATCTCGTATTATAAGGAAGATACTACAATTTTAAATATAACATCACTGAATTTATTTACGTACATATAAAAATCGTAACAACGTTTTAACATTTTCAAATCCCTCAGACTACAGTCTCACGGACATCTAATCACCGCAGGAAGTTGAGAAATTGAATCTAATGCCAGGACTTTAATCTCCATTTTCGTTTCTTAAAATTTTCCTTATCCCCCTTAGATAAAAAGCAAAAACCTTTTTCCGGTATAATGGAAAGACACACTTTCTTCTGTTTTTAAAAGCAGTTAGTTGTAGTAATCACACAGGGAAAAAAAGAATTAAACTAAAGCACTTTTGATTGAGATGAAATATCTTAAGTATTGCTTTTTCTTGGTACTATCTTTACAGAGGCTTTCGTATTATTTTCTTAATTATGGAGTGGAAGAAAACCTTTATTTAATGTTATTTTTCTTATAAAATGATTAAGGGAAATAAACTGCCGAATGATAGCCTAGAAGTTTTTCTGACAAAATATCAGCAGAATCCGTAGTTTTATATCCTTGTTTTTGTCGTAAGTTAAGCCTAATATGAAAACTTTTTCTGCTCTGCATCAGTAATGCAAATTATTATTTTACGTTTGCTACGCATTTAAAACTATTTATATTCATTTACTGTGTTCAGATATTCCTACAAAGCACTAAACTCTTTTTACAGCATTCGCGAATACATTTTTATTTTACTGATGCTATTGAAAAATATTTATTAATGATTAAATACTTTGTAAAATAATTTATCAAACTACATTTAAGCTTGCATAAAGCTATTTTGTTGTAAGTTTGGCGTTTTTATTCAAAGAATACTTTTTTTTTGCTTACCCAATTTTTGTACACTTGCTAATTTCTTCAATGTCATTTACAAATCCCGTTAACTAATGTTTTTCTTAATCTATAATTTTCTGACATTAGAAAAGTGGATTTAGAAATTCTACTTTATATTAATGAAAATGTCCTTTTTCAGTTAAGATACAGTATTTATTTTTCACTCAGTCTCATACACATACGTTTTTTTTTTAATTGACATTTTTAGAAGAATTACGTTATAAAATTCATCACACATTTGCTTTTGATTTCAGAGGTGACAGGGAAAGGGAACTGTACAATATTTCTTCCAAGAGAATATCAAAAAAGTTTCATATTAAATTGCATATTCAATACTATGGAAAACATGAAACCATTTCATCACATTCATTAGTATTTTGAATTTTACATGACTACATAAAAATAGATTAGAACAATAGAAAATCGTATTTTTATGCTAAATCGTTGAAAAATTAATTCTTTTTGTAATTGTTTAAAACCTCAACATAATTAAGGCTGTGAAGTAAAAGCAGCAAATAAAAATTTTCATCTTTCAACTTTCAGTGTTTTGTATTTTGAAATTATATTTGGAGTTAATATTATAAAACATAATAATTAATGAAAAATACATTTTTTCTAACTTTATTTCAGATTTTAATTTTACTGATTTCCTATGAAATTATGAAACTTAGCATATTATAAATTATAGTAAATAATTATAAACAATAAATTGCAAATAACTGTAAAGTACTTAATGTAGCTTTCTTTGAGATGCTTAATATTTCATTTTACCTCAGTTTTTGTGCATATATATCAACATAATTTATAGAGTGAACTTCCTTTTCAAATTTACATAGTTTCGTTTTTCTGTTTCACAAAAATATACAAATGAAAATCATTGATTGAATTAATTTATTGTAGTAATTGAAATCTAAATAAATTTCCTAATACTTGCGCAATAGCTGCAAAGTACTATAATAATAATTTATTTACTAAAGTATTTTTGAGTATATTATCTCCTAATATAAAGTTAGTAGAACTGTATCTAAATGAAGTAACACAGAAGCATAGAAATTGAATCCCGAAAATAATTTTTTAAAGAAACTTGAGATTTAATCATGAAAATTAGAAATGGAAGTTTCTTAAAGGAAAATTATTCAATCAATCATGAAAAATAGAAATGGAGACTTCGTAAATGAAAATTAATCAATAAACTAAGTAATTATCGTAATTGATCTGAAATTGGTTGAATTTTCAAGGGGAACAAACCAATCTCCGTTCAATTAACAATAATTAATAAATGCGAAGATATTTCGTCTTTTACTCAAGTAAGAAGTATGAAGTCAAACTGGCAATTTGAGTCTAAGCCAAACTTATAATTTAGTTTAATCCAATTAGTGAGGTTAATTTTAGTTTAATCCAATTAGTGAGTTTAATTTTAGTTTAATCCAATTAGTGAGGTTAAAGTGAAATGAATTAAAGTGAATAACTATAAAGTATTAATTAAGAATTCATTATGAATGTTGCAGTTAAGTTAATGAATGTTTAAGAAATCGTGAGATATTATTGCCAAATTGAATAGTAGTAAAACATTTCTTTGCTAAATTAAGTAGTAGTAAAATATGTTTTTCTCTTTTACTTGCGTAAAGTGTCCCCCCTTTTATTTTACAGATTTTATTAAACGAAACTTAAGCACTTATGTTTTTATTAAAAAATAACGGTTAAAAGGGCTTTTTGGTTCTTCGATTTTTTTCAGATATCATCCACCTTTTCAAATAATAACACATAAGTTGCAGATTTTCTACAGATTTGATCATATGCCCTCAGTGCTAGCAAAGCAAATGACCTCAATGAAAAGAAAATCTATGCAAATATACTAGAAAGTTTTGACTTTCTGTAGCTTTTAATACTGAATAATTTGGCTAAAATTTACTAGCTTTAATTCATTAAAAATTTGACTTTACATATGACAGAATTACAGCAGACATGAAGATGCTATTGTTATATTGTGCTTTCAGAGCACCAATTTGTGTTACATAAAACTAGACAATCGCTACCAATTTATTATATATACTTTCAAAGTTCTAAATATTTTAAATAAACGCCATAAGAATTTGGTTAAAAATTCTTTAAATACCTTAAATAGTATAGATACCATTGAAAAGTGAAGGTACCTGAAATCAGTAAACACGTACTAATAGTAATGGTTCCAAATACTACGACGAGATCTAGCATATACCTTAATTAAACCGAGTATATGGAGTATTGCGTGATTAGCTTTTTCCTGGTTCGCATTGGTTGAATGGCCATACACTCGTTTAAAGCAAAATTTTCAAACATTAAGTTAAAACATACTGCAGCAAATCCTCTAAACCAATTAATACATGAACCAATTACAATCATGAGGATAAATAATAAAATAAAAAGGAAAATAAACAATTGACAGACTCAACTCATATCTTACTATTCCGATTTATTTATTTTTTTAAACTTAGATCTTGATTATCAATTAAATCTTCCATGAAAACCATTTTTATAAGAAACTTATTGATTTAATAGGTACGCAATTAAATAATGATAATATTTAAAGTCTAATAAATTACAATGAGTTCTTCCAGAAAACATTTTGTATCTCAACACACAAATTCTCCCGGGAGGAAAAAAGGAAAATTCTAATTTTACTTTCGAAACTAGATTTTTGATCCTCAGCCGTATAGGGCGAAAGATGCATGTCTTTTGACATTCCAACATTAATTCAGATCAATTCTTAAGAACAATTTTAATAGGTTACATTCATAAATCTGCAGAAACTTAACAAATTAGCTGTGCATCAAATATTAATCCATTAGGCGAACTCAAAGCAAGCAGAAAAAATAATTCAGGAGTATTTTATCGTTGTAGACGCTTCTCAAAATAGGTAGCTTGAAACAGGGTACGGAAGCGGAATCCTTTTTTTTTTGGATGACTCCATAATCAGAACAAAAAAGCGAAGACCGAATGGATATCAACTAACATGTTAGGGACTGTGGCCAGTCACGAAGGCTTTCCGATTGCTTTCATGTATTACTCTGGACCAGGGTTCTTAATCGGGTAAGTAATCTTTCCCCAGTAGGGAATTTCAGAATTTCAGGAGAGGGGAAAGGGTGAAAATTTTCTTTAGCTGTTAGGTATTTAGCTTCAACTTAGGAATATATACTAAAAATATTTTTATTCAAATTTTGATATATCAACATTTTCTAGATTTTTTATCGTTAATTTTATAAAACATATTAAAGATAGTCTACTAAATAAATGTATATGCATTTTTCTAGTTTCGAAGAGGAGAGGTGGGGAAGGATATTCTTGCATTGGTGAAAGAGGTGCATAGGGCAAACCAGGTTGAGAACCACTCCTCTAGGACAACAGACAAAATACTTATGCAAATTTTATGGAAGTAAAAGACATTTTATGTGTGCATATGTCAAATTACGAATCTGTATTTTACAAACGCGTAACTATATTTATTTCTTCTTAGACATTCTTGAATGTAAATTGGAATGGAAACCTCAGAATCAAAACGTATCAGTCTTGTTAAAAATATTCCCGTTAAAAAGTACTTAGAATATTAGAACTGGCGTTATCATTCATGAACCGCATTTCATGGGAAAACACGTAAATATAGGCGATGAGTTAAAAAGGAATGCCAAACTAGTCAAAAGTCTGTTGCGATGATACAATTGCCAGGGCTCGTGAAATACCAAGCAGTTGATAGTGTAACGAAACGTAAGATGAAGCTAAAAAATTTGAAAAAATTTCCTTGTAGACGCAGATAGGGTTTAAAAAATGGTATTGCTAATCCTAAACCATTTAGTAGAATTTTGTGAATGTATACAAATATTTTGGATATTTAATCAAAATCATGCGCATAAAAACTAATCAGTTTGAAAAGATTTAATTACGATAGCTAAAAAGGCATAATTTTAAAAACTGATAACTTGAATAATTTATTTAAAAGATTGCAAGCTTTTAGTTAAACTAAGAAAGTTTTATTTTAATTTAAATCTTTCTATCTCTTCTCATTTTCAACTTCACGTTAGAAGAAGCGCGCGTTTTCAGCTTATGCTAATTTGAAGTGGAGCCAAGTTCTATTTAAGCAAGAGGTAGAAACCTCTCAGTGTGAGAGAGCTTTTAATCTCAGATCACGGTCACTCTATTCGACGTTCGCCTAACCAGCTAGCATTTAAATTCTAAGCCATAGTGCTTTTACGTGATTGCTTATTGAAATAAATCCAAGTGCGTCAGTATTAGTAAAACTTGCTGTGCACCGTTTAGTTTAGAGGCCAACCTCGCGTATAGCTCTGTGAGCAAAGATTAATTTAATTTATATTTAGTTTTAGTTTAAATTTGATTGTTCATTTTATACCCAAGTGTGGTCTTTACTTTCTGTATCCCTCCCTAGTTGGGAAGTGGCTTGTAAATAATAGTAATTTAATAAAAGAGGATTTTAAATCCCTTTCAAGTGCAGTTTTTCTCCAACTCACAGTATCCTACTACAGTATCCTACTACTCTCACAGTATCCTACTACCGAACATAGCTGCATTCAGCTCCCTGTTCAAGATCAGGAAAAAAGGAGTTTCACAAAGATGTTTGCCAAGAATATGCACCGAACACTCAGTCCTGACAAGATAAAATAGCTCAAATAAAATTCTTTAATATCTAATAGCTAAGAAAACATAGTTCTGAAAAGTAGTTTGCAATATTGTATGTCTTTCGTGGTGCTTAACCCACGAGCGTGAGTAGTGGGTCCAATGGACCCTCGCGATTAAAGAAACTATTCTCAAAGCACGCCTATTTCACGCAAGTTGTTAGGTCCAGGATAGTTTTGTTTGAAGAAGATCTCTTTATGTTTCCGAAGTTTTTTTGCTGGAGCTTTGATTCGAAGTCTTGATTTTGATCGCATCGGGTGTTTTAGACCCAGCACCGCTATTCGTGTTACTATTACGTAGTTGATTTGTGACAGTACAGAAAGCTGCAAACATATGGCGTAATTTATTTTACAACGAAAAAATTTTGCAGAAGTTATTAGATGTATCAACTGGCGAAGGATACATTGAAGAAAACGAGGATAGAAGTGATCATGAATTTTAAGTTCACATGATACTGATTCAGACAGTGATATAGATGCTGAAAACGATTGTGAAATGATATAGACATAAATAGTTTTATTGGGGGAAAATTGAAATAAAGAAAGAAAAAAAGAAGGGAAAAAAAGATACAGTGTTTGCTCAGCGAAAAAGCACAGGAAAACGAAAACGCGCCTCGCCCAATGTGAAAAATATTTGTATTTAGAACACATAAAAACACGATTTCAATATGCTGCGAACATTTATTGTTGCATTTGTTCTCTGTGTCTACAGTGCTAATAAAAAAAAATAAGAATCGACACAAAGTAAAGGTATGCTATTTTTCCCCTGCCCTAATAAATAATACGATTTTCCATTTCTTTAAGAAATTTTATTTCATAAAACATTTGGAGAAATGTTGGAGGAATTTTAATGTCCATAGTTTTTAAATTTGATCATAAAACTTATTAATTGGCATATATGTAACACATTTTCTGGAGATTTACAATATATATATATTTTTTTTTTTTAAATCACGAATTGGATATTTTGGGTCTTTTGGAAATAGCGTGCGCGGCCATGTAACACATATAAGAGCGCGTGCTCCCTGGTTGATAAAACAGCTTTAAAATTATTTTTTAACTGTATGATGTAATTTTATTTTACTAAAAACAGCTGCGTAAAATCAAAACTTTTTCGAAATTCTGTTAGTATAACATCTATTTCTGGAAACTAAGCATTATAAACACATTTTATGTTTTAAAACAAAATTGCTTCATACATATTCAAGTTGATGTTTCTTGATGAATGAAAGGGATTCTGCTCTACATTATAAGTTGCTGATCTAGACGGGAAGTGTCTTATTGAGGTATCGCAAGAATACATCCAACACGTAAGATAATGTTTTTCACTTTGGAGAGCATTTACATCCCTCATTTGATTGAACGTTTCAGCATGTTCATACTCATGATACTTCATATGATAATCCATACTTCATGATGTTAATACTTCACTCTCGTGATTAACATGATCAAGAATTTATTGGAAGTCCTGAAAAAGGTGATGCCATCTTAACAACATTCGACTTTATTTTTCACCCTCTTCAACTAAGTTCTTCATCTTATTAAGCAGCTAAACCTACGTGCCTGTAAAATCACTTTTTTCGAAAACTAACTTTTCGAACATACTTCAGCGTTTAGATTAGAAAGAAAGTATTAATGGAGAATTTGTTTTCCGGTTAGTTTCATCCTAAAAGTTGCCTTGCAGAAGAAAATCAATATGCAAAACAAAATCCAAGTGCGAAAAAGCTGTAGCTATAGACGATTTTCCGACACTAAATTAATGAAAAATCCCAAAGTTATTATGCTTAAACAAGTTGCTCAGAGAATTTATCCCCAGGCACGAATTAATCTGGGGCACAACGTTTTGAATCACAATCGTAATTAATTGAAATAATTATAAGATACATTAAGTAGCTTAAAATTTTATCTGAAAGAATACTTTGTCATAGAATTTTAATATTTTCAAAGATATTTTCCTTGTTTTCTTGCAATTAAAAATATTCACGGGAATTATCAATTCTTGTATTTGTATTTGCATAATGATATAAAATCCTATTTTTCTCAGTCTATGATTTTACATTTTGAACAATATCGAATTCTTCATTATCTAGCCCTTTTTGCTATATTTTTGAAAAGAAATATAACAACTGGGGAGAGACATTAGGTTATTTCGAAGCAGGAGACATGAAAAATGAGCAACGCCTTCGCCGGGAATCGAACCACGCACCTCTCGGTTACGAGTCGCGCATGCAGACCACTACACCACGAAGGCATGCGAAGAAGGCGGGAGAAATACCTTATAACTGAACATTCGATTTTACCTTTCATTCAAAATTTAATGTTATACTCTGCGCATTAAAACTGCGTACTTTAATGTGACCTGAATTAATTTTGGCCTTACTTTATTACTTAAAGATTAACTTGATGAATTAATCTAAATAATGGATAAATATTAACTTAAATAAAGAATGATTTCCGGAATGCTTAAAATTTAAAATAAAACGTATTCAAGGAACAATTCTATTTTTCGAAAATTTGATGAAATGATTTATTAATCTTTTCAGGCTTTTGATTGAACACGCGGTTAATTGCCAGGACAGACTGACAGGATAGCTTTTTACTTATGTTTTGCCTTTTTATCATAATCCAGTCAATAACGTGATAGGGAGTATAGCGAAGTCAGGCAGCATGCCTTGACTTACAGACAGTGGCGGAGTATCTAAGACTATTGAACACTGGGAACTAGACCCGGGTTCGATCTCAGGCGAACAGGCTCACTACATGGTTAGCTTTTGTGTTTTTTACTGTGTGTAAAGTGAATACGAGTTAGTTTCCTTTAGAATTTTCTTTCCGAAAGTATCCCTACCCTTAGACAGATACTCAAGTAGGTTAGCTGTATCGGCCTTGTCGTAGTTTTCCCCATATATAATAACGAAGATACCAGTTAATTTCTCTTAAAAAGTACTTCACGAAAGCATCCATCCTTTTAATCAGGTACCCCTTGCTGGAGCAGTAATCTAATAAAACAACAGCAAATCCCTTAGGCCTGTAGTCCTCATATGCTTTGCCATACTGATCTAACTTAAAACCTAATCTAACCTCCAGTTAATTACTTAAATTTTATTTCTACTGAGTCCAACTTGCAAGGAAAGCATGCAATTTCAGAATTGTTAATTTCGCAAGATATGTATGGGGTTTTGAAATATAAAGATATGTATATGGCAGGTCTTACTTTTATAAGTATTGTTAATTCCTTTACGATTATTTTACTTTAGAAGAAAATTTATTTGTCATCAATACTTTTTTCTTTAAGCCGATAGTGAAATTAATTTTTATATTTAGTTTCGGTATCATCGTTCTATGCTTTTCCAAACAATATAAATTCAGTTAAAATTTTGAGTTCTTTATTTAGACATGAATATGCACCTGTGAAGAATGAAGACACGTTAGATGAAAGTGTGAGCCAACTAATGATGCGGGTGATATAGCGGGTTGAGATAAAATTGTACAGAAGTCAACTTACGTTAGCGTTAGATTTATACAAAGCTTCCCTACGTCTGTACTATATTTGAATCACATCTGAAACCCCATATTTATAATTGTAAGAAATAAAGAAAATGTATTTTGAATTTTAGATATCTGTGAGAAAATTAATTATCATCAAGAATAGGGTTCCGCAAAGAGGTAAATTAAGTATCGAAATGATAAAAATATCAAATGATAAGCTGCTTCCACAGTGAAAAAAGTTAAAAACACTGAAGGACATAATTTAGCAAATTTCGAAATCGAAGAAAGGACCAGAATCAATTTTGAAGGGTTACATAACGAATTTTGAAAAGATTCGATATTCCCTTGATCGATGGTCTTGTGGCGTTAAGTACACGAGAAAGAAACCACTTGCAAAAGGTCATTCACGTCGCAAGAGCTTCAAGTATGGGAAGGGAGGGGAATGGGAACTTGTTAGAATTAAAAAGACAGGGCCAGAACTGCCTCAGAGGAGAAACTGCATTGATAAATATATTAATAGCTTACTAATGACATCATAAATGCTGGAGAAGAGAGTGTGGGACGATCTTGAGGCAATACTTATACTACAATACTTATACTACAATGCAGTCCGAATATCAGAATTTATCTCGCGAGAGTTCTTTTGAGTTAGCGGTATGGTACTCGACTACCCTGCCACAAACCCAGGATCTAATCCCAAAGTGTTTTACCATCTTTAAAGACATATATATATATATAAATCGTATACTGCAGCATTTCTTATCGGTGGTAATAGACTGCGACGTTAAAAACTACCACATTCGAGAAAGCGAGCGTATTATCTTGTGACGTTCCAAGTGCTCGAAAATTGTACTGTGGTAAGGAGAAAAACAGTAAGAAGAGGGGGAATGAAACATATTTTTAATGCCTTTTATATGTGACATTTCGCTGTTTGATGTGATACGTTTTGTTCAAGGGCAGAGCAGTCTAAACTGACTAGCGTTATTAAACATTTAAGCATTTATATCTTATCAATTAATGTTTAAAGTTTACTTATTGCTAAAGCTCAGCAATTCAATGAAATTGCAAAAGCTGGAAAATGGACGAATCCTTACATCACTTTATCAGCTCATGAAACAGAATATATCTCAAGGGAGATCTATAATTCAACCGCAAAGAGAGGAAAGAGATATCACAAGCTTTTCATACTTTATCCAGGATAGGATAATATTATTATTAAGCTAATCAGCTTTCTTTAATTCTTCTTTGGACATAGTGGAAAGCATTTGCAAAGTAAGCTGTCTCTAGTTTTAAGCATCTAATCGAGAATTAAACTAACATTGTTCTACGGTGTTATCCATCCTATTCTAGGGTGCATCGAATAAAAGGTGAGGAACTGTAGTTTAAAACACTTATTAAAAGGGACTAAGCAGCTTTAATAGATATAAAAACGTTTATTCGACTCAGAAATGCATTAGAAATCATATGTGTGCAATTAAATTCAAGAATGTTTTAATTTAATTAGTGTATTGACAATAATATTAATCGGACAAAATTAGAAGTGAGCTTCAGTTCATTTCTTGAAAGTTTTTCCCAAGTTTCCTGTTTATTCCTTGAAAGCATTCTCAAACTATACTTAAGAAATATGCTCAGTGTTTCTCATTTAGTCTGCTATTGGCTCAGTTATTGTTTCATGCCTTGTCGCTTGTATTATCCATCATCTCGAACGATTTATCTGATTTATGTTGACAGCATTTGACAGGTGAACGCGAAACTTATATATCTACTGCATGGTGGTTAGTAGATGTCACATAATGGCAATACAATTAAAAGATGGCGACATAAATGGGCGGTTCTACAGCTAAATAACAAACAAACAAACTACAAAAAACTTACTTAAAGTTATTTTTGAAACCTTGGCATCACGAGAATTAACCATTATATAAAATAAAAATTAAATAACACAAAATGATTATTCATCTGTTAAATTATGATATTGAATGTGTAAGCAAAAGCTATTGAATCTTCAGAATGTGGAATACGTTCCGGTCAAATAGAAACAGAAGCTCAATTTTTACGTTTGGTGCATAGTATGGGGAAATATTTGGAAACAATCCAAAGCAATTAACACTATTATCAACGAATCATAGGTGATATAATATTCATAGGAATGGAAGGCATAGAGATTCGAGTCTTTGAGAGGAAAATCTGTTGAATTGTTTCAAAGCAAAGGAAGCTCAGTGGAATGAATGTACAAAAGAAATAAAATGTTAACCGATCCATGCTATAGATGACACTATTCTGTGCATGATGGAGAAAGTCTTAAAATTTCACATATCATTTTTAACTTAAAACTCGAATATTCCTAATGCTAGACGACCACCAGCGGCCGACCGGTGAAGTCACTGAACATTGGTTGTTCAGGCCGAGATTCGAAATCCTAAACGGGCTGGCTGTATGGGCGTTTTCGTTATTTTCCCTAACGTGTACAGGAGATAGTTTCCCTCAGAATGTTCTCCACGAAGACATCATTCCTTTAGGCAATACCCCCTCGAGTGCTTCGCGATAATCAAATGAAGCAAAGATAGACAAAATTCAATTTTTTATCACTGTTGCTTTAGAAAAACTGTATGCTTTTCAAGGGAATCTCTCATGCGTTCTTCTACTGGATTTATTAAATACTACATTTATTTTCAGTAAGTATATTTAAAAAAATGTAGTCAAATCGGAATTCGCTTACAAAACGTGTTCTTAGCCATTTCAGATAGAACTAAATCGACTGCCTCTGTTAAGAAAAAGAGTATGGTTTTAATTTTACACAGATCAAGCATTTGAATTACTTGGCTACGGGAAAGTACATGAAAGGTTGCATGCCTATGGGTTGAGATGTATTCGTGGAGAAACTATTAAGAAAAAAGTGCCTTTGCATTACACAAGAGATAATGTCAGAAATTTTCCTTATACATCCCAATTAGTCGGAAAAGTACGAAACTTGAAGTATTTCATAAAGTTAGCCCACTGAATCTCCTGGTCTTCGCTGGAAGAAAAATTGATGAAAAACTGATTTCCATCCTTTAATCATCTTGAATAACTAAGCGCACTTAACGTTTCAGCAAAAATATTTATTTGGACGTCTTTCATTTATATATTTCTAGTAAGAAGTTAAAGGGCAGTGTTTATATGCAAGCGGATACAGCACAGAAAATAATATTTTCTTTATCTTCAGATAGAAATAAGCAAACGTAATGTTGCTAAATGTTTGCTTACTACAAAAAGGGCTATATTTTCATTTCAAAATCAAAATGCTGAATTGCTGTGCGAATCGCAACTTGCAGTAATGATTCTAACTATTAATTATTCTTTTATTAAATGTAACACATACTTCCAATATATAATTAAAATTAATTTTACCAAAATGTGCTTGTATATGCAAATAATATCACAAGAATAAATACTTGGGAAATTGATAAAAAATGGAGGAGTTGGACGTTAGTTTAATTGAAAACGCAATGCGTTTAAGAGGACAGATATCTACGCGGAGGAATTTCTAAGGAAACCAAAATCGTATTTTTGTTCAATGGGGCTACCCAACCTCTGATTAAAAACTGCAAATTCCCAAACTCCCATACTGTTCGCTGGGATTCAAACCAAATCAAACTACTTGAGTCCAGAAAGTAGTCCTAGCTACTCCTTCAAAGGTGATCCAAAACAGAATTCCTACTGCTAACACATTTTAACTCTATTGCATGTAATAGCCTCCTGTTATGAAATTATACTTTCCTAAACAACAAATTAATTAAAGTTAGTTTAACAGTTTAATTAATTAGTTTAACAAATTAATTACAGTAAGAATCCTCTATTTCAATCTTCTACAGATTTGATGTTTTCTCGAATGATAATATTCTAAGAGTTCGTTATGCGTGATGGTGGTTGAAAGTTAAACTAAAAGTTTTATGTCTCACGCAATGGCAACACTACTTTAAGCGTTTTATCGATCATTTCCGAAGTGTATTCCTCAGAGCGTGTCTACAGACTTTATTTTTCAGGGTTAAAATATTATACATATGAAAAATAATAAAATAAGTAAATTAAGTATTAGTAATTGGGCTCTTTCTAGGTATACTAAATCATGTGAACTAATAAAAATTGTAATTAGCTCGTGATTGCACTTAATGTACATACAGTATAATTATATCTGCAGTTATATTTGAATTCTAGTTTTGATTATAACACAACTGTAATAATAAATTATAAAATTTCAGTTCTGTTGTAATATAACTAATTGTAGCTACGATTGCATTGCAGTTAAATTAACTATAATTAGAACTCAATTCCACAATTTGCAATTATAGTTACAAAATAACTGTATGATTTCTACAAGGTAACAAAAAATGTTCTTGTCGTTCGTAATCGTCAGAAACAGACCGACATACAGCGCAGGGTACTCAGCGGTAGATCTCGAAGAAATCTCTATCAGCATGAAGAGATCTTTGCAAGCCTTCATATAGGTGCCCCAGCAATAACACATCAAGGTTCTTCGACGCAAGGAAATCCAAGAGTACATGACACAGATACGCCTGTTATCGAAAGCTTTTCCATGGAGATGACTGCTCAGGTAAAGGAACAGATGGTAAATTGTGGGCGATAGTTATGGCAAGAATAGTGTCTCCCACTGAAATCGCTGAAGGTCCACGCCATATGTGGTCTTCCCTCGAACAACTCGTGAATTTACAACGCGCCTCGCCATGTAACCAACACTGGCTTTTTCTACTGAAATAAATATTGCACGCGTTGCAACTTCTGTGAATAAAAGTTCTAAATAATGTATGCTGATGGTAGTAGCTCGTAATGCACCACTTAGCGATTAATCAGCCAGACATACAGCTGGATCATTAAGGGTGCAGAAGTGGTCTTGAGCGGTCGAACGCGGCGTCACAGAGTGATATTAAGTATCTGGTACGCTTGGGAATGTCAGACTGAACCATTTCCATCACTCGCGAGGACTCAAACAAATAAATATGTGTTACAGTGCTGAGACAACATTGACAAACATATCAATCCTTATTCCTTGCTAGTTGGCGATAAAGTATGGAGAAAACGCATACCCAACTTGTGATTCTGCCCCATGGAGAGAAACTCCATGTAGGGGAAGTCAGACCGTTTCTTCGAAAACTTGGAAGCATTCGGTAAGTCTACCATATGGTTGACTTCTATCCCTCTCCATAGCTACGTTCAGGGTCTCGTTACCCGATAACTGCACTCGCTTACTGCATTATTTATCACATAAACTCAGATGTTTCGATACGAATTTCTGGAACTAGTGCCTGGCGGTACTTTGGTTCACAGAATTCTCTCCCAAATGCTTAACATATTCGGTTACTTGATGCGACTCCTAACAGGCTAACCTTAAAGTTATACAACACAACAAACGGCCCCAGATTAGCTGCTTTGATACCTCCATTTGTGCGTTATCCAAAGAGGTATCAAAAATGGCAATTTTTTATTACCTTGTTATTCAAGTACACTGAAAAAATATTAAATAAAAAAAATCTGAACGCTTTCAGATTTTATATTACCCTCAAAGGAACGTTTTTTAAAGTTTTGTGTGTCACCTTTATTTTTAAAATATCATGTTCTTCGCAAGTGAACCATCAAATCCAATCCAATACCGCAAAATATTTAACAGAGCACATCTTTAGATTTCTGATACACAGGCTCGCGCGTTGGAGATAATTTTTTTTCCTGTACAGTGTTGCAATTGCTCTCTTTGAAATCGTTGAGTTTCTTAATCAAAAACTCATAAATGCTTTGCAAAATATGAAATAGATAATAAAATAAATTCCAAATTCCAAATTTAGTCTTCCAGATGCCTATAATAGGGTGGAAACGTACGTTATTCAAACTTTGATGGCTCTAGGTACCGTCGTTTTGTCACAATGCGGAAAACATACATACATTTACGCAGATTCTTCATTATTTATTTTCTTTAAACATAATACACGGCCCTAATATTTGGTGGTAACAATTTGAAAAGTGTATCAACGTTTATAGTGAATCGACGCAAAATGCCGAAACGAAATTAATAGTCCTTCTGGGCAAATTGTCCCTTAAAAAATGGGACAGTTGTATGTCTCTCGTTCTCTTAGGTCGATTGACGAAATTTAGCTTGCGTTTTTCATATCTCGAAAATGCGACTTAAGATATGTACTAGATTTATATATAACATTGTTCTGATATAGGTATTTTGACACAAAATCGGACTTTTTCTGAGATGACAAGCCGAATTTTTTCCATATTTCGTTTCTATGACTCAAATTAGACCAAACTGCCAAGTTTTGTAAAAATCCCAAGAGTAGTTTTTAAAAAATTAGCTCTCAAAATTTTAGCTCTTCAATGTTAATTGAATTTAGTATGTATTTATTAATATCTGCTTTTTATAATAAACTTACTTGATTCCTTCTTCCAGAATTCGAAATTAAGGCTTAATCTAAATATAATTCGCACATTTTTTAGGATTTATTTTTAAATATTTTTTATAAATTTTTCGAAAAAAATATTTGCATTATATACTATAAAATTTTTAACATCAGCTTAAAGTAGTTGCATTACTAGGCACACTTACAAAAAAATTAGTTTCTTATTCAAAATTTCCTTAGATATATGTGAAATTATATACTGGCACGTTTTGAAGTCTGGCATATTCATTATAATTGATAATAACCCCAAATGTGGTTGCTTCACTTACTTTGTTAAAATTATTTGAGAATATATACAATGACTTATTTTCGGCTCCTGTAAAATGAAAAAAAGGGAAAGGAAAATAGGTTGCTATAAAGTAAGAAGTCCTCCAAGTGAACTATTTTTGGCGGAAACTGAAAAAAATGTCCCAAAATATACTTTTAAATGTCTCCATAACTTTATGACGAAAAATTACAAAATTTAATATCTAGGCATAATTAGAGTGTAGAATCTAAATATGAAAAAAAAAGGTATGTGATTTCAGATAAATGTGTTAAAATACCTGTTTCAGAACAAGGGTATATATACATTGCTGGCCACCCTAAATGCCGCACCCTGAAGGAAGCATGCAAATGACATGAAATTTACAACATGCATTAGCGCGGGTGAGATATGCAAATGATTAGAATTTCAGCACAGACGTACGTCACGCCCGCCTGTGGCACCACTTCAAAGCGCTATTTAAAGCTTGGAGTTTTCGACGATTTCAAGTTCGACAATTGTGTTTTTTGTTCCGGTTTCTTTTCAAAAAACGATCAATTATGCCTAGTAGTAAACAACGATCATCGTTTGATCAAGTATCCGAGTTCGACAGAGGAAGGATAGTGGCCTACCAAGAGTATGGATTATGTTTCAGGGAAATCTGTAGTCGTGGTGGACGAAACCAAACGACTGTAATGCGCAAATGTGATCTTGGATGCAAGAAGGCACGACGGACCGACGTGTTCAATCGCATAAACCTCAGTGCACCACTTCACCTGATGACGGGAACATTGTGCGCGTGGCAATGACAGACCGCCCAGTCAGATCACGAACCATAGCACAGCACATTCAGTCTGTAACGCATCATCCAGTGTCTGCGCATACCATTCGACGCCGTTTACAGCAGAGTGGTCTGTGCGCAAGATGTCCATTGCGTCGTCTACACTTGACGCTGAACCACTGATGTCTTCATCGCCACTGGTGCGATGAAAGAAGGATATGGACAGCAGAATGGAATGAAATTGTCTTTACTGACGAACCACGGTTCTGTCTGCAACACCACGATGATCGGATTCGAGTTTAGAGACACCGTGGAGAGAGGATGCTGAACAGCTGCGTTATGCACCGCCACACTGCTCCTGCATCGGGTATTATGGTATGGGGCGGTATTGGATATCACTTTCCAACTACTCTAGTACGCATTGCCGGTACTTTAAACTGCCAGCGCTACATCTCCCAGGTTTGGAGCCATTTGTCCTTCCTTACCTTCAGGGCTTGCCCACAGCCATATTTCTACAGGATAATGCGCGACCACACGTGGCACGCATTGTCCAAGGGTTCTTCGTCAAACGCCAGATTGAATTGCTTCCCTGGCCGGATCGCTCTCCGAGTCGTTCGCCGATAAAAAACATGTGGTCCATGATTGTTGAAGGATTGACCCAGATTACATCCCAAGCTGCCACACCAGATCAACTTTGGCAACGTCTGGAAGCTGTTTTGTCTGCTGTACCTCAAGAACACATCCAAAATCTCTTTGAACCAATGCCGAGGCATGTGGCAGCGCTGATCTCCAACAATGGCGGCTACTCTGTCTACTGATTCTGGAAGGAACCACACTTCCCAGAAGTCTATACATTTAATCATTTGATACTTAGTCAACATGTTATCTACTAAATAAATTTTGTTTGGATATCTCTTGTCTTTGTTGGTGTTGCAATTTGGGTGGCCAGCAGTGTAAATCCAATATATTTCCTTAGTCGCACTTTCAAGACGTGAAAAACGCAATTTGAGTTTCGCAGTCGACCCGGTAGAACGAGAGATATGGAAATGTCCCATTTTTTTAGCTCAGTGTGCATTGCAATTACAATTTCATTGTATTTCATTTGTTAACTATTACACATTATTAATCGATGATACTGCCTTATAACTGATTAATGCCCATTTCTATGTTTAACACAATGCCTCATGTTTATTATCTTACAAAGCAAAACGCTCAGAGTATACTTTCGAGAAAAAAAACTCATAATGGTCTGTATTTAGAGCAAAACAGATATACCATTTTTGTAAATAGCAAAAGACTTTTTAACAATATATGTTAAATTATTAACATAATTGATCTATTAATTCGTTAATTTGAAACACATCTTAGAACAATATATTTATTTTTAAAATGCAGTTTAAATTTCAGTGCAATCAAACCATAATCGTTTAAACCAATTTTCTTATAAAAGATACCCTGAAATATGGCGTGAAAATAAAATGAAAAATTTTAACTGAACTTTTCTTGGAGGACATTTAAAGATTTTTAATTTTAAATAGTTTTTCATTTTGAAAATTTAAACCATAATTATTAGTTAAATATAGCAGAAATAATATCACCTCATTTAACAACACAGTTATTATATTTCCTGAGAGGATTTAATTTGTGTTGGTTGGCTGTTAAACTTTTAGACATTTCAAACCAATTTACAGAAACTTCAGAGAGCCGTGATCGGCAAGTTAAGTCTCCGTCTCATAAATATGTTATGTTCTTTTATGAAAGTATTAATGTGCTTAACGATAAGTCATTTTTCTGAAAGTAGTAGAGTAGTAGTTTCTATACAGCACGACTGGCATTCAAATCAATTATATCTTTTCAATACTTTTTCCAACAGTTTTGGCAGCTTGTGTGATCTTCAAGTGTCCATTTCTCTCCCTTGTTTCTCTCTTTCAACCTTGCATTTGGAGAGAGGCTGGTAAGCGAAGATTACATTGCGTTTACCGAATTTCTATTGCTACTTTTCGGTGTTCGCTTTTTCCTTCGGTGTCATTCAGTGTGTAACTGCTTAAAGAATGAAGCCATTTAAATGATTTCTTAATAATCTCAATTTTTTGTTTTATTAATATTAGAAGTATCTTTAACGGAGTGCTTCTGAAATTTTGGGATCGCTAATTTGCGCTAATACCCACTGTTAATCTTCCATTTGGGAAGTGCTGTCAACGTTCAAAGCATAACATTGTTATTATCCCTATGGCCTTGTACAATGCAACTTCTCTGAGTTTAACCATTAGAGAAAAGCATGAAAATTTAATTAACCTTTCATATTTAATAAATGTAGATGTTAAAAAAGTCATTTAAAAGCTATAGAGATATTTTTAAACTTTTCTTAACATATTTATTTAGTTTAATTTTAAAACATTAAATTAATGCGCTAAGTTGATAATTAATAATATTTACAGCACCATTGAAGCTAATAAAATAAGTTTTAAATGTCATATCTTCTTCTTTGTAAAATGTAGTACTGCAAATAGAAAAGCATTACAAACTACTCACGAGAACCGGTTTTAGAAATATGATTTGAATTTTTGTTACAAAAGCATATATTATAAACTGATGCTCACTGTCTCATTACAGTTTTATTCAAAATTGCAGTAACTGTTATTTTGGGTTATTGCAAATAAAAAAAAAGCAATAAAAGCTAGATATGAGAGTCAGTTTTAGTACTTAGGATTCGATTTAGTATTAAAGAATATGTATTACAAGCCGAACTTCATTATCTAGTTACATTTTCATTTAAACTTATAATAATATTAATTCCATATTTAGACTTTAGGAGCACTGACCCCTCTAATTTCGAACTTTATTTACAGCACCTATGCTCGTAGATTGTAACATTCTATATCAAATGCGTTGTACGAGAAAAGCTGTTAATTTTACTCTTCAACGTAATTGAATAATTGTATACCTGTCTCTACATATATTAGTTATATCTGCTTCAGTAAAGTCCAAGGCCATACACTAAACACACTTATTTCCTTTCCAACGCATTTGTATTTTCATTTCTGGTGTACTGTTTACTTAAGTCTATTTATAGCCACTTATTTGCAAAAGTAAATAATAACTTACATAAGATAATGCATTATACATATACTCTCATTTAAAAGACGCTGAGTTTACTTTTCCAGTTCCCTCTCCATCGCTTTAGCAAATAAGGAGAAACACTTTCCGCATTCTTCTGACATGGAAATACAGCAAGAGTGCTGATCACAGTTTATTCAATAACTACATTAAGATGATGAGATTTATTTTCCGCAATTCCACCAAATCATCATTTTCTTTTATTATAAGCGTAGTATGAGAATGCATAACAATAACTCCTCATTTAAGAAAACTATTATTACTTTCCATGGTGTTTATACTTGATGATGGAAAAGTTTGCGAAATGGTGGCTGAAAATGCATCCGTTCCTTACTTCTTTATTGAAGATAACGAGGAAGATATTTTATGTTGCATATCAGAAACTGCTACTTAGAGAAGAAAGGCTGAAGTTCTTAATGTGCTGCTGCTGATTCTGTTTGGAATTGAAAATGTGCTCTACATTTCGTTTTAAAAGAATGGCCCAAAATGATGCTATAAAAATTATTTATCCGCCCTGAAGCCTTATTATTAAGGCACAAATTGCTCATTATGTAATGACTTGTCCAAAAGAATTCACTGAAAATTTTATATGATATATTACTTATGCTATTTAATTTGCTATATTATCTAATCTTATAATTGTCTTTAAAATGAAGGTTTTCAGTAAACCTTTCAACAATTAGTTCTTTTTACGTTAATATGAATTTGATTTACTTGTATTATGAACATATAATCATAAAAATAATTTGATAATAAAGGTTTTCCTTTCTTACGGTTTCAACTTTGTGTGCTCCTGGTGAAATTTGAATGTTTCGATCCAAGGATAAGCGATCAGGAATAATTAATATCAAAGTCAGTAAGCAATTTTCACAAAAACAGGGAAAGCATAACCTTTTCGCGTTATTTCGTTTCCTTCTTTTGGATTCTCGTTTCATGATATCTTGGCGTTCTAGCGTATACTAAAGGTTCAGGTGGGAAGTACCGATACCTAGATGCTGGCAACAATATTCTTAATAACACCATTATTCAATTTTTGAATGTAAGTTAACCCACATCAAAATGAAATTAAAAGAACAACTTAAAGAAGCATTTATTATTGGGTTTCTCCCTTTTATTCTACTATACTAAGTGTTCAGGAACCTAGTGAACTACTAAGCCAATAGTCGCTTAAGTTCAAGAACAGAAGCTTAAACTTAAGAAGGGTTATCTCAAAATAAAGATTCACAGATGGCCCCTTTCTCAGGGCGTACAATAAAGCCTCCGCTTGGGCTTAAGAATTTTTGTTACAGAAGCTTAAAAGCGTAAGAAATAAGAACTAACTAATGACTAGCTAAAGATATTTAGCCGGAGCTATTACAAATTCTAAACTATTTGGCCTGTAATATTAAATTAGCTAGCGAAGCTATCAAAAGGCACATAATACGGCCTAATTTATTAACAGTTAGACAGCCGTAACCAAAAGGTAAACGTGCGCTAATCAGGAATCCTAACTATTTCTCTCAAATTCAGTGGAACTTAAATACTTTCTGCTTCTCAATTGCATTTAACGCAATTTAAAAAATTCCTTCTGGTAGGGAATTGTAATCTGCAGCTAAAAGAGATAGGAAAGGTGCATAAAATAACTGTTATAAAATTAAGATATACGTTATAGAGAAAGAATTGGCAGCTTATTATCTGTAAAAAAATCACAAAATTCATAGCTTTAATATAACTTCAATTACTCATATAATTCATTCATTTATTTTTATTTCATTTTTTCGCGTAATGTTCAGCGAGTCTCAAAACGCCATTTTGCGCCGGTTCAATATAAACAGCAAACCGTTTTTTAAATTGTTGCCGCCAAATATTATCACCCTGCATTATATTTAAAGAAATTAAATAATGAAGAATCTGCATGAATGTATGTATGTTTCTCGCATTGTGAAAAACAAGACCTAGAGCTATACAATTTTAAATAACGTAATCCACCGCCCGAACATGGGCACCTGGAAGCACGAATTTCCAGATTCAAATTTGTTTTATTATGTATTTCATATTTTGTAAATTTGAACGAATTTTTATTAACAAGCTTAACGACTTCAAAGCGAGCAATAGCAACACTATAAGAAAAAAAAAACATTCGTAGTTCCAACGCGCGAGACTGTCTAACGGAAATTCTACAGATATACTGTTTTTAAATATTTTGTGATATTGCTGTTGAATTGAATTTTGTGTCGTTAAAGTGCGAAGGACATGATATTTAATAAATAAAAGTAATATCCAAAACATTAAAAAATAGCCCTTTTGGGCGTAATATAAAATCTGAAAGCTATCAGAATTATATTATTTTTATTTTAGCATATTTTTAAAAATTATTTTTATTTGAAATTCAATTGACTACCTTGCCCAAACATTGCTGTAATCTAATGGTAAAAGAGACTAGAGTTGGTTTTCCTTTTTCATATTTGTAAATCATTTTCTCTGCTGGAAAACTGACATTTTAAAGGTATTTTTAACAGAAATTTTAACGAGTCTATTATTGAAAACATGTGGTATGTGTAGGCTGTAATAAGTAAGGGTGTTTCAATAAGCTGCAGTTTGAAGTTTTTAAAAAGGAAGTATACGTGTCCCTATCAAGGTCTACTTCTTCCTTTCATTGAGGATATTCATGCCATTTAAAAATTTAAGGAAATAAATAAGTTTATAAGTGTCATTTCATATCTATTATCATTTATCCAACTACATGCTTTATTATAACTATGGAATTCAGCTAGTTAAGACTGAATAAAAGAGGCTTTATTACACTGCTGGCCACCCAAATTGCAAAACCAAGAAAGACGAGATATCACAACAAAATTTATTTAGTAGATAACACGTTGGCCAAGTATCAAATGATTAAATTTTTAGACTGGTTCCTTCCAGAATCAGTAGCCAGAGTAGCCGCTATTGTTGGAGATCAACGCTGCCACACGCCTCGGCATTGATTCAAAGAGATTTTGGATGTGTTCTTGCGGTACAGCAGACCAAGCAGCTTCCGCACGTTGCCAAAGTTGATCTGGTGTAGCAGCTTGGGATGTAATCTAGGTCATTCGTTCAGCAAAAATGGACCACATGTTTTCTACCGGCGAAAGATCCGGATAGTGAGCCAGCCAGGGAAACAGTTCAATATGGCGATTGATGAGGAACCCTTGGACAATGCGTGCCACGTGTGGTCGCGCATTTTCCTGTTGAAATACAGTTGTGGGCAAGCCCTGAAGGTAAGGAAGGACAGCTGGCTCCAACACCTCGGAGATGTAGCGCTGGTTGTTTAAAGTACCGGCAATGTGTACTAGAGGAGTGCGAGAGTGATGTCCAGTACCGCCCCACACCATAACACCCGTGCAGGGCCAGTGTGGCGATGCGTAACGCAGCAGTTCAGCTGTTACGTGCTAATGTCGCGGCACCAGATGTTCTGTGGCAATTTTCACGTCACCAAAAGTTGTGGTTCCAAATGTTAAATACTAACTGTTACAATAATTTGCTTACAATAATATCAAAACCATAATTCATTGCGTTGTGTATTACTAACCCGAACAACCCCTAAGACCAAGCAGGAGTACTGGTGTTAAAAACATTCACACAAGTCATCATAAGAAAAACTCTGAATCAAATATATATATATATAACCAAGGATATTTATTGCAGCATTAAAAGAAGACACTCAATCTTTCAACTTAAATTTCTAGATCTATGGTTTGTTCAAGTGACAACTATTTAAAATAATGCATTTAGAATTATAATATATATATTGTTAATTTCAAATATGCACCGAGATAAATTAATCAAAAATTTACACCGTAAAAATTAATATTAAATTTTCATATGCAGTTATCAAAACTCTGCTGGCCAGCATAAAAATACACAGGAATTTAATGAATCACCGAGCATGGTATCTTTACCAATATTGATAGAGATTACTTAGTTCAAGAAATTTCTTAATTTGCTCAGGTAAAAATTACATACATAAATTTAGCAAATCCCTTAGGCAGTTAGAAAATATTACATATTCAAGTAGACCCGTTGGAGAAAAATGATTACATTTATTCCTACATTCAATTACACAATTAAAGGTAAAGTAGAATTTAAATTTTAAATCGTTCCTTAATTTGCAAAAGTTAAAGTTAATTCTCAACCAAAAATAGTAACAACTTAAAGTAAAAAGGTAAAATTTAGATAAGTTAACAAATTTAATATCCTGTCTTAATTCATTATATATAAATTTTAATTACATTCCAAGTTAAAGTTAAAAGTCCTAAATAGATTAATAGTGCAGCAGTTGCTTAAATACACAGCCTGGATTTAAGATCCAGCAGAAAAACCTTTGACTAAAAGTTAAATAGAATTTAATTGGAAATTAAATACACATATAATTACTCCTTACATTAATAATTCATCACTGGAAAATTTATTTCAAATAATCAAATCTCTAAAAAAAAATTTTAAATTACCCTATTACTTAGGAAACATGTTCACGGAATTTAAGTCGCAAGCTGTACTAAATCTCAGGTGAAATTAACAATCAAAAGGTTGAACTCACTTGAAGGGAAGAAGTGAAATTTTAATTAAGCATTAACTCATCTTATAGATTTTTTTTTCTGGATGTCCCATTCATAACAGGTGTTGAACAAGGCTCTGCCGACGACCAGTTCTTCGCAGATGTTGAACGAGGGAGTCCGGGGAGAAATCTGGACACTTGGATCAGACACTATGAAGATGGTAAAGTGCATTCGTGCAGCAAAACAAGAGCTCCCGAAGGTTCCTCCCTTTACCGTCTATTCTCATTCAGGCGAGTTGATGGTAGTACTCGGATCTAAGTGACCGATCATGAAGAAATCTGATAGCTGGATTCAAATGGCATCCACTATTAACGTATTGATTCGATGAGGAAAAACAACATTCTCGACTCCAACACGGGGATGGTAAAGTGCGGAGGAGTTAGATTAGATATTTAGATGTTCATCTTTATCTTATTTCCCATCTCCGGCTCTTCCTGAGGAAGAAAAAATAACGTGCTTCTACAGCTGCGAATCCAAGGCAAAAAGGGCTGAGCATGGCCTTGCATGACGATTTTAATCGTCCAGAATCCAGAATTTTCGAAAATCACCAAATTTGGTGAATTAGTATGCAAATCTCGCCAAACACAAAACAGTGCTGCGAAAACTTAGTTTTTCCTTCTTCACACCAAAAAAAATTCCACCCTCGCCACCCCCTTCGCCAACAAGGAGGGGTGAGGGAAAGAATGCAACAACCCTACCACGCAACCGGACGCAGTACATGACCTTGACGAGAAAGTGCCCAAAACGACGCTTATAGCAGAATAAATTTTTAGACACGAAATTCAACAATTTTAGCAATTAAATGGGCATAATTCTCCAACGGGGCGACGTACAGTCATGAAAGTAGGTTCATAAGAAGGGTAAATTTTTTCTCTTTAAGAGGTATAAATTTCAACCATGTGAATAAAAAGGAAGTATTTTTAAATTTCAAATATTACGCAGAAAGCAACCGATTTCCCATTGTCTCCTTTCCCGAAAGCTAATACTATCGAACGCGTAACGTAAGAATGAGAACTCTGTTTAACTCGCATAAAAATAATTGATTCAATAACATAAGCAATACAATTCGTGAAGAAAAATTTAGAATAAGCATAAATTAATGCATATAATTTACTCACTCAATAATTAATTAACAAATAACTGCAATTAACTACACATTAATCCATAATTCTAAACTAACCAAAAATCACTACATAACATCCCTCCCCCAACCGGGAAAAAAAATTTTTGGCGAGCCAAAAATTTTTAATAAAGGAGACAAGGGCAAAGGGTTTACAAACGAGTTATATATTGCAAGAATACCAGAATGTCAGTGAATCCCAATTGTCAATAGTAGACGAGAAAAAAAAACAAAACACCCCTAACAGCGTTCAATATGCCTGAGCCTCAGGAGGTCTGTCTGACAATCGTCAAAGAACCAAAATTGAAAAGCGTTGACAAACAGCCATGACACACCCCCAAAAAAATAAAGTGTAATATGTAATAATGTTAGATAACATCCCCCCATACAAATGCTACAATAAGAGTATACAATGCAAATAAGAGTACATATAAAATACAATAAACACCTAAACGTTATATACTGGTGCAAGGTGTCGAATACAAAAACAGGAGCTATACAGGTGCTCCACACACAAAAACATTTTTTTTTTTCAATGCAAGTAAAACAATCCTAAAACAAAAAAAACACTATAAGTTGTATACCATTGCATACAAGCCCTGAGTCTCCATTTGCTAAAGAGACAAAACACTGAACCAATTCCAAGTTCACAACCACCGCTTTCCCCAAAATGAAATACGAGAAAGGTGGAATAAAACAAAACCGCAACTATACAGCGCCGAAGTAACTCACAGAATCCCAGTCAAAACATAATTGGTAGTGCTGCAAAAAAAAAAAAATAAATGGAAGAACTAACGAGGAGTGTTGAGAAAAAACAATCTTGTCAAAATTAACCGAAAGAATCCCAAGCGCTTAAGATCTGGGAGAAAAAAAAAAACAAATTTAGATTTTAAATGAAGTGAGCTAAAGGGGCCAGCCCTGATAACCCAAAAAAAAACCGAGCTATCGAGACAAGATTGTTGATTACCAAGACCACAAGATAATACCTCACATGCTCAGACATGTAAACAAAATTTCTCTAAGCAACACACGACCAGGGATACTAGGAGTGAAACTAAGTAAAAATTACAAAATACAAATTCCAAATAACGAATAGTAACGAACCAAAATAATCGAATATGCTACACTTAACGAGTTTACACAATGAAAATCAAATTCGTACAATTATTTTACAACAAAACCATGGATATCCCTAGGCCTTAGGTGGTAAGGATAATTATGAGTGTCATTTTCAGGTTGTTCCGCAGAACGTAAGTCACAATTCTGTAAGGTGGGAAAATTAATTCTCTCTGGTACTTTTGTGAGTCTATCGACATGAACCGTCTGAACCTGATCAGGATTAGTGATTGAAGCTATTTTGTAGTTGACCTTGGTCACCTGCTCAACAACCCTGAAGGGACCTTGATTCAGCTTAGAGAGTTTCCTAGCCATGCCTGGCTTAACAACTGGAGTGTATAAGTACACTACATCTCCCACTTGAATACCCTTATCCTGAGAACTCCTCTCACGAAAAGTCTCTTGTCTTTCAGCAGCTTCCGTTAAGTGTTTATTAACTAACTGGAAGGTTTTCTGCAATCTCAAAGTCAAATCCTTGGAATAATTGTTTGTGTCATCATAAGTTCTAAAATTAGTTTGCAATAGTAAATCAACTGGCAAACATAAATCTCTTCCATATAATATATATGCTGGACACTCCTGAAGAGCACTATGTCTCCCAGTTCTGTGAGCCAACAAGGCAAAAGACAGATGTCTATCCCAATCTTCCTGTGTGTGACTAACCAAATGACTAAGTGAATTAATTAAAGTTGCATTTAATCTTTCCACTACTCCATCAGACTGGGGATGATAACTAGTAGTGGTGTGTTTGGTAATCCCTAAACGCTTATATAAATCCATAATAGCTTGAGAAATGAAATTACTACCCCTATCAGTAACAATGTGTTGAGGCACCCCATGAGATGAAATAAATTGCTCTAATTTTTCAATTATTGTCTGTGTTGTAGTGTCCTGCAAAGGATAAGCCTCAGGCCATCGAGAAAAATAGTCAGTTATGACCAAAATGTATTTATTGCCTGCCAAAGTCACTGGAAGGGGACCCACTACATCCATCGCAATTCGCTCAATGGGACGACTGGCCACAGGCACTCTCATAAGGGGGGCCTTACGAGAAGGTCTGTGACCTCGCCTTTGGATACAGGAGTGACAGGACTTGATGAAATTGTATATTTGTTTATGCATTCCCTTCCAGAAAAATGACTTCTGTATACGGTGAAGAGTCCTATGATAGCCTGAGTGTGCTGCCGTGGGAGAATCATGATGCTCCTGCAAAATTTTCAGTACTAGGGTTTTAGGCACCACTAATCTATTCTGTTTCTGCCAACGTGAAGAAGGTTTTCTATACTTGCAAAATAAAATGTCATCTTGTACAAAAAATACTTGTGAAGGAGGCCTAGGAATTTTGTTAGCCTTTAAATCAGAAATAATTTGCTGGCATAAAGGATCAGCCGCTTGTTCTCTTTTAAATAAATTTAACAATTCTGGTGTAACAGAAGTCTGGATAAGTTGAGTGACATTTACAGCTCTGGATAAATAATCTGCTGTTAAATTTAACCTGCCTGGCTTGTGAACAATTTTATAGTCAAACTGTGACAAACCCATGATCCAACGAGCAATACGTGAAGTGGGGTCCTTGAGTTTTAAAACATGTGATAAAGAAGCCTGATCTGAATAAACAGTGAAAGGTTTGCCAAGTAAATATTGCCTAAAATGGGCAGTGGCCCAAACAACTGCCAAAACTTCTCTTTCGACTGTACTATAACGTGTTTCAGCTCCCTTTAACTTGCGACTAGCATAACAAACTGGATGTTGAAATCCTGACGAATCTTCTTGACATAAAACTGCTCCCAGAGCATAGTTAGATGCATCAGTACAAAGAGAAAAAGGTTTATTGAAATCAGGTAATACCAAAATGGGTTCATTCAAAAGTTCAGATTTTAAAGTGTCAAATGCTTGCTGAGCTTCTTGAGACCAAGAAAAAGGAGTTTTATCTTTAGTTAGCTGTGTTAATGCCAGTGCCTTTTGGGCAAAATTAGGAATGAACCTTCTATAAAAGCCAATAAGGCCTAAAAATCGCCTAACTTCTTTTCTATTTTTAGGTGGCACAAAACTGTGTATTGTTTTTAAATTCTTATCATCAGGTTGTATGATACCCTTAGTGACTTTATAGCCTAAATAAGTGATTTGTTCCTTTAAAAAGTGACATTTAGATGGTTTTAACTTAAGGTTGTGCAACTTTAGCCTATCAAATACTAACTTTAACTTGTCAAGATGTTCATCAAAAGTTTTGGAAGCAATTACTATGTCATCAATATAAATACCAATTTTCAATGGAGAAAGATTGGCCAAAACAATAGACATCAGCCTTTGAAAAGAACTAGGAGCATTACGTAATCCGAAAGGAGTTCTTAACCACTCATAGTGCCCTGAAGGAGTTGAGAAGCCACTTTTAAAGGTGTCATCCGGGTGAATTTTCATTTGGAAAAATCCAGAAGTTAAATCCAAAGTGGAAAAATAATTCGCATCTCCCAACTGCTCAATGAGCTCAATCATATTAGGCAAAGGAAAACTGTCTTCAATTGTTTTTTCATTTAATTTACGGAAGTCAGTGACTAAACGGTATGTGTTATCCGCCTTTTTAACAAACAAAACAGGAGCACTGTAAGGACTGTCACTTTCCTGTATGATATTTGCATCCAGCAATTCAGCTACCTGCCTGTCCAGCTTATCCCTGAGATGGTAAGGGACTTTATAAGGCTTTTGCCTGACTGGTATATTATCTCGTAAGTTGATGTTGTGCAGAATAGTATCACACCCTGTTAACTCACTGACAGAGGCAGCAAAGATGTTACTATATTGTTTCAGCAACACAGCATCCTTTCTCCACGGTGTCTACAGACTCGAATACGACCATCGTGGTATTGCAGACAGAAGCGCAACTCGTCAGTAAAGACAATTTCATTCCATTCTGCCATCCACATCCTTCTTTCATCGCACCATTGGCGGCGGAGACGTCTGTGGTTCTGCGTCAAGGGTAGACGAAGCAATGGACGTCTTGCGGACCGACCACTCAGCTGTAAAGGACGTAGAATGGTATGCGCAGACACTGGATGATGCGTTACAGACTGAACGTGCTGTGCTATGGTTCGTGATGTGACTGAGCGATCCGTCACTGCCATGCGCCCAATGTTCCTGTCATCACGTGAAGTGGTGCACTGAGGCGGATGCGATCGAACACGTCTGTCCGTCGCTCCCTCCTGCATCCAATGGTCACATATCCGCATTACAGTTGTTTGGTTTCGTCCACCACGACTACTGACTTCCCTGAAACATAATCCATACTCTCGGTAGACCACTATCCTTCCTCTGTCGAACTCGGATACTTGAACAAACGATGATCGCTGTTAACTACCAGGCATAATTGAGCGGTTTTTTTTTGAAAAACACCACAACAAAGACACAATTGTCGAACTTGAAATCGCCGAAAACTCTAAGCCTTAAATATCGCTTTGAAATGGCGCGCGTGATGTGCGTCTTCGCTGAAATTCTAATCATTTGCATATCTTACCTCCACTATTGCATGTTGTAAATTTCGTGTTATTTGCATGCTTCCTTCAGGGTGTTGCATTTACGGTGACCAGCAGTGTATTATGTTCCATTTAAGAACATAATTTATGAAAACTATGACCATGTCTTGTCTAATCCAAGAATAGTAAATGAATATGAATTATATGTAGGAGAGATATAACTTTCGAGTCCCACTTAGTTGAATATTTGTTGGGATGGTTTAGAATGACATATGACAGAATTCTAAATTTTCTTGATTCTCATTTTAAATCATGGGCTATTGCATCAACATGGATGCGGACTTCCACAACTCATGTTCACTGAAATGTACAGCACATCAAGTGAAGACTGTGTTGTGGTGAAAATTAGGTTGCTCAGATATTCAGTAGTAGATTCTAATTCGGTGAATTCTTAGTGGCAGATTTAAGGACGATAATTTAAACATAGTTAATATAAATCAAACGAATGTTTTACTTCAAAATATCAATTTGCGCTTTTGACAAACTGGGAAGGTAAGTACCATAAATAATATACCGAAAGATTGTTTAGCCAGCGGAATATCCTCAGAACTTCCCATTAGAGTCAACAGGTATTTTCTAAAGAATGTGAATCAAATTTCTATCATTTTACTAAATAAAGTAACGGGAATAAATATTTAATTAACAAATCAGCCAGACAATTATGATCAGCCAGACAAAATTATAAGATCACATGCTTACGCTTTCCGTTTTCTTCATGATCTGTGCCTAAACATTAAAGGAATAATGCATGAATGAATTCTTTATTGTTTTCGTTGAACTTTAAGAAATGTCGGGCCTCTTATTATTATATTAAACACAGTGATTTTTTTAAGCAAAAATACTTATTAATCGGGATATTTTTCCAAATATTTACTATCCGTATGTAGAAATCTGAGAGACATTTTTAAAATATGAATATACTGGAATTATGTTTCTATTCAACTACCAGGTTGGTTTACGGTTTTGTGAAGGGCGCTTTTTCAGATTAGAAATTATTGTTCTGAAAATGGCTTTTATCACATCTAAACTAAATGTTAAAATGAACTGCTTGCTCACAGATATTGATTTTTATTCAAGAGTTTTATTGAACATTATTGAAATCGAGCTATAGGAATTTTCATTAAATTATAAAAGGAAATTTTCAGTTTGGCGAAAATATTTCAGAATTTCAGGCAATCTAATCACTTCATTGAAATGGGGGAATTATAATTTAACATTTTCCAGCTCCCTTCTATATTTTGCAGCATTTTAAAAACGTCGTACAATCACATTTACATGTTAAAAAATAATATTGGAACGAAAATCTTAATAAAACATTTTAAAATACTTCAGATTTTATATTATGCCCCACCACCCAAAGGGGCGTTTTCTTCACGGGCGACTCCAAACGGGATTGGAAAAGTGATACCGATATTCAAAGTCATTCAAAGCAGAATACCGTTATACATTCTTACGTTTTTGCGTTGGTACACTAACAATATAGTATGAGTAAAAAACGTTATATACCTGGACCATAAAATTTCCGTTCTTAAAAATGCACGCGATGTTAATATTAATAGAAGGCTTTGAAATCGTTGAGTTTGTTAATTAAAAAATTCTTTAACGTTTTCCAAAATGTAAAATAGATAACAAAAGAAATTCTTAATTTGGCTTCCAGATGTCCGTATTCGAGTGGAGAACCGTGCTATTCAAAATTTGATGTCTTTAGGTACCGCTGTTTTTTCACAATCCTAGGCACACACATACATTCATGTCGATTCTTCATTGTTTAATTTCTTTAAATTCAGGGCTCTAATATTTGGTGGCATCAATTTAGAAAGTAATCCATGCTTTAATACTGAACCAACGCAAAATGCCAAAACGAAATTAATAGCCCTTCTGAGCAAATAGCCCCTTTGGGCTAAAAAATTCTCATAACATAGTCATCATGAAAAACCAGAATTCGATGAAGAAATGTGATATGTGATATGTGCGTGATATAGTATTTTTAGGATCAACATTTATTGATGGCATGTCTGCAGCTATGTGCTGATTTAAAATAAATTAAGTCATTGCAAGGTAAACAGCTTAGAAGTGCCAGGAGAGGTTAAGCAATATTTCAGCTCTGCTGGTTGTCATTTACGTTCAACGATACCTCCCTTTCGGTGTAGTAATTTGTCTTCATATTCTAGTTCTCAGCGTTACTGGTTACGAATATGTAGGGAACTCCCGCATCCCCTCACAAAATCTATTACCCAGATGTTGTCAGTTAATATTTCGCCGGTTGAAATGATAAATGAATATAAACATCCCGTGGAAAATGAATTAGGTTAAAATTTAATTTCCGATGCTTCATTAGTGGAAATGATCGAGGTGTATTTTATGAGGTACCTCGGGAAATCTCTCTAATATCACATCTCATAAATAAGCCAAAAATATCTTTCTACATAAATAGTTTTGACTGTTCAAGTGGAATAGTTATGAAATATTTCATAAAGGAACTTTGACATATTCAATGTGGAAGTTCAGTTTCATTTTAATATAATGAAAAATGCCAAATTTAATATCTTACGTGTGTGTAAGTGTGTATGCGACCTCGCTCACTTGTTTGACAGTAACATCAGAAAAAGACCAAGATATTCATCGTGGCAAGGAGTGCGAGATTGCGCCTGTAGTTGGCGAAAATCTTGAGTACCATACAGGTGACATGCAACTTTGTTCAGTTCTGCCCCCAATTTTGATGAAGAGCTACCCGGTTGACGGATTCGATGATTTTCGCCTACCACAACCTCTCGAGAGGACGTTGGGCTCGCCGCATATTTATAGTGCCACCATGCCGCACAGACATTGCACATGACAAACATCCATACTTTCTCGGGGATTCGAACCCGGGCCCTTCGGTACGGAGTCAGCATAGCTAACCATTATCCCTGTTGGACGGCTTAGTAGCTTATCATTTCTGTAAACAATCTAAATTCTGTAGAAAAATCTATTTACATCAGAATAAGTTTATATTTGGTATTTTCAGTGTTAATGATACTTCATTCGCAATGCTCTTGTTTAATTCTCATAAAAGCTACATTTACTGCCAGGTCTGGCAAACTTAAACTCTAATTTTTTCTGAAAAAAAATATGTAAGCTATTCACTTAGAATACAAAATAGGTGAAAAAAATAATTGCGAATATCCTGCAGTTAAAAATTGTAAAAATTAATGATATTTGGCGATATAGCGCTTTTTGTCAATTTTCAAAATTTCAGAATGCAGATTTGAAAATTTGTTAAGTTGATCGCTTCATGCAAAGCTAGTACAGAATACTGAATGAAGAGATAAAAAGCGAAAGGAGCTGTTTTGATTGTCAGTACTCAGTAAAATATAAGTTTAAATCGAACTGATAGAAATTTAATCTTTGAACAACTAAGTCAGAATGCACGAAAAGATATAAATAATTTTATCAAAAAAGATGTCTCATACTTTTACCATTTAACCATATGTAAACAATATACACATTACATGGAAATCGCCGTTTAAGGATTCAATGCATAGTGTATATAAAATGCAATAATAAAAAGGCCAATCTAGTAATCTGTTTTACATCAATTGCAATTAGCGAACTGAAGTGAATTACAAAAAGTTAAAAAATGCAAAGCCAACAAGAACTGAAGGGTAACGGCGCTAATTGATGTAAAGCAAATTGAATCACATCGAAAAATTGGCTATATCTTGATGTCACATCGAAAAATTGGCTATATATGGACGGTTTCGTGATTTTGTCCATGGTTAACGTAAATATGAGCCATTGGCCTTAAAAATGTAATCGCTTTCTTTAAAAATAAAAATACTATAAATCTTTCACATGTACAATATTCTTTTGAATTCACTGCAAGTTGCCCTTCGAATATTTTAAAATTATTCCTTATATAATGCTAAAATTTCACAGCTTTTTCCTTACAATCTCGTGATATATGATTTAGACTTCGAATTTTATCCCTTTTTAAATTTGTTTAAAAGACTACGAATTACTTTAAAACCTATTATTTGATTAATTTTCAAAGCAAGTCTGTTCAGCTAATGAGACTAGGTCAGCCCTAAATTCTCTTAAAATTTCATATTCTTTAGAAACATTAAGTATAGCTTTTTCCAGTTGTAATGTTTATCCTAACTTTATAACAGTTATTTTAACTTTATGCATCTTTCCTACCCCTTCCAGCTTCAGCTTACAATTTCCTACCAGAATGTATTTTCAGAAACGCGGTTAATGCAAATGAGTAGTATTTAAGTCTGTGTTTTACTGACTTCGTTAGAGAGCCCGAGTTCCTGAAGAGCGCACGCTTGTCTTTGGCAACCTTTTTCAGCTCTTGCTACGCTCGACCCTTCTTTAGGCCCTTAATTGGCTTCGCCGACTTAATTGAGATTTTGGGGGCAACTACTTAGAATCTTGATAGCTTCGGCTATATCTTTCAGTTAGCTTTAGTTAAGCTAGTTAAGTTTAATTTCATATTAATTTAAGTTCAAGCCCAAGTGGAGGCTTTGCTGTACGCACCGAGTTAGGAGCTGATTGTGTCATATTTACTTTGAAAAATGAAAGGGTAGTTAACCTTCTTGAGTCTTACGTCTCTGTTCACACATTCTAGCGATTATTCGCTTACTGTGTTCGCGGTTTTCAAGTATTGAATTTCGAATTAAGAAGATAAAACCCCACACAGTTTCAAATTGAAAGTTTTCAGTTTAATATCCTTTTCAGCGAACTCTCTTTGTTTCCGTTCTCTTCTGCATGCCCTTAAAACAACATCAAGATCACACTAAATGTAATTAACAACGAAATAAACACATAGTTTCAAATTAAAAGTCTAATCTCGAAATTTTAGATTTTGAAATAAAGGCTAACACAAATTTAAATATAGTTATATGCAACTTTCTAAAATAGAAACATTCACAAAGGAAAAAGATAAAAGACATGAATTTGCATATAAGCAAATTATACCGTACCTTCCGCCGTATAACACGCCCCAGTGTATAACTCGCAGCTGTAATTTGAAACTACATTTATTAATATTTAGGAATATTCGCCGTATAACGCGCACCCAATTTTTTTACGAAGAAACCTGAAAGACACAAGTATATACTCTTATCTATTCCAGTCATTCATTAGAAGATTTTTCCCACTTTTTCGAGCAATGGTGCACTGAATTGACAAGGGATTAGGAAAACAATACGTGGTGGGGGGAGGAAATGATGTAGTTAGTAAATATTCTGCAAAATGAGTGGATTGTATTCAATGCAACTGTGTTCAAGAATGCCATTCTAGGGTTTTGAGAAAAGGGGGCAGAATTTGGGGTAAGAATGGACTTCCGGCCCGAATGAAGACGCAGAATTAGAAGTGAAGGAGTTTCCAAGGAAAATTGCTCGTCTACGCGCTACATATGGGAAAAACAACGAAGGCGTCCATCCAGCCAACTCATTCGTCAGGATACGAGCCCCGACCGAACTACCCGTGTTCAGCGACTTTACTATTCTGCCACTGGTTGGCCCGCAGTGTTTCACGAAACGAACGATGGGAGAAAACTCTGTTGGCCTAATACATAAAAAGAAAAATAAGATCTTAATCCTCTGTTCAAATTGGGTGCAATAGAAAATTTATGATTTCAAGAGCAATATGTGTAATAGATGTACATATATGTACATGACATTTATTTATTTAAATTAAAAATAATATGTAAAAGTGAATTTTATTTATTAACGATTTTGGTAAGCGGTAATAAAAATCGTTTGCTGCAAAAGAAGTAATTGCAATTGTACTATGTTTTTAAAAGTCAAAATTATCGTCTGTGGCTTGAAAGTTTTGTTTTTATTCAAAACGGTGAATTTAACAAAGCAGTGGTTGAAGACTATATTTTCGCTCTTTTCGAAGAGAAATATGCATACTCCGTTACCCAAAATCGATGTGAGAGTCATGGTTTTGTGATATCTAAGGCGTCGATAGGTAATATCATCAACAAGAAAGGAAAAAAAACCGTCAAATTGGAGCCTCAAGTGGGACAAAAATTCCATACAAGTATCCAAGGAAAAAACGGACATCGTCGAGTATTGCAAAGGTACGTTGTTCAATGTTAAAAGAAAATCCCTCTAATCAAAGGACAGTTGCAAAATCTTTAAAATTCTCGGTGTCCACTGTAAACAAAATGATAAACGTTGATTTAAATCTTAAGAAAGCGAAAAAACGCAATGTGCATCGTCTTCTTCCAAAGCATATCGCTCGACGCGGGACACGCTGCAGAATTCTATATGAGAAACACTTATCCAAAGAAAAACGGAAAACAATTGCCACAATAGATGAAGCGTGGGTGTATTTAAATGATTGTAACAAAAAAGAGCCATGTATTATCATAAAAGGGGAGAAAAAATTTAAGTACATTGTTCAAAGAATCGAAAGAAAGTTTTTCCAAGGGATTCATGATTGTTGATCGTTTTTCTTATAATGGCAAGTTAAAAATAAAGAGAGTGCAAAAAAATGTCAAGTTTAACTCCAAATACTATCAGGAACATACTTTATCGCCAATTGTTCTGAACGAAATACCATCGCTTTACCCACAGTGCCATCAATCTGTGAGACTCCATCAGGACAAAGCTAGCAGTCACAAATCAAAATCCATTGTAAATTTCCTAAAAGAAATGGAACAAAAAATGGTATCAAGACCATACCCTTCACTGATATCCCTACAAAATCTCCCGATGTGTCACCTATGGATTTTTGTGCTTTCGCGCGTTTAAAAACTGCATTATCCAAACGTTGTCCCAAAACCCTAACAGGACTCTGGAAAGCTGTTCGGGAGGAATGAGATAGAATACCTCTTCTAACTCTTCAAAAGGCATTATTATCCTGGAAATTGCGATGTCGAAAGATAGTTCAGAATAAGGGATGTCAAATAGAAGATTTAAAACACAAGAATTTTATGTAATTTAGTTTTGTGAATACAATATACATCGTCTAAAAAATGTGCGAACAGCCTCTGTAAAACAAAATTTGTCACTATATAGCCCCTCTGAATGTTATAGAATGTCAAATTAGTAAGTTCTAATAATAAAATTATTCTCGCAATTTATTTCTGGATGCTCTGAAAATCTAGATTTTTCCGAAAAAATCTTGTAAAAAAATCCAATATTTTTATACGAAGTTTTTGAAGAGATTTCCGACAGAAAGTTTGCTTTTGGTAATTACAAATTGTTTCTTTCTTTATTTTTGTTACATCTGTAACTATCCAACAGATAATTTTGCAGTTTTGCTTTTGAGGAAATAAAATTGACTGCATATTCTCCTGGAAATAGCTCTATTATTTCAAACCGGATGAAATTTTATTTTAGATGCTTAACACTGAACTAATAAATAGCAAAATATTCTTGCACAACAATACAAAGATGAAGCTTATTAGTGAGAGCGAAGCTTTACAATAATATTTATAATTTCTACCAGAATAATTTAGCAGTAATTCTAAGTATATTAAGCAACGTTTCCTGGAAAATTGAGTTTATGTGTATGAAAATTAATTGAATCACTTCATTCTGGACCAAAGTTTTAAGAACGATTTCTCTTCTTCACGTAAACTAATTTGAACCTAAGTTTGTTTCTTTGAAAAAGGCTTTATTTAATCTGTTTTCTCAGCAAGTGTGAAACTTGTAAGGCTTCTTCTGTAAATAAAAATAAAAGGTTTTGCTATAGACTTTATTTTATGATTTCCGGAAAACTTTTAATAAATAAGCATGCCAATGTTTGCGTTATGTCATCATCGCATCGCCCTTCTCTTCTGTTTCATTACACAACAACGTGCAAATATGTAATACCTTTGGTGCATATCCAGCGTACTCAAATTGAGTCAGCAAAGGTTATTATCAAATTTAATTAAAGTTATCATTATCTCAGGCCTTTGGAACCTGTTTGTGTTCTGCTTAAAAAATCTCTGTTTTATGTTACATTTTTACTTCCTTGTACGAAGTAAAAAGGATGTATTGTAATCGCGAAAAATTTCGGCCATCATATTTCAACGAAAATACCTATTTTGACCGCTATCAAATGCAATTTAACGATACTTTTGAGTGGTATTCTAACGTAAGAACAGAATAAAGGACTCTTTTTCATATATATTATATTATTATACTGATTTAAAATGGATTCTGAAGCCAGTTTTTCGTGGCGTCTGTGCGTATGTACGGATGTATATATTTATCTCGCATAAGTCAAAAATAAGTTGTAGGGTTTATATTTATTTTAACTAACATTTATTTTAAGTTCATAGTCCTTTCCTTTTTAGCCTTCATTTTCCCCCTAGAAATGCCCGTGCCAGAGTATGTAAATTACAGTAGCACGCGCAGTTTATTCAAATTTAGCGGAAGCTAGTTGAGTTAAATAGTAGACGAAACGAGCGTGAAAAAGGTCTTGCTTTGAAGCTACGCTGGAGAGATTGCTCGGTAGAATTTAGATCAGCGCGTGTCGGCCTTTGTGCCTAACTTTGCAGAAGTGCTAGACCTTCAACTGTTAAATCAGTAATCTTGCTGAATCTCAGCGATAATTAAAAACGCGGTTAGTTAAGATCTCAGAGCCTCGTCGGTAGTGTTTGACATTTGTTCATCTAGTTTCTTATTTTCAGTTTTACCTTGCTTTTAGTTCAACCGCCGAGTTGGCGCAGTTTGTGAGCGTCGAGGAGACGCAGTTGTAATTTTAAAAGTACAATAAAAGGGTTTCAACCCCTTCGCACGTTTTTGTGACTCACTATCCCAGTGACTGACAAGTTGGGCCAGAGAGATCTTACAATTGGCGCCCGACAATCTCACGAACTCGAATGGCCGATAATTTGGTGGAAACTCCTGTAGAATTTCAAGAGCAAGTTATGGCTAACCAGTTGGAAGGGTTCGGATATTTAATCCAAACTATGAGGGCAGCTATCAAGCCAACCGTCAATTTTGACGGAAAAAATTCTGTAGCAATATTTCTAGAAGGCCTGGAAAGCCATTTCCAGCTGTATCCTGTGCCCGAAAGGCAAAAAGTTGCCATCGCCACGTCTGCATTAAAAGGACAGGCCGCACTATGGTGGAAAAATATTGGAAAATTTTTATTAGGAGAATTTGGAGGTCAAGAATACACATTTGAAAATTTTAAAGAATCGTTGTTAAAAGCCTTTCCCATAGTGAAAGACCGAGCAAAGTTGGAAGCTGAACTTTACAGTTTTTATCAGCGAAACATCGAAGAGTTAACAGAGTTCATTTTACGAAAAATCAAGCTGGTAAATATGCTGTATGGAAAGAAACCCGATAATGAGGTAATTGAAATAATCTTACCCAGATTACTACCTGCTGTCCAAGACTTTATGGAAATCCGAAATCCAAGCTCCTTGCAGGAACTCTTCGAGTTGGCGGTCAAGTTCCAAAACCGACGAATAGCGGAAAAATCTAGAATGGCAGCATATCCTCAAGGTTCCAGAAGACAGTTCTCAAACTTGGCGGCCGATAGGACGAAATACTCTTATGGAGGAAAGAGCTATCAAGCTAAGTCACCGAAGAACGAAGGTCAAAGCGCGAAGAAGAAATTCGCAAAAAAACCGTCCGCGTACCCAGAAGACTGAAGGTCAGAAGAAAGCTTTGAACGATTAGAGGGGCCTGTAAAAGCGAGGGTCCAGACCCCTGAAATTTCGCAAAATCCCTGAAGAAGATACCTAAACACGGTTGTGATAAAAAATTCCCAGTTACCAGTCATCCAAGTCCTGGTCGGCGAAGTCCCGGTAGAAGCGCTCGTGGATACAGGAGCTCAAGGGAACTTCCTCAGCTACAAATTCTACAATGACAACTTTCATAGACTACGTTTATTTAAAAATAGAAACACAGAAATTATAGCCGCCCAAGGAAAAACATGTCAGTGTGTCGGAAAATTATCATTAAAACTGCAGATAAAAGAAGAAAACCTTAGAATATTATTTTTCGTGGTGAAAAATTTACAGAACCCAGTGATTTTGGGAATGGATTTCTTGAAGTCCGCAAAAGCCAGATTGGATTTTCAGGAAAATGCAATTACGCTGGAGATGCAACGACGGGTGGTGGAGCCGGTAAAGGAACCTGAATTGGATTTAAGTCATTTGACCCTTGAAGAAAGCCAAGCTATTCAACAGGTGGTGAGTACTTTTTCAAATTTGTTTTCAGAACGTCCGGGTAATTGTCAAATTGTAACCCATGACATACAACTAACATGCAATAAACCTTGTAAGGCCAAACCCTACAGGTATGATAAACAGAAAGAGCTCATTATTGAAGAGCATATAAACGAAATGCTGCAAAATCAGATTATTTCGCCAATAAACAGTGATTACGCGAGTCCAGTGGTGCTATGTAGGAAAAAGAATGATTTCCCGCCTTCTGATAAAAAAGCTTGGAGGTTTGCTATTGATTATAGAAAATTAAATAGCATTACAAAGTTCCCGGTTTACCCTCTGCCGGTGATTGAGGAAATAATTAGAAAGATTAAATCTACGAGATATATGACTACTTTGGATTTAACATCGGGCTACTATCAGATAGCTATGAAACCAGAAGATATACATAAAACCGCGTTTATCACAAAATCAGGAACTTATGCATTTTTACGCATGCCATTTGGGCTGTGTGGGGCCCCGTCGACATTTCAGAGAGCTATGGACATTGTTCTAAAACCTGTCCTAGGAAAATCGACTTTAATTTATTTAGATGATATAATTATAACAAGTAGTTCGTTGGAGCAGCATATTAAGGACTTGCAGGAAGTTTTTTCGTTATTAAAAGAGGCCGGTTTAACAATTAACGCATCAAAATGCAAGTTCGCGACAAAAGAACTTAAATACTTAGGATATAAAATTTCGCAAAAGGGCATAGAAACTCAAGATTCAAAGATAAAGGCTATCAAAAGTTTCCCCCCTCCTAAAACCGCAAAGAAACTGTCTTCTTTCCTCGGGTTATGCTCTTATTATCGATCATTCATAAAGGATTTTGCTAATATTGTAGAGCCGTTGTTAGTACTTAAAAGAAAGAAAAGTAAGTTTACATGGACAGCTAGTTAAGTTTACATGGACAGTAAGTTAAAAGAAGCGCTCATCAATGTCCCTGTCTTGAAATTCCCGGAAGGTGACGAAAATTTAGAAATTGCAGCCGACGCTTCGGACTACGCCATAGGTGCAGTGCTCATGCAGAAAGGGCATCCTTTAGCATTTTTTAGTAAAACATTAAACGCTACCCAAAGGAATTATACAGCGACGGAGCGAGAAACATTAGCAGTATTAATGGCTGTACAGAAGTTTAGAGTTCATTTTGGCAAAGCCCCAGTAACGGTCTTTTCGGATCATGCGGCCGTTGGTAGACTTTACTCGGGAAAAAATCTAACGCCCAGGTTAATAAGATGGGCTCTAAAACTTCAAGAATATAACCTAATAATTAAGTATAAACCGGGAAAGGAAAATAATGTCGCGGACGCACTATCCCGAATAAAACTGGACGATGAAGGAAATGAACTCAAATGCACTGTGTTAACTTCTAAAATCATAGATTCTAGAGAGACAATTATTGCTGAATTGAAAGCTGATCCTGAATTCGGAAATATTTACGCTTATTTAAAAGACCCTGATAATTTCGAAAACCCAGATGTGGCCGCAATAAGAAGTAGAGCACAGAACTATGAGATAATAGATAATTTATTGTTTTATACTAAATCAACAAACGAAAACTTCGAGTATAGGCCAGTCATCCCAGCCTCGCTTCGATTGAGCATTTTGAAGGAATTACACGAAGCGCCAACATCGGGTCATTTGGGGATCAGAAAAACAATAAAAAGGGTACGCGAGGCGGTATATTTCCCGCAATTATACAAAATAGTAACTGCGTATGTCAGGTCCTGCAAGCAATGTCAGTTAATTAATGATATTAATTATAGCCCGGCCGGGTACTTAAATAGCATTCGCGCTACATTTCCGAATGAAATATTAGGCATAGATCTTCTTGGCCCTTTCCCCCAGAGTGAGTTAAATAAAAATCGTTATCTTTTAGTAATTGTAGATCATTTTTCAAAGTGGACAGAAATTGTTGCACTTAAACGTGCATCAGCCAAAACAGTTGCAGATGCATTCTTACACAGGTACATTTTCAAATACGGTGCACCGATAAAAGTCATTAGCGATAACGGCAAACAATTCGTTAGCCAAATTTTCGAGAACATTTGCTCTGGACTTGGCATACGCCATATCAAGATGGTTCCGTACAGACCACAGGCAAACATCGCGGAAAGAGTTAATAAAAATATTGTAAAAATAATTCGAAGTTATGTTAGCACACATCACAAGCGCTGGGATGGCTACATAGATGAGTTAGCTTATGCTTTAAGAACAGCAATTCATGACTCCACTGGAAAAACACCAGCGGAATTATTTTTAGGGCGTAAGTTAATAACACCTCTAGATAAATTATTCTTTGTTCAACAAAGGGAACAAGAATTTAGGCAAAAAGATGTGCAGAAATTGATTCATGAGGCGGTTAAAAATTCAGATATGGCAAGAAACAGACAGCAAATTTATTATAATCGAAAACGCCGTGAAGCAGATTTTAAAGTGGGGGACAAAGTTTTAAAAAGAAAATTTTGTTTATCAAATGCACCAGAGTACTTTTCCGCAAAATTGGCTCCGAGATTTGAAGGTCCCTATATTATTCAGGAAATCAAGGGAGCCATATTATACCTTAAGAACGAGAGAGGAGAAACCTGTAAAGCAAGTCCCGACCAGGTGAAGAAGTTTTACGAGAAAAATGATTTTGAAGTGCTCAAAAGTTTCTTGCAGGATTCAAGTTCCCAACAATTCGAAGGTCCAGAAGCAAGGCCGTCTGCTCCGCCACCCAAGAAGCAGAGAACCGCCGAAGAACCCAAGAAGCAGAGAACCGCCGAAGAACCCAAGAAGCAGAGAACCGCCGAAGAACCCAAGAAGCAGAGAACCGTCGAAGAACCCAAGAAGCAGAGAATCACCGAAGAACAAAGCCCTTCTACATGTTATGCAAGGATCCCGAAAAGAAGGACTCAAAACCTCCAGACTCCAGCAGAGAAAAAGGTTAAGCGAACAACTACGTCCCGGAAAAAATCCTTGCAAGGTAGCAAGAGAAAAAAACCAGTAACAAGATCCCACAACAGAAAAGCAGAGTCAACGCAGCCGCGTCCAGTTCCGGATATCCAAAGAGAAACAAGGCCGCCGATCCTGCGAAAAAAGAGACAACAAGAGCGAAAAGATTTTAACCAGCAGAAAAAATTCAAGCAAGAACGCAAACCGGAGGCCCCCAGAAACAACCATCCAGGTGCTAAGAGGAAAAGGCAGGAACCGGAATACCAACACCCCAAAAGACCAGCACGTAGAGGCCAGAAAAGAAAGCCTATGAAGGAGAGCCAAAGAAGTCAAAGGCGCAGGCTGACTGCTATGAATTCCCTGACATGGACAGAGTTCTGTGAAAAGAGGATGACTGAGTTCCAAGCATCGAAAAGTCAAAGATAAGTTAAACCTTCTATAAATTTTTCTTTTGTTCTGAACTGTTATGTGTAAATACGAAGTTTCTAGGTGTTGAAGGAAGCCAATTTGTCTCGGTTGAGACTCAGTTTTGTTTACTGTATTTAGCGAAAGCAAAGCAAGATTTTATTTTAAGTTTAATGTCTAAGAACAAGCAGTTTATGTTGGTCGAAAGACTGGTTTTGTTATGTTAAAGCCAAAATTTGGCCAGATATAAAATATTTTCGTATTTTATGTATTAATGGAAAATTTAGTTTCAGGGCCGCCAGCTTGGCGAAGAAACGTGAAGTAAAATATCTTTTTCTTGTTCATATTATTGTATATTGTAAAAATCGTATGTATTAGAATTTTGTAAAGATATGTAAATACTTTAAAGCTATGTAAAAGTAGAATTTAGTGGAAAAGCATAAAATTTTACATACTAAAAGTAAATGGCAAAAGAAACCAGTTAAAATCTAAATGTTAACTAGAAGTTAAAAATCATGCGTTGGAGCGAAAACCTGTATGTGAAAAGTTGAATGAGGGGGAATTTAGAATGAATGCGACTTTTTTTAGGGTTCTCCACTAACACTTGAGTTTAAGAAGATTAAATATAGCTCATCGAGATTTAGTATGACGGACTAGGGTGTGTCATAGTTGGTTGATCGAATTCTAACAAATCATTGTGGTTAGGGGAAGTGTTGATATACAAAAAACATGAAATACTTCCGTTGGACACCACAAATAAAGTGGAGAACCGGGGCAAAGCAACTTAAATTAAAGTTTGCATGAAGAATGAATGTGAAATAAATAGTTAAATAAGAAAAAGAAAATCATCGAAAAGTAAAATGCTACCGAGTATTAAAGTGTAAATCATAGTGTATTTTCAGTATACTCATACTTGTTCCTTCCAGATCCTGGAAGGAAGAAAAGACTGAATGATAAACGACAGCAGAGAGGATTCAGCACGAAGAAATTGTATTAGCGACGCCAAACATTGTAAAATTTCATAGCCAAAAGTTGTTTTATGTAAACGGGGCTCTTGAGTTTTAGGTTAGAATGTTGAAACTTTTCAACAGGTCGTTTCTAGGACCTGCTTCCAAGTGTTCAAAATTCTGGCAAGGGCAAATGTAGGGTTTATATTTATTTTAACTAACATTTATTTTAAGTTCATAGTCCTTTCCTTTTTAGCCTTCATTTTTCCCCTAGAAATGCCCGTGCCAGAGTATGTAAATTACAGTAGCACGCGCAGTTTATTCAAATTTAGCGGAAGCTAGTTGAGTTAAATAGTAGACGAAACGAGCGTGAAAAAGGTCTTGCTTTGAAGCTACGCTGGAGAGATTGCTCGGTAGAATTTAGATCAGCGCGTGTCGGCCTTTGTGCCTAACTTTGCAGAAGTGCTAGACCTTCAACTGTTAAATCAGTAATCTTGCTGAATATCAGCGATAATTAAAAACGCGGTTAGTTAAGATCTCAGAGCCTCGTCGGTAGTGTTTGACATTTGTTCATCTAGTTTCTTATTTTCAGTTTTACCTTGCTTTTAGTTCAACCGCCGAGTTGGCGCAGTTTGTGAGCGTCGAGGAGACGCAGTTGTAATTTTAAAAGTACAATAAAAGGGTTTCAACCCCTTCGCACGTTTTTGTGACTCACTATCCCAGTGACTGACAAGTTGGGCCAGAGAGATCTTGCAAAGTAGCCTCAGAACGTTGAAAGTTTGTCTATAGGACGGCCATAACATCTAGACATGCACCTCCTATTTTGGTTGCAATCGGTCGCACCAAAAGCATATAAATTTATGTACACTTACATCCACTCTGTTACTCGACTCAGTGGGCTAAGTTTTTTTATTCCTATATGTTCACAAATTGCGCATTTTTCCCTTTAAAAAATTATGTTGTTCTTATCTTCCGGTTAAAGTTTTTATGCCTTTAGTAAATCTGCATGCAATATTTGTAGAATTATAAAATAATTTAAAAGCTCTTTGAGTGCGGCTAAGCCTAATCATTTTTTTCATAGGGGACATATTTGTTTACATTTGAAACTTAGGAGAATATTGGATTTGTTGCCAAGCTTCGCGACAACAAAGATAATGCCTTTTATATTATTGCGAATTAAGTCATGCTTAATCCATTTCGGAATTTATTCGAGGAAATAAGTGTGTAAGATTTACTTCGTAAATTTTTATATAGATATTTTGAGCTTTCATGCACTTTAGCCTTGTCGCGAAGTGAGGACCACAGTGATTGAATGAGAAGTATTGAATCGTCTGCGAAAAATTGTTTCTTCTTCTTCTTTCTTTCTTTATTTTCGTGGGTGTGTGTAATTTCTTTTACACATCGTCGTAGTTTTTTTTTTTGCATTCTGATGAGTTATAAATGAACGAGATGTAACGCTGTTAAGTGAAGTTAGCGCCAGAGTGTCGCTGCGATAAACAAATATAGTTAATGTTAAACAGTGCATTTATTCTATTGTGTTTTGTGCGTTATCGGTGAAGTAGCTTTAATTAGGTCCAAAGAGTTTAAAATAAATGCAAATTCTTATCAGCGTTTTGCTAATTACAAGAATGTTTTTAAAGGCAATCATTAGCTGTTAAAAGGGGTGAAGAAATGTTATGCATATGTTTAGTATTCACGGGCAATATTCGATTGCTATGCATTTAAATGTTATAAAATAATTTATTACAAGTTTGCCTTTCAAATTTATTTGTTGCTTTTTACTTAATAAATACATAAAGAAAATTTCTAAAGTGTACTATTCAAGAATTGTGTTGTTATAATATGTAAATATTTGGCATTTCACTGGGCGACCTAATACTAGTCAACTATCATTTCACGAGGGAAATATCAACGTAGAGAAGTTTGACTACGACAGCAGTCCTCATATTAGAAATATAGAAAGCTGTATAACTAAATCTTACCATTAATTAAACTTTACGAAATTTTTCAGATTTTATATTACTCTTAAAGGGGCGTTTTTTTTACGTTTTGCGTGTTACCTTTATTTATTAAATATTATATACTTTTAACTTAAATCATAACATTCAATTCAACAGCATTATCACAGAATAATTTTAAAATGAGCAAATCTTTAGAATTTCCGATACACAATTCCCCGCGCTGGAGATAAAAGTGCTTTTTCTTTCGTACAGTGTTGACATTGCTCTCTTTAAAATCACTGAATTTGTTAATCACAAATTCGCTAAAGTTTTACAAACTATGAATCAGATAACAAAACAAATTCCAAATTTCAAATTTGGGCTTTCAGATTTCCATAATCGAGTGGAGGACTACGTTATACGAAATTTGATGTCTCTATGTACCGTTGGTTCTCACAGTGCGAAAAATGTACATACATTCATGCAAATACTTCAATATTTAATTTTTTTAAATCTAATGCATGGCTTTACTATTTCGGGGCAACAATTTGAAAAGTGAAACGCCGTTTATAGTGAACCAATGCAAAATGCCAGAAAAGAAATTAATAGCTCTTCTGAGAATATTGCCCCTTTGGGCTACAAATACTTGCTCTGGATAATTGGTTAATGTTATATGATGTATCAAAAGAAAACGTTTGCATTTGAATGAATTAAATGAATACAAGTAGCATTGCATTTAAAACCATAGTTGGGATTATTCGCCTTCAGTTTAGAGAAAGATTTGTGAAGGAATTGCTGTCTTTACTTTTACATAATTTTAAACTTAACTAATATAAAAAAAATCTGATGTGTACACCACATGACTTCCTTGTACGGAATATTTACTTATACGCAATATTCCTGCATTTCATTTAAACATACTGAATTAAAAGTTAACGAACTTTGAATTAAATCTACTTCGTGGATAGCGGTAAACCATAATAGAATAAATGCGTTCTCTAAAGTTCACTATATTTATTTACCATAGCCACACTTCGGCGCTAGGTTCACTTGACAACGTTACATCTTATTTATTTTATAACTCAGAGTGAACAAAAATTATAACATCTGAAGAATTGCCACAAGTTCTATTCAAATACTATAATAAATTTAAAACAATGTATAAAAGAAATTAAACAAACAAAAAAGCAACAGTTTATCTATTTTATTCAGTTCTCACTTCGTGGTAAGGCAAAAATACATAAAAGGTCAAAATATTTTCACTAAAAATTGAGATATAGAAAAACATAAAACATCAAGAACGGTTAAAATAATTAAAAAAACACTTTTTACAATTAAAATTACAATTTGTACGCAAAAACCAGCTAATAACTTAAATGATAATTCCAGAATGAATCAAGTATAGTTTAATTCGCAGTAATAAAAGAAGACGTTACTTTGTTGTTGCAAAGCTTAGTTTCTCTAGATTGGCAACAAATCCACTATTCTGCTAAGCTTCAAATGTAAACAAATATGGGCGTAATCATAACCCAAAATTAGGCTTAGCCGCACTTAAAAAACTTTTGAATTGTTGATAATTCCACAATTATTGCATGCAGGTTAATTAAGGGCATGCAAATCTTAACCGAAAGATAAGAACAACATAATTCAATCATTTTTAAAGCAAAAAATGCACAATTTACAAACTTATAAGAATAAAGAAACTGAGCTCACTGAACCGAGTAACAGAGTGGTAATATATATAAGCATATATTTATATACGTTTGGTGTGGCCGATTGGGGACAACTAAAATGCGATGTGCACATCTACATGTTATAGCAGCTCTATATACAAAATTTCAGCGTTCTGAGGCTACGCGTTTCTGAGTTATGAGAAATACATACATACATACGTACGTACATACGAACAGTCGCCATGAAAGAATCTCTTCAGAATCCATTTTAAATCAGTTTTATAATTATTTGGGGGGGGAACGACTCCTTTATTCTGTCCTTACGTACGGATGTCATTCAAAAACGTCGTTAAATTGCATTCGATAGCGGTCAAAATACATAATAGATAAATTGAAATACGGTACCCGAAATTTTTTGCGATTAAAATACTTCCTTTTTGCTTCGTACAAAGAAGTAAAAAGAATTTTTAAACCTATCAACTCTATAATAAGTTATGTATACATATGTCATTTAAAAAGCATTTCTGAAATTCCGTGACTGTTTCACTGGGGGCATTAGTATTCTAGTATCGTAAGTATCTTGGATTTGGTGACGTACTAAAAGCAAAATCCAGTATCTGCAAACTGATCACGATCAATAGTTAAGATATTTCTATGGCAGATACAAATGCGGCTAAGTCTGTATATGGACGATGTTTTTATCTGTACTACGGAAACTAAAATCACACAAGGAATAATATTTGCCTCGAAGGAAATTGGGTATCAAAATTTGGGACGCCATTTTGTATACTTAAGGTGTCTTCCAGCATATATATATGAGGGAAAAAAGAAGCACAGAAAACCATAAGAACATTGTCCCAGAAATTCGAACTGTAGGTTTTAGGTATGAAATTTTTCACAAGGAAGATCTGAAGAAAATGTGATAGACATTAATATTTTGCCGATGCGAGGACTACATTTTGAAAATATAATTAGTCTCAAATTATATAACCTAACATCAATGTTTTGTATAAAATAAACAGTAAAATTTTAGAAAAGTTCTGATATAATCATTTTTTCCGAATGCACATCCGCGACAGAAATGTAAAGCCACTGAACACAGATGGTTCGACATAAGTTCGATTACAGGCATTCTTGGTAGTTCTACCTGGGCTTGATTTCTAGCTTCATGGTGTTTTTGTGGTTTTACCCGTATTTAACGTAGGTAACAGCAAGTATCTCTTAATACTTACTTTACGAAGGCATTTGTACCCTTTAGTCTTATAGCCCTTGCTTACGTTGCCATCAAATAAACCACGCCTAATAGCTTTTTTTTCGCAACATTTACAAAACTTTCCAAACTTTAAGAAAGTTTTAAAACAGTTTTTAAAGCAGATATTTCAACAACTGCTTCAAAATATCTCTGACTGCATAGGGTCTAATTTTAAGCCCATAGACCATATATGGGCAAGAACAATCTCATACTTGGGCAAATGGGTAATATATATATGTGATAATTTTGTTGATGATGATTTAAGGATTTGAAGATAGCAACATGTTAGTATGCATAGGAGAGAAGACACCAATTACGTTTTAGTCTGGCCGAGATGGGTATAGGTGTTGCTGACATACAGATACAATGAATAATACACGGATGGAATTTGAAAACCAAAAGTAGTTGTGGACTCATAACATAATTTTAATTCTTGGTGGATAATGTTTAGGGTACATTTTCTCGTTTACACAATTATGGATGCGACAACCAGCGCTCTACATTTCTATATACAATTTAGCACATTTCAAAACAATACAGAGTATAGCAAAGCAAGCAGATACGCATTCAGGGCAAGAGAGAGTGGAAAAAGTAAGTGCATATTCAGCAGCTGGGGTATTTATAAAATTAAAACCTTTGTTTAAATTTTGGACTGGATTTCACAAGAGCTTAAAGCATTGCAAAATTAAAGATGACATAAGGCGGATTAGCTTTCAAATATGACACACCATAAATTCCAGAAGGGATGTGTAGCCAAATTAAAGTTGGTAATTCTATTTCATAGTTTATATATTATGTATAATAAAATGTCTACTAACATTGAAGCTGATATGTTAACTAGGAATCCTCTTTGTCAACATCTGTGCGCATAAACTGACTTGTTATTATTAGAAGGAAATAAAGATGATCAAAATGTGGATAATGTTTGTAATCCTAAGTGTAAGAATAATGCGTTAATTACAAAGAAACAAGCATTGTACAAAATTGTAATAGCAGTATTTCTTCACAATAAAGTACTTGAAAAAGCTCACGTTAAGTTTGGCCATATTGGTGTATACTCAATGCTAAATTTGTTAGCTCTTCAATATTTTTGGGTAGGAATAGTACAATATGTTAGAAACTAAAGTAAACATTGCGAAGTAGGTCAGCTTAATGAGAAAAGTAAGCAACAGGAATTTGGTTAACAGACACTACCATCTGCAAGTGAACCTCTTGAATAATTACCTATTGATACTGTTTGTCATTTTAAGTTACCATAATAAAATATAAACAAATCTACAAAAAGTATATTCACATGATTACAGATCATGCTGCTTATTATATATGGACATATTATATATGAACTTTTAAGCATCAAATAAAGTAAAAATTTTTTTTTTAAACTTTATAATGTATTATCTGCTATCTTAGAGTTTAAATATTAAATTTCAGGAATCTGATTTTTTCTCATACTGCCTTAATGAGTTTTTATGCACATAGAGTTAACTTACTAATTAATTTTACTTTTACACTTATTAACTAAAGTTCAAATATTTTAAGCCTTTAGGTAAGATACAGTTTACCTAATGTATAAAAAAACTTTCCTTGAAATTAATTAACAAAATTTAAAAAACTAAATCAGTGTCTCAAAATACTTTATGCAAAATTGTACGCCGTTGTTTTTAGTGTTTCTCAATTTAATTTTTTTCATTATTTTTCAAAAGTGTGAATTAAAAACATATTTTTAAAACATATAATTAAAAACATATTTTTAATTCTGTGCAGATCTTAATGTCTTTACTATAAATCTTACCTGTAAGAGAAAATTTTATAGGTAAACCTAGGTTTAGTTTTCGTGAAAACAAGCCCGATATTCTAACATTTCAGACCAAAATGTTCACCTAGACTAATTCATTGCGATGTCTATAAAGCAATTTATGTTTAAAAACTATTAAACAGATTAAGAACTACATTAGGAAATTTAATATCGGGTGATAAATAGTTAAACATAGTTTAACAGTAAAATATATGTTAACATGCCTTTTAAAAGTATAGAATTTTTTTTTTGTTACCTTACATACAAATTTATGCAAATTAATAACCTCACTTTTCCAGAATTTATCGAATGTCATCCACGAACATCTTGAGAGACCTACGTTTTAGTTCAAGTCACTCAATTTAATCTACGCTCATTACTTATCTGAGTTTTTACTTCTTTGTACGAAGTAAAGGAAGTATTATAATAGAGAAAATTCGGATATCATATTTCAACGAACATATTCGATTTGACAGCTCTCGAATCCATTTGAACGATTCTTTGCGTGACATCTGTACGTACGAACTGACTAAAGGACTCTTTTCTAAAACAAATTGTAAAATGGATTTAATGTCGATTTCGAAGGGATATTTTTGTGATGTCTGTAACGATTTATGTATCCCCCATAACTCAAAAACGATTAGCTGTAGAATGTTGAAATTTTGTATATGGGACTGCTATGTGCCTCCCTTTTTACGCTGCAATCGGCTGCACCAGATATATATATATTAAAAAAATTAATTCTTAGATAATTTATCTAGGCTTGCATAATAAAACTGTACCTCTTGCATAAAAGGATTTTTGGCTAGTAACTTTTAATGGACATTCAGTTAAAAATAATAAATTAAAATGACTGTGAGCAGGATACAATATATTTATAAGGTTGGATTGTCATACATTTATATATGAATGAGTACTTACCCCCTTCTGCCTGACAAATTAGGTGTAAACTATCGCCTTCATTGTAAGGTCCAATTATACCACTTAATACTTTTCCATTATAGTCTTTTATGATGGGAGCACCCGGTGGAACTGAAAAAAACATTGAATTATTTGTTTTTTAGATACATCGATAGATTTACGAAATCATTTTATCAGAGAAAACAGCAAATAATTAATACAGTGTTAGATGTTTTTATTTGCCCCTATTTTCTGCTTAGGTCAATATTTTTTAACTGTGCTTATATACTAAAAAGGCTATACACAAATTCAAGATAACTTTTAAATTTGTTTGATTACCCTACGGAGTGTTATGAAGTTCAATTTAAAAGGAAATACTCGAACTACAAATACACTAGCTTCAACACTAAAGGACTGTCATGATAAGGAAGACTAAATAATCTCTTCAGATAATCCTTTCGGAGTTCACTTCCACACTGACTCCTTCCCTCCCAAATAATTTGTTTTGATTAAAATTTTAGCGATGGGTAATTGTACTTTCAAAGAACTTAACGAGAAACTTTATCAATAGTAATAGAACATCGTTTTCGTACCACGATACATCCTCTGATAATCATGGTTGTAATGAGCTTTGGCAATCCAGTTCCAAACAATGAACATGACTGCTGTTTTTTTCTTCCGTGTAGGAAGTAAAGGAGGTATCGTAATCACGGAAAATTTCCGGGTATCATATTTCAACTAAAATATCCATTTTGGCCGCTATTGGATGCAATTAAAGGACGTTTTTGTTTGACATCTGTATTTAAGAACAGAATGAACGACTCTTATTCCTCAAAAGGATTATAAAATTGATTTAAAATGGATTCAGAAGAAATTTTTGTTGACTACGTACGTATGTATGTATGTATCTACGTATGTATGTATGTATGTATGGATGGATGGATGTGTCTCGCGTAGCTTAAAAACGAGTAGACTCAGGTCTTTTAAATTGTATATTTGGGACTCTTATAACATGCAGTTTTGCACCTCACTTTTATGTTGCAATCAGCTGCACCAAAAACGTATATACTCGTATATATGTTATCCGCCTCTGTGAGCTCATTTTTTATTCTTATATGTTTGTAAATTGTCCATGTTTTGCTTTAAAAGTTATTAAATTATGTTGTTCTTATGTTCTGATTAATATTTTTATGCCTTTAATAGATGTACATGGAATAATTGTAGAATTATCAACAATTTAATAACAACAATTATATATATTAATATACAAGAATTTAATAATTCTTAAGTGTTACTAAACCTAACGAAGTCGCCATTTGTTTAGATTTGAAATTCTTCTTAGAATAGTGAATTGAGTCAATTTCTCTACCAACTTTAGTGTCTTTTTGCCGAGCGGGGACAAAAGTGAACTTTCAGTTTGGTTCACTGAAAAATCCTTCTTCTTGGCCTCTGGTCGAATATTTTGTCTTGGCGTAAAAACTCTAATTTTAGTTGCAAAAATTGTTTTTTAACTTAGTGCTTTGTGTTTTTCTGTATTTTATAATTCTTAGTAACGATGATTTGAGATTTAAAGTGTTTTAGCAATGCCTCGAAGTGAGAACTGATGTAATTGATTGAGAAATATATCTCAATTGAAATTCGAGGAAACAATTTTAAGTGAAATGCAGCAAAAGTGTGTATATTTTAATAGGTCGTAGATGGAAGTCATGTGGTATCCACATCAAAATTTTTTACTTATAAAGGAAGTTGTTTCTTTATAAAACAAATTAACTGTAGTTTGTCTTTTTTTGTTTAATGTGCAGCTAATATTTAATGCGTAGGATTACTAACGAAAGTGTGAGGATGTTATAAAACAAGTAAAACAAACGAATAATTTTACATACACATATATTTATAGCCAACAATATAATTTGTAATATATATAATAATACAATGTACACATTGACAGAAAGAGCTTATATTATATATCAAGTTTATTTCCTCCAAGAATTTTATTTATTTACTATTAGCAGCAGTATGAATGAAAGCTGAAGCAACAATACTTTATAATCCGGTTTCATTCAATTAAAACATTATAAAATGTTGAATACTTTCCTTAGTATATATAATGATTTAATATGCTTTACTCTCAATTTTTCATTTCGTAATATTTCAAATATTTCATGGTCCTAAGTCAAGTAAATTAATTTTATTTCAAAAGTACAGATGAATAAAACTTATTAAGTCCGGGAAACGTGAACAGTTCCCAGCATACTGCGCAATTTTAATAATATATATCACCTGAATGTGATATTTCTCATATACATACGTATATGTATGTATGAGTCGAGAAATTTTAATATGCATACATACCAACATATGTATACATGAACTATAAGCCGATGTTATATTGGGTTGGTATATATATCCCCTATACTTTTTATTCTAGCTTTTCCAGTACAGGATTTAGCAACGTCTGATATGTGGTACGGACCTAAAATATTGTTACGGATTTTTTTATATTTATTTAGCTCTTTATTTAAAATTTTAATTAAAATTGTTTTATTTTCCCGTGCAACGCAGACGATTTTTGAAGAGAAAGCTACGTCAGAAAAGTAAAAATAAAAGAGCGCGTGCATTTAATATTTAATAAATAAATATCTCGTAATTATTGTTGTTATCCACAAAAATTGGGAGAAATCGAGAAAACAGGTTTTACTAGAATGTTCTAGTGAATGATTAAAAAGCTTATAAAAGTCGAATTAAAACTCCTCAGCTCAGTTGCTGCTGTTTTAAGCGAACTGTTTGTTTACTTTTTATAAGGAATTATACTGAAATTCATTATTTTATTTCTATGAAAAATATAATATAGTTTAAATTGCCCTCTTTTCATGTGCTCTTTTTTATGTGACATATACCGCAATTAAAGCACCCTCCGAAATATTATGTACCATGTAGTACCTTACTCCTCTCCATCTTCAAAAGGAAAATTAATAAAAACAAGGGAAATATATGAATATAAGCAGCATATGAAAGTATCCGTTTTATAAATATGCATTTAACAAAAATCAGGGGAAAAACTGAACAAAAAGGGAGAATGACTTTTTGTATTCATTTTATTTAAAAGATTTAATTTTTATGTTACTTATTTTGCTTGAAAAATTAAGTAGATAGAAAACATAATAACTTCGCTTTAATTGTAAGAAAACAAACTGCGGCAATTATTTCACATTTAATTCAAACAATAATTAATCACGACCAAAATAATTTTCATCTTTTTAAAACTACATTAGCGATGTATCGGACCATTAGAATGAAAACGCATGAAATAAATGATGTTGTTGTGTTTGTTTCCAATTAGTTCCTTTTATGACTTTGTAATTTATTGTCTTATTTATGCTTTAACATATACTTTTTTGGGCTTATTTATAGCTCTTCCTAAATGAACCCACGTTATTCATGTTAGCTAATTTTAGTAAATGAGTATTTCGTAGATTACTTTGATATACTTCATACGACTAAAAAGTCTTAAAGGGCTTATTAAAGCTTCGTTTCGAAGTAGGTAACGGTAATAACTCTTTCTCAGTAGGAAATGAAAATAATGAATAACGCGCGGATAACTACAGAAAGATAACTCTTTTAGAAAGCTTCATATTAAATCTGAAACACTAGTATTTTCCAAACCAGACGCTAGTTAATTCAATTTGCCTGCGCATTACTCTTTACGCTAATGCTCTTCGAATTCAACATCCCGAAATCGACTTCATTTCGGCACTTACTCAACCGAGGAGTTTGTATGGCATCTGAAATCCGATCATGACCGACTAAAGGCATCTGCAATCGAAAGAACTGCTGGCAGAGCAGTTTTTGACGGGCTAAATGACATCCACAGCTCTAATCCCTAAAGCTTTCTTGGCCATTTAAAAGGATGATTTTGGCGGAAGTTTTGGACTCCGGTTCGTTTCGCTCCGTTAATCACAGGGAAGAAAAATGTGGTCAGAAGAGAAAAATATTAACGCCTTTCTATACTTTCTCTACTTACGCTATTCCCTCGTAAAACCTCTCCTTGACATTGCTCTTACAAAACAAATATTAAAGTTGTTAAATAATTATTTTTTATGCTAAACAACTATATTTGTATTTATTATTTTGATATATGTTCATAATTAAGATATTTCTTAGCGTATATGTGTAGTTCAAATATGTTTTATCGTGGAATTTTCATTACATTTGCAACGCTTATCCTAAGTTTATAACAGTTACTTTAAGTTTGTTACACTTTCCTGTCTCTCCTAGTTTCAGCTTACAATTTCCTACCAGAATGTATTTTCAGAAATGAGTTTGATGCAAATGAGTAAAAATAGTACTTAAGTCGATGTTTCACTGACTTTGTTAGAGAATAAAAGACCCACACAATAACAGTTTTTAATAAACGTTTGGTTTTAAATCTTATTTCGTAATAAAAGATGTTTTTTAGGATAATTTTGTTGTACAAATGTTTTAATATTTATTTAACATAATATTCAGTTTTCTATTTTCATGATCTATTTTTTATTTTCATATTTTTCATTTCTCTTACGTATTCATACTGCATTCATATACACGCAAGTATTCCTATTTATACGCTGCCTATCTACCGAGAAACTTATGTAGCTATCTAGTTATATATATACGATTTATTTATCTGAATAAATTATATATAGTGGCTCACAAAAATGATTGAAAATTTTGAAGTTTTTTATTCTTCAATGAACATAAAATCTAAAATAAACTAAAACAAAAATAAAGGCTTTTATTTTAATTATACATCAATTCATTTGTTAGAGCAAATATAATTTCGAAAAGAGGAAAATTAAATTAAAAAAAATCAATAGTTTTTTAAATGAGGAAAAACATTCTCATAAAATAATACGGCACTTTTAGTAACAACCAAAAATGACAAAAATATAGAAGATACGCTCTGTTTTCGAATTTTCTATTCTAGTTCCTGCCAAATATATTCAATAGGATTAAGATCTGCCGATTCAGGTGGTGCCTTAATTATTTCTAGACATTTATATAACAGCCAGAGTCTAATATTGTGCTCATTTAACATTGGACCATTGTCCTGGTAGAATATAAAACTATTTCGTATATTAATGTTTTTGTGCTGACGATGCCAAATTTCGCTTCAAGATGTCAAGGTACTTACACTGATCCATAATACCATGTATAAACTCTATATTACCAACACCGGAATGTGCCATAGATCCCCATACTATAACTCCTTCTACGAAGTTTTTAACACTTGGTGCTACGTTTTGCTTCAAAAATTCTTCTTTGGGCTATCTCCACACCAGTGCTCGTCTATCTGAACCAAGAAAAGCTATTAAATTTGCTTTCATTAGCAGACAACACTTTTTTCCAGTATTCGGGTGTGTTTTGCTTCATAGAGTTTGCGAAAGCGAGTCGAAGTTTCAGGGTGTTTTTAATGATTTTTTAATAATAAATAATTTCCTATTACTTAAAAAAATTTAAAATATAGTGGTCTATAACTTTTGTAAAACTCTGTGTATATGTCTCCCTTTGTGAAGTGGACCTCGGTCAATGAGACATCGTTCAATGGATTTCTTTTTCCCCGAGAACAAATTATGTTTCTCGTTTGACACGAATGAGCATTATTGTAAATCACATTGTATAATGCGCATTTTTCATTAGTTAATAAGGATCCTTTCCTTGTTTAAAGAGAAGGTTTGGCCTTTTTCTTGAAATGAACTTCACAAATAATTTTCGCTCCTTTTTTTAACTCTGGTCCAGAAAGGTGTGTGTATAGCTACAGGTTCAGAGGATAGAGCTGGAATTTTGTGTACGGGGGTTCACAGAGGGTGAGAAACCACAACCAGTGTATGTTATATCTTACATAGCATCCGAGTTTTTTAATTTTGAATCGCTGAGCGTTTTAATTTTGCCACCTCAATATCAAGTATATTTTAGACGAACTAATGTCTTATCTGTTAAAAAGAAAAGTAACATTATTAAATTCATTAATAATAGAAGACATTAGGTCGATGCTAGCAAGGAATTTGGATTTCGTCGACTTTGTGACGTGCTGTGAATTGTTTGTAGACATGAGGAGCAAAAGGAATTTTATACATACTTGAAGCAAGCACAACTTCGAAATCAAGAATAAATATCAAGCATAAGGAATATCCAGTCTTCAAATCTTCATCCACATCAGGGAGAAGAAACATTTTGGATAGACTTGAAGTAGGCGAGACCTCCCAAATTGAGAGACAGAAGACCCAGTCTTTAACCACCCTTACAGTGACATATTCTCGGAGATTAAAGAGAACGAATTGATTCATCTAGGTAAATTGATAACCATCACCATTCTGCAAATCTGAATATTTTCACTTTCTTTTAGGAGGAAAGCTGTTTGGTTAGAAGGTTGGTAGCTCCTCTTCCTTATCTTGAGAAAATTTGTAAACGGAAATACTTGCTGATAAAAGAGTTTTCTTGAATACATGAACATCGTGAAATGAGGCCATAAAACTCTACAAACGTAAGGAAAAAAAGCACTCCAATATGCAAAAAAAAATCAATATCTTGGTGCAGTTAGCTATGATAGAATAAATGAAACGTTGCGGTGGGTTTTAATGCTTATCTTAAAATGCCAAATTTTCAAAATTCAATTTTTATTTTTATCTAAAATGAAATAAAAGCCATCTGAGTAAATATGGCGGGAGCACTTCGTATGAAAACTTCTTTTATCTTCCGTAAGTGCATTTATAAGCATTCACAGCAGACGAAAAGCTTTATACCTTCGAAATTCATCTAAACAGGCATGGTAGTAGTTTTAAATAGAAAAAAAGAAGTATTAAATCAGTTAGCGTGAGAAATTTGGATTTGCACCGATAACCTATATCATAACAAATGAGCAACTGCAATGGCTAAAAATACAGATATTGATCCCTAGAAGGTCTATTAATTTCGTTTTGGAATTTTGCGTTGAATCACTGTAAACGGCGTATCACTTTTCAAATTCTTGCCACCAAACGTTAGAGCCTTGCATTATATTTAAAATAATTAAATAACGAAGAATCCGCATAAGTGTAAAAACATCATCCATCTCGCATTATGTGAAAACAATGATACTTAGAGCCATTAGATTTTGAATAACCTAATCTTCCACCCTGGAAGTCCTAATTTGAAATTTGTTTTATTACCAATTTCATATTTTGTTAAACATTAAAGAATTTTTCATTAACAAACTCGACGATTTCAAAGCGAGCAATGGCAACACTATGCGGGAAAAAACAACATTTTTATCTCCAGCCCGCTAGACTGTTTATTGGAAATTCTAAATATATGCTCATTCAAAAGTTATTTTGCGATATTGCTCTTGAAATTGAATTTTATAGTTTAAAATGCGATGAACATGATATTTAATAAGGTAACACACAAAACATTAAAAAAGTCCCTCTGGGAGTAATATAAATTCTGAAGAAGCTTTCAGATTTATTTGTTTTATTATTTTATTACTTTCTTTTCTGATTTATTTACTTTTCAAATAATCAACGTATATAGTAAACTGAAAGCAGTGCATTGCAAGGTACAGATATCACGCGAAAGAATCGAAAAACGGATGCTTGCTCTAAAACGTTCGATCTTAAATTATAAACTTTCTCTAAAAGTGAAATATGGTAGAATGCTGTAAGTTAAAAATAGCAAAATTGGCAAAATGCTGTATAGGAGGAAATAATGCAATTTCTTTATTATTAAGGGGACTCGGTACCCTAAGTATGGCAAAAAACGATGAAAATTGTGATTTTCTAATTTTTTGCTAAAAATGTTTTTCAATATCATTACTACGCTGAGGAGAAATTTTGAAGCGATCTGACAATAATAAATGGTATAAAAAGTACTTTAATCATTTTGGCAGCTCTTTAAATGCCACGCCCACCTCAGTGTTTACTTTCTTTTAATTCTTATTTTCTATCTTTATTTCTTAATTATAAGCGCAGAAGAAGAGGTACGCGATTAACTGTGACTGTAACTATCGGCAAACTTTGTTTACATGTGGCGTGCAGTTTGAATAAATATTTCCTTTCATTTTTCGCTACTGAAATTGCAATTTGTTTTGACTTGTGGATTTTTTTTCTCTTACTCAGCTCAGAATATATATTTGTTTATATTAATCGGCTAAATTTTGATATGCCTCGACAGAAACGTAAGAATTTGCGAGCGATAGAAATGAGTAGAAAACGGTGGCGTAAAAACAGTGATGAAGTTGCTGACTGCAGCGGTTCGGAAAATTATATTGCAGGCAATATTAGGCTACAGAAATTATCTGTTGTAGAAAAGAATGAAGCATCTGATGCCGAACATTTTGTTATTGTGGATTTTCGGCAAATTAATGAGCTATTCAGTTTTGTAAAGTGTACTGATTGTGAAAAACAAACATTAAAGCTTGAACTTGGATGTAAATTAGGATTTTCTTATGATTTGAATTTGATTTGTGTATCATGTCAGGAAAAAAAATGTACCGTAAACTCTTGCAGGAAGACAGCTAATGCTGGGTATGACGTAAATGTGCGTGTAACGCAAGCCTTCTCTCATATAGGAAAAGGCTATTCAGCCATCGAAAAAGTTTGTATGGTGATGAATATCCTACCTTTTTCATCGCGGACATACGCCAAATATGTAAGACGTTTAAATTATGCGTATTCCATCGCATCACAAAATATATTTGCGGATGTTCATAAGGAGGTTAAAACTGCGTATTTAAACATCTCGCCAAACTCTACAGAAATTGTCGATATAGGTGTTTCCTTTGATGGAACGTGGCTAACGCGTGGACATTCGTCACTCATAGGAGTAGGATGTGTAATTGATATCCTCACAGGTTACGTGATCGATTTTGAAGTAATGAGCAAAATGTGCCGTAAGTGTTCATTAGCAAAGAAGAAATTTGGGGAATCCAGTGTGGAATTTAAAATATGGTATGATGACCATAAAAGTGAGTGTGATTTAAATCACACGGGATCTTCTGGTTCAATGGAAATGGAGGCTGCGTTGGTTCTCTGGAAACGATCTGTATCGTTAGGATTTCGATACGTAACTCTGCTATCTGATGGTGACTGTAAAACTTTTAATTACTTATGTGACAAAAAGGTTTATGGTTCTGATGTTGAAATAAGAAAGGAAGAATGCATAAACTATGTCAGTAAAAGATTAGGAACAGGATTGAGAACTGTTGTAAAAGACTGGCGAGCACAAGGCGTTACGTTAGGAGGAAAATCTCATGGTAGCCTGAAAGAAGCAACGATTAAAAAGCTGACTAGATATTACCAAAATGCTATTCTGCGACATAAGGGGGATGTGAACGCTATGAAAACTGCAATATATGCGACGCTGTATCATAGCATTTCTACAGATAAGAAACCTCAACACTCGAAATGTCCCACAGGGGCAGATTCTTGGTGCTTTTACCAGTCAGCAATAGCTAAAGGTGAAATTCCAGGCAAGCATAAGTTGAAAATTGGAACACCAATAAATGAGACATATCTTCCAAAAATTCTTCCAATTTATCAGAGGCTTGCTTCAAATGAACTACTAGAAAGATGTGTAGGTTGCAGAACGCAAAATGCTAACGAAAGTTTACATAGTATGATTTGGGCCAAGTGTCCAAAAGAAATATTTGTGCATAAGTATGTGCCCATTAGGAGCAAAAGGGTTAAATACTATCACTCTACCTCATTTGAATATGCACAAACTAATTCTGGCAGGAAAATAAAAAAGAAGAATGATATTAATACTAAATAACATAAAATAACAGGTTAAATATAAATAAATAAATTCTTACAACTTTCCCTGCCAGAATTTACATACTTGCATAAAAGGTCTTTGTTGTTAACAACCTTGTTAAGATAAATCTTAACTAACAATGAGCCAACGACTTACAACAGCATAGAACTTATATGGTCTTAAAAGTAATCTTATATGTAAATGACAAAGAGCTGAATTTTCAAACAATTTTCTTCACTTTACAATAAATCAGCTGTTGATCTCCTTCCAGTCTTTTAGTAGAAAAATTCAACATACAATTATTTAAATTTAATTCAGCTTTATTGATACTTTTCTTACTTAAACATTTCATTCAAAATCTTTTCATATAATTTTATTCGAACTTTCTATTGAAATTTTATCCAAACTTTCATGCATTGCATTTATTCTATCAATAAATCTTTTCCCCAACTGCTGTTGAGCAAAAATGTATTGATATGAATCTCAATTTCAAAACTGCACCTAATGTGCTAACAAAATTGGTGACTAAACTTTAGTGTTGGCTGGACAGCCTAACTTTTAACTCACAGCACACAGCTAGCTTTTGCTTTTAACTAAATTTTCTCTTACCCTGCTGGCTCACAATTAAACATTTCATTCACACTATAAGATTTTAATTATTACAACTATGCAAATATTTAATTTAATTTAAGACATTTAACGGCACTTTTAACATTTACAATAAGAAAACATTAGACATACAACATTAAACATTTAAAATACATTACGAAAATTCAGCTTTATATCAAGGCACATAAGTCGCTTAAAGTTACTTTACCATGTTGTGAAACTTTCCTCACATCTGACTTTTAAAATTAAAACTGAATTCCTATTTCTAGATTAACTTAAAATCATTATGAATAAATTCATTTTTAAATTTTTAAAAATTAATTGAAATTTTAAAAAAATTACCATCAAATATTTTTTTTTCTTTTTTAAAATCAATATGTTTAATAACAACATTTAAGAATATTCATAAAAATTAAATGAAAGTTCTTAATTAAAAAAAATCATTCAAAAGGTACCGAGTCCCCTTAACTACCAAAAATTTTTGGTATAAAAACCATTGAATAGAATTCTCCCACATGCTGACTGCAAGTTTTTGCTTTAGCAGCATTACGTTAACATGAGACAACACCTGAAAGTTTAGGAATACTGCACTGCAAAAAAATTAATCAAAAGCATGTTAATCTTTTAACACAAGATGATGAACTACCAAATTAAATTATTAAATTTTGTAAATACATTGTTGCAATACTGGAAGCTTTAACCTGGATCGAAAATAAATTATCTGGTGGGCAATGGGTCCACATATTTTCTCGTGCACTATCGGCATTAACAATCACTTTCTGGACTTGGATTTGAAAATAAACTAATTGTGAATATTAAAATGAAATATAGAAATCTACGTACAAAATATAATATTAAGAGCAAGGATTAACGCACATCTAGGTTTCCCTGGTAATGACAGTAAAGAAATTAAACTGCAGGGTTCTGAAACAAAAACTTCTGGAATTTTATGCAAAAGTATATATGATAAATGGAAAAACAATTGGGAATCTTCGAAGAAAAACAGAAATTATAAGGGTACTGTACAGATTTATAAAGGAAGAAGGTGCTATACTGATATAGAACTGAATCAGGTTCTGACGGGACATGGATGTTTTCCCTTGTACTTGAATAGATTTGCCTTGCAAGAAAACAGTCTTTGTCGCCTATGTAGAGCAAGAGGTGATAATGTTCACTTCGTTGAAACCTCTGGCCTGACTGTTAGTATTAGAGATAACATGAAAATCGAATTTCCAAGAGATCTTAAGGATTATAGTAAAATGCTGCTTTATTCCAGGGAAATAATGAAAATTATCAACGCACAGAAATACTTGTCTGGAGTAAATGCGTGTCTGTTTTCTTTTTTTTTAATGTGTCGTTTTATTACATGTTCAACTGATTATTTTTTTTGTTCCTGTTCGCTTTTGTTTTGTCGGGCTGGCCTCTAAAAGCTTTGTGGCTGAATCATCGGCCGAGGGAGCTACAGGCGGTTACAGCCGAAAACATCGCGGCCAAAAACGTCGCGGAGAAAGCAACTCAGGGAGAAAACATCGTCCTACAAAACATCGTGGGAGAAAATAAAGCAGAGAAAACATCGCAGTTCTAAAACACTGTGGTACAAAATATCGTGGTCGAAAATAATGCGGTTCAAAAACTTCGCAGTTTAAAAACATCGTTGTCGAAAATATCGAGGTAAAAAATAAAGTGCCTACAAATCATCGCATGACGATAACATCGCACAGATGAATTTTTTTTAGGTTTTAAAAGCTGCAAATGCATATTCACATAATAATTTGGGAGCTGCAGGTAGAATATAGGGATATTTTTACTTCTGTATATCATATATTTGAACGATTTTAATAAATTTTTGTTAAAACATAAGAAGGAAATTTAAGTATTTAAAAAATTGAAAATGAGTAGAAAATTAATGCGACTTATAGCGCTTAACAGAACTTTAAATTTACATACTTAATTAACAAAAGACGTTAATAAATTAATCTTTTTTATAAAGTTTTACTGATACCTTTTGGTGAAAAATACAGACTAAAACTGTTTAGAAAAAGAAAGATAATTAACTGTATGAGGTTACCTCTATAAAAATCGCTTACTTAATTATTAAATTATTTTATTTCAACGTTTGTTAATTCCATATTGTTTTAGGAAAATTATATCTTGTTTTCCTTCCGTTTATTCTTAAAGTATCATTAACATTTTCATGTATAGCGTGCAAACAATTATTTGGATGTCGATTTGTTAGTTATGAAGTAAGTCAGTTACGTAATTTGCCACTGTGGGATTTGAATTTATTGGATTATGGCAAAACATGCTAGACCTATCTGCTTAAGGGGAGGGATGCCTTTGTAGATTACTACAAGTAGATTACAGAACGCAGATTTGTAGATCACTTTGTAGATTTTCGGCGGACACCTCTGAGGGTACTTGGTTTTGAGTTATGCGAGATCATACTGTTGCGTTTTACGGGTTCGTGGATTTGAGAGTATCCGATGAAAACACGATGCAGAGCAATAAAAAGCACAAGTTATTTACAAGAATCACTATTTACAGCACAGTTCCAAAATTACCTTTAAAAGCGTCGAAAATCTACAATAAATACGCTGAAACAATCAGCAACACAGCTTCAGGCTGTAACTGTAAAGGTAGCTTCACGGCAACACTAAACTTATAATAAAAACCGTGGAACAATCACCAATACACTGTCAAGCTATACTGTAAAGGTAGCTTCACGGCAAAGCACTATCTCGATCGCTTTCCGTTCACAAAACTCTCGCGTAGCTTAGCACTCACAGTAAGCAGCTATTCTCACAATTCTCACAAAGCCGGCTCTCAGAAACGCAAGGGTTTATATAGCTTTTGCTTAGGTTCCACAGGTTTCGAGAAATATCTCGACAGGAAGTTATTCTAGAAGCTTCCTGATTGGACCATGGGATATCGCCTATTTGGTCGCCAAATGGGCGATAAAGTCGCCAATCTGGCAACCCTACCATACACTATTTTATGGCAACCCTAGTGCTATGCCGGAAAGCTTACATACAGGCGCAACCGCCGAATTTTTCGTAACAATACATAAGTACGTATGTACGTACAGACACCATGAAAAAAATCTCTAATGAATCCGCTTTAAATCACTTTTATAGTTCATTAGGAGAAATAGAGTCCTTTATTCTCTCCTTGCGTACAGATGTCACACAAAAACATCGTTAAATTGCATTCGATAGCGGTCAAAATGAATATTTTCGTTGAAATGTGATATTCGAAATTTTTCGCGATTACAATACTCCTTTTTTACTTCGTACTAGGAAATAAAAATGAAAAGAAGTCGTTAAATAAGAAACATTTTAAATAGTGGCTGTAAAAAAATGAAATTGAGCAAAAAAATGAAAAAGACAATTAAAGGTTCAGTTTTATTTTTAAAGGAAAATCTCCTTAAAAAACCAAAACGTAGTTAAAGCGTTTTATAGGTATTATATATATTTTTCGACTTCTTTTATTATAAGAAGATGATTTTTCAGAATGTAAGAAAACTGACAAAGTTATACAAACATATTCAGAGCTATAAATACAAATTACATATTAATGAAAACGATGTAAAAGAAGTTTTGGATAGCTATTAAATTTGATAATAATGTTAATGTTTTTATACCTCTTTAAGTTCATCTGTAAACAGAGTGTTAAGAAAAATATTTTCAGCAAATATTTGATATTTTTGCTGGCAACACTGTTAAAATATTTGAGAACACTGTTAAAAGTACAACTTACAACAAAAGAAAAAGCATTTGATCTAGTGATTACATGCACTTGGATAAAACTTATATTTAACAAAATTTTTCTTCAAAAGCCTAAGTTAGCAAACAGTGCTTCTATCGTACGGTAAACTGGCATAAAACTTTAAAGGTAAATCTTTAAAGGTATAGCTTAAGCGGAAATTTGGAAAAAAGTATATAAAGACATTAGTAAGCATTTTTTTTTTTTTTAAGTGTGTATAATCTTAAGAACAGATGACTTTTAAATCTTGTAAGACTTGTTATGTTAGTTAACCACTTATTGTGATTTAAGTCTTTATTATAACTTACCATATTCTTTACAAGAACGTATATTAGGTTTTTGAGTATTTAAGGTGAGGATTAGAGAATTTAAGGTGAGCATTATCTTTAGTTTTAGATCTCCTGGTAAGCGCATTTTGCTGTTAATATTCTTGTCAGCTCTGTTCTCAAGTTAAATTCTAGCTTTAGCATTTCACCAGCCGATGTTTTAAATTTGTGCCGATAAAGGTTTTGAGGCAGTTTAGATTAGTTTACTGTATGTGCAATCTTGGTCTACGTTTGAACTTTGCTACGTTACTTCAAATATTCCACACGCAGTGAACGTTTTGTATGTAGTACACGTTGTGACAATGTTGGTAGATTTAAGACTAAATAAAAAGGTTATTCTAAACTTGTTTAGGATTGTCTAAAACGTATCGGTAATTCGTTATTCGTTTAGTAAGATACAACGAGTCTAGCTTCCGGTTACCATAAATATTCTACAACCTTTAAATATTTTATTATCCATGTGAAACAAAAAGAGAAATACACTGCTCAGAAGAAAAGAGGAGAGAGTTTATATCTCCCTTTCTACTGATCCTACTGACGAAATTCAAATTGCGCTTTCCATGTTTCGAAAGCGCCACTTAGGATATATATTAGATTTATATAAAGAATTGTTCTAACATAGATATTTTGACACAAATTCGGACTTTTTCTGAAATAATATACCAATTTTTTTTCCATATTTCGCTTCTACGACTCAAATTATGTTTAGATATTAAATTTTGTAATTTTTGGTGAAAATTTAAGAATTTATCTTGGCGGATTTTTTTTGTTTGCGCCAAGACTGATTCACTTGGCGACCTTCTTAATTTATAGCAACCTATTTACCTTTCTTTTTTTCATTGTTCATGAGCGGAAAAAAAGTCATCCTTCATACTTTCAAATAATTTTAACAAAGGGCGTAAACCACATTTTCGTTATTATCGCTTATAATAAATACGACGAATTTCAAAACGCGCCAAAATGTAAATTCACGTACATCTTAGGAAATTTTGAATAAAAAAATCTGATTTTTGCAGGTATGCTTAGAAATACATCTACTTAAGATGGTGGCAAAAAAAAATAAGTTTATAATTCAGTAGTTTCAGTAATATATAGTTTATAATTATTTTAAAATACAAATTTTAAAAACAAATCATAAAAAATTGAACCTAAATTTCGAAATATAAAAGGAAGAATCAAATAATTTTAATGAAAAAGATATATTAATAAATATATATCATATTCAATTAACATTAAGGAGCTAAAATTTTGAGAGCTAATTTTTTAAACATTACTCGTGCGACTTTTACAAAACTCGGCAGTTTGGTATAATTTAAGTCGTAGAATCGAAATATGGAAAACAATTGGCATGTGATTTCAGGAAAAGTCCGATTTTGTGTCAAAGTACGTATGTTAGAACAATGCTATATATAAATCTAATATATATCCCAAGTCACGCTTGCGAGACATGAAAAGCGCAAGTTGAATTTCGTGAATCGGCCCAGTAGAACGGGTGATATGGTGTCCCATTTTTTTTCCGCTGTGTACATTAAAATTGAGTAAGAAGTTAATTTAATTTTTTATTGTAATGTTATTACTGAATGAGAAAAATATCCTGAAAGCATAATAAACGATCTTGTACAGTTTTGTATTAAAAATTCTACAGATACTAGAGTTGTCAAGGAACGAGAAAAATGTAAATAAATTTCTATATTATTTTATTCTTATTTTCTGAATGAAACTTAGTAACGCTTTAATTAACATCTTCAAAAACTTCATTTTGCAATTCTTTTCGAATATCGGATTTTAAACTAATATCTGCAGCTTGGCTGCGATTTGTATATAAACGTTTTACTTTCTATTGTTATAAAAACGCTTAGCTCAAAAGGACAATTAAAATAATTTGTTAGAAGTGAAGATTAATAGCCAACACGAATAGGGATGGAATTATTCTTCCTCGCTCTAAGGCAAAATAAATATTAATATTATTTCTTATTTCTTAAAGTACTTCAAATTTCTTCGCTAAAAAGTTTACGAAACTTCGTTTCTTTTTGCAGGGAGAATCGTGCCAAAGCACGTTTCATTCTGCATGATCCTATTCTGATTCCAAGGTTTGTGCATATTGGTTCTTATACATGTCTGTTTTGCATAATTATATTGACCTTTCTCCATTTTGCCTATGTATAAAATTCTACGTAACTTTCACAATATTTTCACAAATGTCTGAGATTTTCTTTTTGAAAAAAATAATAATAAGAGGCTTGTCTCATGCAATTTTGTGTATCCAGGTAATAAACTTGGGTCCAACTAACTACATAAAATACGCACATTAACACTTGTATCAAAGAACAGGAATCAAGCAGTTTAAAAAATAACACATTTTATACGCAAACTAATCTAGTATACTGAAATAATGCAATGAATAAAAGAAAATACTTTATTAAAACAAACTGGTTTTTCATCTTTTCTTTAAGACTACTGTTTTAGTTTGTACTGCAGTAGGGTTTCCAGAAATAGGTCAAATATCAACCTACCATTTACACACGGTTTACGTAAAACTATATAGCTTTCGAAGATGGTCTGATATAGATCCCTGTTTTACAGGAGCGAAACATTTTTACATCCGAAAGAAAGTATAAGTGTCAGTTTCCTTTTAGAAATTAATAGAGATTTGCTAAAAGATTGCTTGTGTATAAGTTTGATTTTTGCCTAATTTTTAAATCAGCATTCTCATATTTATCTTCTTCTGAGACTCAATATATACATTTTTCAATAGTTGCATCAATAAACTGCTTCACATTAAACTTTCTATCAATATTTTTCGGTGGCGTATTTAGAGTAACCCTTATATTTTATTTCATCTATTTTATATATATTGGTGTGTAAAAAAGCAACAATGTAAATTTTAATCTGATAGTCATGAAATTGCAGAAAACGTGATCTTGCGATCAGTAAAGATTTAAAAAATGGAACCGAACTTAAAAATCAAAATATAACAAGATGAGATGAAGATGCAGCTTTAACATTAAACCACACATATGAAAAAAAATTGAAGGAACACTTGAACAAAGATTTTAAAAAGTGAGTTATTTGTCATGGGAATAACAGATCCATATAAAGCATTTTGGCAATTAGTCGTGTATGAGGCAATAGGAAACTAATCAATTTTCAGAATAAAAACAAATTTAATTTTGTAAAATAGCGTTTTCATGGAAATAATTCAATGACAGCATATGTTGGACACGACATTATGAAGAGAAATATTTATTGTCTACATCAGGTCTAAATGATATACAGTAAATGGTATTCTTACTAGCAGACTTCTTGGAATTATATTTCTTCATTTTCCAACCTAAAAATTCTGCAAATGTAAATCCAGTACTAGTTTAAAGTTAAAAAACCGTCAGTTAACATAATTCAAAAGAATGATAGCTAACAAAAGTTCAGTCACAACTAACAGTAACATAAACCTCAATGTTTTTGCAGTGTGATGACTAATGTTCATTAAGATATTTTCCTCTCGGAATTGAAAATTCTATCATACCATTTGCACTGTTATGCTATTAATGAACTTAATGCATATGAATAACATCGTCCATTGTGCTAATGACACTTTGAAAGAAATGTCTAACTAAATACTCAATCACTTACAGGTCCATTCGTTTTTCTTCTGGCTCGTAGTTTGCATTGAGATTCCAGACTCTCAAAGAAAATCATTGTCAATAGACGGCTGTAGCGAGGCGTGTATGGTTATCGGTGGTTATCTGCTAGTGGTAAACGTTAACTCAATCTGTACTTATGCCTCGTCGACGAAAGAGAGCGAGATTTGAACAACTTACAGAGTTTGAACGAGGGAGAATCATCGGCCTTCGTGAAGCTGGATTGTCGTATCGTGCAGTAGCCTCTCGTGTGCAGCGTAACAGCAGCACAGTGATGCGCGTTTGGAAGCAGTGGACGGACGAGTGTCGAACAACTCGGAAATCCGGGAGTGGACCCCGAAATGTGACGTCAGCTCGCGATGATAGACACCTGGTCCGCATGGCGCGGACGGACCGTACAGCTTCCTCTAGACAATTGGCAGCACTGTGGTCAATAGCTACAGGTGTTTCATTGTGTGCTTCATCAATTCGTAGACGTCTGCTGCAGTGTGGACTGCGCGCACGGACTCCTTTATACAGGATCCCCCTAACGCACGACCATCGCCGCCTGCGGCTACAATGGGCCAATCAGCATAGAGACTGGCGTGCTGATTGGCAGCATGTCGTGTTTTCTGACGAATCCCGCTTTAATTTGTGGTACCATGATGGCCGCATTCGTGTCAGACGCTATGCCGGTGAACGCCACCTTCCGGAGTGCATTATCGAACGCCACAGTGGACGAACACCCGGAGTTATGGTCTGGGGCGCCATAGCATATCATAGACGATCTCAATTGCTACGAATTGTGGGCAATCTGAACAGCAACCGGTATATCCGTGAAGTTCTACAGCCCGAAGCTGTTCCCTTCCTTCAAAGCTTGCCAGGCGCTGTATTTCAACAGGACAATGCCCGCCCTCATACTGCTCGGATTGTTAAATCCTTCTTTGCAGCGCAGCAGGTACAGCTTCTTCCTTGGCCTGCGTGTTCCCCGGATATGTCGCCAATTGAACATGTGTGGGATGTCATTGGTCGGCGTCTTGCTCGTGATCCTCGTCCTGTTGCGTCTGCAGACGAACTTTGGGTACGCGTACAAACGATATGGAATGCTCTTCCTCAGTCAGACATTCAAACTTTGTTTGACTCCATGCCACGTTGTGTAGCAGCACTTATTGCGGCGCGTGGTGGCCACACAAAATACTGATTCTGATCTCTTGTTCTTGTTTGTTTGCTTTGAACATTTAATCATTTATTTGTACCACTACCACTCAACTGTGTATTAAATTGCATTCAATTATGACGATTCCTTCTTGGTGTTGCAATTTTCACAAACGTGAGTGTAAATCTGAAACTCTCATCTTTTAAGAAAATGTTTGTTTATTCTCACAAACAGATAAAGACGATAAGAATCAACAAGAACGGAGGCTTCTTTTCTCTGAAGCTGTTTATGCTGTATCTACCAACGAAATTAATTTTCTGTGTATTATTATTGTTCAGGTGTTTCAGAGCCATTTCATGCATGCTTGCAAGGATGTTTCAGAAATTATGCTTTCTTCCCGAGTAAGTAGTAACATTTTTAAAACAATACAAACGGAAGTTGTTTTCCTGTCCTTGTTCGTTACTATTACAGTTGTGGAGTATAAAATGAAAATACATAGAAATAACCTTTAATATTTCTTATACTTAGTTCCTGTGGTAGGCATTTACACCTATAGAACTTGCAAGACACACTAAAAAATTCAACAAAGACTTGCAAATGTCAATGAAATATTAGGAAGCATTCAGATCTGATGGAAGTTTGATTCATAATTATAGTCCTATGTTATTAAATATAGGGAAAATAAAATAACATCTAGGTGAAACAGAGAAGTTGTACCGATGGAACATTGATTACGTGACTGAAGTCCCTTATTTGTTTAAATTATAGTTATCCTCTCTTTCCACCCTTATGTATTAACTATCTGGGGTGTTGCAAACATATATATATATATATATATATATATATACAAAATATATTGTATTTAT
>KK112466.1:718930-735988 GCA_000611955.2 Stegodyphus mimosarum
TAAGATTTAGATAAGATTAGGATATTATATTAATTATAATTTTATTTATATATTTAATATATATATATATGTACATAAATATAGTTACAAAACAATTTTTGAGAACAAAATATAATCATGTCTAGAATTTTCACTCTTTAAGCTGCTGAAACGTTATCAATAAAGACGTAAAGTAAGAAATTTAGAACCAATTCTTCGCAAGACCAAAAATCAAAAATTAATCTTTATACATAAAATGAAGACTCAGTCCGTCGGTCTGTGTGTCTTTCGTTCGTGTTGCGCGTAAACTAATAGACCCAGGGCTACGAAATTTGATGCATAGAGTGTATCTAGATAAGAGCCAGTGCCCCTCGAAGCAAGTTTTTCAAAATTCGAATGATTTTTTTTTTTTTTTTTTTATGTTTTTTGACGAAATCGCATCAAACCGATAGTTCTCGCTTATTAAGTCTTGCATTGTTGCTGATATCAGCACTGCTGCCACTCGGAAAAAATGAGGGCGATAATTAAGTGCAGTTTTTAACTTTAATATTTCGCTTGGGTACTGAGCGTTTGTCGAGAGAAGGCAATGGGAAGTTGGTTAATTTATTTATTAAGATAATTAATATTTGTATTAAGGAATATTGCTTATTTTATCGTAATTTTGTATATGTAATGCATTTTACTTTATTTTTTTTTTGATAAAGTTGTTCTGCAGAGTAAAATTCTGTGTAGTTTTTAAATTTAATGTTTAGTGTTCCCTTTAGGAATTTTTCCAGTACATTTAAAAGACATACGAAGGCTGGCCACGTAGCGGCTAGTAAGTAATAAATTTCAAATAATCCTATAAATATCCTATAAATGCAATAATGAATTTAATAAATGTTGAAACCAAACCTCTTCAAACAAGCAATACCCCACTTCAAAAAATCAATGAAACTTAATGAAAAAAAATAGAAGAGGAATTCATTCAACCTCAATTGCCACTTCGTCAGGAAGAGGAACATAGAAATCAATTGAGATCTCTCTTCCACAAAAATCATTGTTCTTCTGCATTCAATATAAGCCGATGAACCATTTTAATGTATTTTAATTATAATAGTTCACCCGAAAATTCTGACCCCTCCCCAAAGCAAAGAAAAAATACAGTAAATTCAAATAAAAATCATGAATAAAGAGAATTCTATTCAAAGAACTGAAAACTTAAGTAAAGTAATATCTTTATTTAACATTTTTATTTGGATTTAATTTGAATTTGTTTTTTGTTTGCTTGAATATATCACTAAATTATTTTTTATCCTTTAATAGTATTTGCAGCAGAGCCGTGTGTTCTTGGAATAACCAAACTATGAACCAACACAAAATCAAATGTCTCACATCTTTTTCTTTTCGTGCAGTTAGGCTCATTTTTCTTCATATATCAGAATTGATCTTCTTAGATCCTACGGGCAATTTTTTAACTGAAAGCTATGCGTTTACGATGTCCTACATATCTTGAATGTGAAAAGAACGAATATAAATATTTTTTAACGATTTTCGATATCGTTTCACGAACCAACAAAGGTATTTTATATTTAAAAGCATACACCCCTTTCTTCATTTCACTTTGGTTCGCTTCTTAGATAATAAGGGAACTATTTTTTCCAAATTGATTATTAATGTTTTCTTAAAAATAAAAAATAACCAAAAATTTCTTAATCTGAAACAATATATGTTTAAACAAAATTTCTCCTTGTTCTTACAAAATAAAATCCTCGATCAAGACTCGGAAGTTAAAGGCCGAAAAGAACGCAAATGCCTAGAAATAGTTCTCCGGAAATCTGTGACAAGGAGACCCCTACGCGTAAAGTAAAATCTTAACCTCCGCTATTTTGCACACAACGAATTCTCAGAATGTCGCCATTCGGTAAAGCATAAGATCTCAAATTTATTTCATGATTATGTTACATAAGACTCATATGACATAGTTTATTTTCTAGTGGCGCGTTTTAGATACTTATTACAAGCAGTTTTTTTTAAGTCAGAGAGTGAAAATATCCAAATTAAAATAGAAATTTAAGGCACTATTAAAAATTAAAGTTCGAATTTTTTGCTTTAAATATTTTATCTTGTATATATGTATATATGTGTTACTGTAAAAGCCAGAAATCTAGTAAATCCTAGGTTTTCACTTTAGTAAAAGTGTACTGGACTTTCTATGATTTCATTTCGAAGTGTACCGAACTTTCTATGATTCCATTTCGGACTTTTATCAACTTTGCCGTATAACCTAGGAGTTACCAATGCCTTCCGGGAAGAGACCGAAAGGAGGGATTACTTGCGATAGGATTTTCCATTCTCAGTTATATTGTATACAGTGTGTCCCAAAAAAAAGTTAAAACACACTTAAACATTTTAATTGGTAATAAAAATTGTAAAAGTGATCAAAATAAGGTATGATTTAAGATTATGTCGATGAAGCTGTCTTACAATTATTTTCCAAAGAGTTACAAGAATAAAAATAAAAAAAATGCAATATTTATGCCATTTCACAAATAAGATCCCATGAAAAAAGCTAAATTAATGCACAATTCTCTCGATAACTACTGAAGAGATTTCAAAAATTAAATTAATATTTTTGGCGATAGTTAAAAAAATTAAATTCATAGCTGAGGAAAAAAAACTAATAAAAATTAGTAAATTTAGAAAATACGAAAAATGTAGTATGTTTTCTTTAATACATCCAATACCTGTTACAAAAGATTGAGTGTTATGGCATTTTGAATTATAAAGTAGAATGTATTGATTTGCACAAACCCATCTTCGTAGTACATTTCTTCAGAGTTGCATTATCTGAGTCCTTGTCTTCCAATTAAAGAAAGTTTTTTACTAGTTCTTGTACCCTTTCTCCTGTACCAGCTTCTTTGATTTAAAAAAAAATTGCAAAAGGTAACCTTGTTTCTTGATTTCTACAACGGTTTTAATTTACCAAACTTAGTACCAAGAACACAAAACTCATCATCTTTAATGACTGTAATAACGACTACCACATTTTTCAATTGAATATTATAAGTATTTGAGAGAATTATATGAGTATGGTTAATTTCCTTGATAAAATCGTTTATTATTATTCCGCAAGGTGAATTGGACAAAATATGTTTCAGAGATAAATTTTTAAACTTTAGAAGACGCGTATTAACTTTCATTTATTTGGAGCCATTGATAATATTCTTAGCCCTGATATTCTCACAGAGTAAATAAACTGAATTTCAAATGTGTTAGAGGAACATCGAACTGCGTATAGTTTGATTATTACAATATTCTTGATATGAAATGCAAACTTCATAGAGACGGTTTTAAGCATTTAATCTATACGTCCTTCGGGTTTAATAAACGCTTTATTTCATACATATAAATCAATACAAAAGTTTCTTTTTACTTGACTATTTAATTGTGACTTCCGCCTCATTCTCAAATGTTTATTTTGAAAAAAACATCGTTGTTCAAATAGTTCCTGCTTTGAATTTGCTAGAGCATTTTTATAAATCTCAGCAAACAAAACTGTTATTAAGGCTATTTCTAAGCATCCAGATGAATAAATAATCTATTATTCTGATACAAGTGGAAGTACTATGTTTTCTCAATCAATGTGAAATGAGTTTGAAGTTTTAGACATCTCGAAATGGAATAATATATAGTAAATATTTTTGAATAACCGTCCTTTGAAATAATAAATGGAAGACAAAACTTCTTCAAAATTCAAAACTCATTATAAAATAACAGCGGAGAAAATATATTGCAAAACCGTTTCTTATCACATTCATTTTTTAAGCAATGTTTCAGAACATTTTTTAAAAGGATACTTTAGAAATGCGAAGAAAATTAATTTGTATTAAATTTCTGATACAAAAATCTGAAAGCTTTACGAATAAAGAGGTATTTTGTTTCATTTGCACATACATATGCTTTTCCAGAAAATTTGGGCTAATGACATCTTGGGCTAAAAATATTTAAAAAAGCATATCTTTAGAATTTCCCATACACAGCGTAGAACTCTGAAGACAAAAATATTTTATTTCCTACAGTGTATTGCCACTGCTCACAGCTTTGAGTTTCTTAATCGAAAATTCGTTAAAGTTTACAAAATATGAAACAGATAATAAAACAAATTCGAAATCCAAGATTCAGGCTTCTAGGTTCCCATATTGGGGTGGAGGGCTACGTAATTCAAAATTTGATGGCTCTAGTTAGCCGCTCTTTTTTCACAAAGAGAGAAACATACATACGATTATGCAGATTCTTTATTATTGAAATTATTTAAATACGACATAGGGCGACAATGTTTGGTGGTAAGAATTTGGAGAGTGATATAGCCGTTTATAGCGATTCGGGGCAAAATACCGTTTCGAAAATAATAGCCCATCTGGATTAATGCCCCTTTGGGCTAAAAATGACTGGAATTAAAATGAATTGATAAAAGCTAAATTAAATATACTATTTTGTATCACAGTTCATAATCATAGTTAGATATAGTTATTTTTATCATTTTAATATATCTTTCACTTTATTGTGGTAAAATGTATGAAACGAATAAATATGAAATTTGGCATAATTCAATCTTTTTTCAACGCAATTCCATGCTTTCACTTGAAAGACCTCAGTGCACTTAGGACAATGACGTATGGTTTCTCATCTCTAGAAACAAGTTATTTTGCTAATATGCTTTTCAGACCTCCTATAATGGCAGAGGATATGCAGTTTCTCAATTGAATAAGTAGAAGAAATGTAATAAACTATGAAATGATGAGGGCAACAGTGAATATAGGAAATAAGGCATTCTATAATTTCCTCAAACACTTTAGTGTAGGGTCCTTAAAAACTTAATAACAAATCCGTGTAAATTTACAAAACTGCATATATTCTCCGAAAGTTCCAGTTGTTTTCCTTTTCTAGCAATGAAAACTCTGGTATACACAGCTCTCATAAAAACATAAGGATCGCGGGCCATATCTGAATTATTCAAAATTTGCAGCACTGATTTTCAGTGAATTTATATATAGTATAATAAAACGAAAACTCATGGATACTTTACTTTGGAAGTAATACATTCATGTCCATAAATTAAGGATAATTCGGAGTCACGCAAAAATCGAATTCTAAAATAAATATATCACCTGTAAAATCACTGCACACATATTCAAGAATCATATGCAAATTTCAGGAAGTAACCAGATGACACCGATGGTACGTCACAATGACCAGAGTGTAAGAGAGTCATATATAAGGAATACAGACAAAGAAGTAAAATTGTTCGCAGGCGCTTTATAAGCATTTCAGTGCAATAACCGAATAGTTATGACACAAAGGACGCATCTGGATGATTTTTACGCGGTAGAATTATCGGCCGTCTGGAATGTGGGCGTACCCAACTGAAAGTATCAGACGAACTTGGAATTGCCCAGAGTGTCATCTCCAGGCTTTGGCAATGATTCCAAGATGATGGTAATGTGAGTAGACGTTACAGCACAGGTTGCCCCAGAGTTACAACGCCGAATGAGGACCGGTATTTGGCAGTTACTGCCAAAAGAAACAGGCGGAGCACAGCCTCAGACCTGTCTCGTCAGCTCTCTTCAGCCACTGGTACGACAATTTCAAGGCAGACCGTGTACAGACGCTTAGGACAGATTGGTCTATATGCTCGTAGACCTGTCAGATGCGTTCCACTTACTGCAACTCACTGTCGCCTGCGGTTAGCCTGGAGTAGAGAACATGAATTGTGGACACAGCAACAGTGGGCTTGTGAGATGTTTTCCGACGAGTCCAGGTTTAGGTTGCAGTCTGATTCTCGCCGGACTTTCATATGGAGAGCTCCAGATACCCGTTACCACCAAGAAAACATCATTGAACGACACCGTTACAGTGGTGCAGGAGTGCTCGTTTGGGGTGGAATTATTCTGGGTTCCAGAACTGACCTGCATTTTCAAATTGGAACCATGAGAAGCCAAATCTGTCGGGACGTTAATCTGGAACAACTTGTACGTTTGTTTCGGGGCGCCATGGGCGCACAATTTGTGTTTATGGATGACAACGCCCGTCCTCACCGCGCAAACATCGTAACCGATTACCTTCAATCGGAGGATATCACCCGCATGGACTTTCCAGCATTCTCACCGGACTTGAATTCAGTAGAGCACGTGTGGGACATGCTTGGCCGACGAGTTGCAGCCCGTCAACCTCCTCCTGCATGTCTACCGGAACTTCAGAGAGCATTGCTTTTTGAGTGGTGTAATATCCCCCAAGATCAGATCGATAATTTGATACTCAGCATGCTTAGGCGTTGTACGAACTGTATTGCATGGTCTGGGAGACATACAATGTATTAACAATCATACCAACCATGTAATATTGGGTTTTTGTAAATAGGTTTTTTTTGTAATTTTCTCAAGGGATTAAAAATCGCTAATTTTTTTAATAATATCAAATATATAGTATCTTTTTTTTGCTCTTTACCTTTTCTTTAATGAATAAGCTTTACAAATAAGTCAAATTTGTTTTGCTTCTAACTCTTCCTTTGCCTGATTTTGCATTATCCTTAATTGATGGACATGAGTGTAATTAAAAAAAATTATTTCAGAAAATAAATTATCAATTTTTTATGAAGCTTCCTAAATTTAAGACAAACTATCAGTTTTAGGTAATGAATTTAAAATAAATCACACAAAGCATTACTCTGTTACAGTACGCCTTAGAAATTAATTCGAGTTACAAAAACATCCCCATTCATTCAAAAAGGGACGCTACATGATCTTAAAATTATATGATCTTATTCGTACTTAAAATTGGCACAGCTACTCACAACGGAAAACATTTGTTCCTACAAAAGGAAATATTTTCTCTTGTTTGGTAGACTAACTGCTTTTTTTCTGCGTAGAGAAACTAAGAATTTTTTCAGCGCCTACGTTGTCATGCGGTCTTTCTTTGTATTAATTGCAAAAATAATAAGTCAACTTATCAGAGACATTTGAAAATACCTTCACATGCAAGTAACATTTACGTGACACACAAACTATACATACCAAGGGTGGTCAATCTTCATATCAATCAGAGCCGCGTGTTGGAAATCAAGTAAGTTCTAGAGGCTGAAGTAAATTTTTCAAAAGCCCACATTTACATAATTTAAAAGTCTTTGAACAAATTTGAAATGAAAAGAAAAGAAATGTATGATTCTAAACAATCATTCATTGACAGTTTGCCCTCAGCATAGTTGGTGAATCTTAGTTGGTGAATCGAAGACAACGCGAAATTTTGTGGCCTCTTTGTTTTTCTCTAATTACAGCTTAATGTGGTAAAAAGTACTCTTTTTCAGTTTTTAATTACTTCGATTCTTCCTCGATCTAAATCAGCTTTGTATGCTCATGAAACTTCGGATTCCTTTTAAATATGTGCCATACCGACTCTGTTTTTTTGCTTCTTCAAAATTATCCTGTAATTCCCCTCATACTCGTCTAATGAAAAGCAGTCCGTATATCTCTCATACTCAAATTTAACGGATTCTCGAAACTTTCCAAAAGTAACATCATCTTCTAAGTTGTGATTGTCATTAAATTTAAAGAAATTTCCATTGTTTCGAATTGCCATGTATTTGTCATCAATTCGGACCATCAATCAATTGCTAAATTATTTTTAACTTGCAGTAAACTCTTGTGACCGTTGATTGTGGGTCCTTTTCATCCGTTACTTGTCGTCAATCATCAAATAAACTTGTATTTTTTATTTTCTTATTTTTTAAACATTCAGGCTGTTCCGCATGAACCGTTTTGCTGTTATTCGCTGTACCTTGTTGGTTTTGTCGTTCTCGCTCTGCATTAGAGGGCGCCAGTGCCTCACACAAATTCTATAGGATATTAAATGTTTCTAATACATTACACGTCTCTTTTATTCTGCCTACCATCCACACCAATTTAGTTTCTAACGCTGCTAATGATTCAGAAATTCGGCAGACCCTTCTTGTAAAGCCTCCATTCGTAAAGCACCCAGAAGGAAGCCCAAATTTTTAATATTTTCTTTATTGTATGATAGAATCACTACACAATTTAGCTTTTACATTTGAATAACATTATAAAGTTTCTTGATTAATAGGAAATGAAATGAAGTAATTAGTTTGGCCATTGATCAGTTCATGATTACTGACAACATTGTGAAAGTAAATTAAGTGAATTAATTACTTTCTTTTGGATATTGAAGACTTTTAGTTTACCATGATTTATACATATATTTCATTTGTTTAAGAGCAGCACCACTCGCCATGTTATGGCAATCCCTGCTATGTAGAATGATTGTCATTAGAATCCAGCACCACGAAGGAAGCATACAAAAGGTTTGAAATTTGTACCTATTCTTCGATTAGGCATGCAAATAATTAGTGTATGCAAGACAGTTGCGCCAGTGACGTCATCTAGAAATTCTATAAAAGGAGAAAACATAATCTGTTTTACAAACTGAAATTCTATGTTTTACTTCTAAACTTTTGCTTGCGAATCTTCAGCGTGCCTACCTGAAATTGTTGTGTCGCGAATTCAGTGTCTCAAAATTTAAATGTTTTTAATCCTTTAAGTAACCATTGTTGCGTTTTAAAACTTTGCGGGGTTTCTATTAATTTTTAAATTTAACTGCTTACTCAATCTCTCTTGGTGCCGGACCAAGTAAAATAAATAAATCAATACTGAAATTCTTCTAGTTAGAAGGGGAGGAAACTGACTGCTTGAGCTGACTCAAATAAAATATCTAAATTAACTTTTTCTTAAATCAATTAACTGGCACAAAACAAAGCAAAGCAAATTCATCTTAACCTGAAAAGGAAGCAGGAATAAATCTTCTTTTATACTCGGTAGAACTGGAACTATCTCAAGTAAAACATTTTTAAAATTTCACTTAATTTACATATTCACTCAAGAGCACAAGTTCAGATTCATAAAACACCTCATAAGCACCAGTGAAGAAATTTAAAAAAAAACAATCAATCAGTTCCACTACTAAAAGTCAAGCACTAGTTCTATCTTTCCTGGCACCTAAAACAAACATTCAAATATTCAATAAAATGTGGTTAGTACGTGTTTGCTAAAAACAGGGCGCGTTGTGAGTACCCTAAAACGCATAAACATTTTTCAATAACCCCGATAAATCTCCATGTTTCTTAAAAGCCTCACGGCTCAAACAAATGGAGTGACTGAACAAATCAACTACGTAACACACACACACAAAATACAAATGCAAATAAAATACTTAAATAATTGATTACTTAAATGATTAAAAACATTTAAATTTTGAGACACAGAATTCGCGACACAACAAAATCAACGGCAGTCATTTTAGCAAGTTTCTGAGTTTGACAAATGAAAAACTTTTGACTTACACAGATCTATCCTTCCCTGAAATCGGAAGTCGTGTTGGACGTAATCAAGCCACAGTGACACGAATATGGGTCGGTGGCTGCAGTACCAACATTTCAGTCAGTGGAGGTTAGCTTCTTCTGATAACAAAAGGAGAACACATTGCATATTATGGGCATGGTAAAAAAGTATTGCGCAGCAGCCCTAACAATCTGAGTGCAAGACCTGGAGTCCGAGTGATGTTCCGAGTACAACATCACGATGGTGATATGCGAATCTGGTGGTTCGCGTGACAAACATCATGACGCATCATGTTTCGCATTTTCTGTCAGCAGGTGTTATGGTATGAGTGCCGCTAGACTTTATTTCCGCATCCGCCTGTACTTGTTGATTCTACTGATTGCCGATTAAGCCTGCTTTCCTCGCTTTTCATCCAAGTTTGTTTGACGTCACATTTCAAAAAGCGTTGAAATCTACGTTTAACAGTTCCTCATTGCTCACCAGGTCACCTTATTGCATTTGAGAAATTGCTCTCTCTATACGTCGGCCATAACCACTCGATGGTCGATGACTGGGAAATGAGTAACCTAGCATACAACACCCACGGGGAAGTCAGCTGAAATCTCCCGAAGTGGAATATTTTCAGAGCCATCGAAAGCCACTTTCATTCAGTGCAGAGGCGCACCACAATAATTATTTCAAACCATAGCCGCTGCACAGAATATGATACGATTTCTGCGTGTTGCCCAAGAAACGGAACTGTAAATTACTTCAGCTTTGTACCTTATATTATTATTTCAATAAATGTGGCTTCAGTATTCTTCAGTATGTTCTTCATGGCATTGCATTTTGGATGGCAACCACCATATTTAGTCTGCGCAATTCCTCCGCTACTATTTTATGTATTTTATGCGTGATGCGTGGCTACTGCTTCTGTCTAACTACATTAAACGCCTGTTTGCGTCCCAGTCATACTGCTAACGAACATTCATGCTTCTATGGTAATTTACCGTTCGTTTCTACACTGCAGAAGTTTTTTCCTTTACTCCAATTCTTTGTTTACGCTATAAATTTGTACATCAAGCAATGTCTTTTTACTGGAAAAGTCTCCTGTATATAATTAATATATCACAGTCACTTTTTATGTGATGAAAACATAAGAATAACGTACAACTATTTCACATCCTAGCTTTTGAAATTAAAAATAAATAAATATACGCAGTTTTTAAGTTTAGCGTTAAACTTCTGGAGTTTGTTGCTAGTTTGCTCTTTTAAGGTTCTCTGCGAACCAGGAACCTGATTATTATTCGAACAAATGCGCAACTTTACATCAGTTTTTCTGAATACCATTATCTATCTGATAAAAGAAAAGCTTTTAGTCTTAAAGTTTACTATTGTACTTCGTTTTGTAAATTTCTTTCCATTTGCCCTTTTTGTTGTACCATGAAATTGAATCAATCGTTACAAAACTTTTGAATTAAATTAACCTAAAAACCAGAAACATGTAGTTGCACTAAGCTATTTTTAAAATAAAATCTAAGTGCAAGTGTTTCTCTTCGAAACTGCACTATAAAAAAAGAAAGGAGATTCCACTCTTTCTCTAGTTACTTTCGAAGATACATTCTCTTTATTCTTTTATACTTACGACTACTCAGGTCAGCTAAGAGATTATTTTATTTCTAGATCCCCTAAGGGCAATTTTTGATAAAAACAAAACTAGATAGCGGAAGCTTGGATATTGTCGTACGAAGGAAAACAAACGCTGATACAATTCTTATTTTCTCTTCACAGTGGGCTACAAAAGGAAGTTAAGATATTTAATTCTTAACAAAGAGGATTTTTCTTCTGAAAGTAGAATCTGTAAAATACATAAAAGGAAAAACGTGCTGTCTCAGCGGGATTTAACGACATTCAAATGTACACGCACCACACATATATATTCTCAGTTCTTCTCGAAACTTCTAGTAAGGGGCATTAGTTAACGGTATTTTAACATGTAAGAATCCTTCACAACAAGAGGCAAATGATTTTCAAAATTCGTGAATGTAGGAAATATGAAGTAGAATAAAGTTTTAAATTAAGTAAATTTCAAACGTAACGGATGTATATTTCAAAGTGAATTTAAAAGTATAATCATAGGTTGGTGGGGTTAAAAGTGAAAAGCATTTCCATAGAAAACAATAACATCGCTTTTTCTCGATGCATGTGTTTGTAGCTCAAACTTTGTAAGTATAATCAATATATACTGCATTTTATGGAAAACTCGATGATTAAAAGGAAGAATTGGGCAAACCAGTAATGTCGTCTAGGAAAATGAGCATACTTACTTCAGAACAAATTTAAAATTTGGTGCACATTTCCCATGTTTAGTAACATAATATATTAGCTATTATGCATATTATTATACATATTACATATTAATTTATATATTACATATTATTACACTTAGACGTATACTACACATTAGCATTTCAGTGAAGAGAATACGAAAACGGTTAAAAAATTAAGATCATAACATTTGGACATTTGGGGCTTGTTATTAATTTTTTCTGTGTGTACTACATGTAAACTAACGAAACTCACTTTGTTTAAATATACTTTAAGAAGGTGAGTATCACATTTGAAAAATGTCTCTGAGTGCTTCTGTCATCATTTATCAGCATATTTATTTACAGGTATTAGTTCTTCACAGATTTTTCTGCACTGTAAACTCTCATTTATTTATCTGTTAGAGAAAAACGTTCTTGTCAAAAGATTAACTCGGTGTTACTCCATAAAGCTGCTTTGGTGAAAACTGCTTACATATCCTATAATTTTACTTAAGTATTATTATATATTGCATGAAAATATGGACTTATTCATACGAAATGTGCTGTAGAACAGGAAATCTTTAATTGAATTTGTTAGTTAGTTTCGAAACCTATTCCTCTTCCTTTAAGAAGCTTAAAAGAATTGTAATGCGGATCAAAATAGAAATTAAAAATAACATATGTCCGTTTTCTTCTTCACGCGGAAATACTTTTTTCTTTTGTAGATGAGATGCGTATCAGTAAGTGGTTTCGTTTGAAACAAAGTTTCTAATTTACCTCCTAATTCAGTTAAATTTCATACGTATATTCCAGAATTTTAATCTTCACGAAATGTATGTGATAAAGTCATGATGAAAATTAACTAGTTGCCTAGCACACAACTGATTAAATAAGGATGTCTATTAAATCAAGTCACAGCAGAGTAACAGAAATATCTCTGAAACGCCTTTAGCATCGTGTCCATAAATGTCTTTATTTAGCATTTAGTTTCACAACCTCTGGTCGTGATCTAAGCCTCGAGTTACAAAAATGTTTTAAATGATGATTAGAAGGATGATTTAAATGACAATTTTTATTTACGTATTTTTGAATTAAATTAAGTTTTTATTTTTTATAAAATAAGAAATCTAATTTTTTTGCACATTCCCCTAGTCCCCGAGTCTATATTTAAGAAAATATTATAACCATTATACAAAATAAAACACAAAGTGGGTAACTCCCGTATGACCAAAATTGAAAAAAATATTTAATTTCTGAATGAGTGATATTCGACGTCATTTACAGTTTGCCTGAGGGGTACGTTAGTAAATAAACTGGAATAAATCGAGAGTGATTTCTTCTTTTGTTAAATGCCCTTCAATATTATATTCTAATTGATATTCTTTTGTGATCTGCTTGTTCGTAATGTACTTTAATTTCTAATTTTGCTACAATTTATAACGTCTCGTAGATTTGGGCAGCTTTAACAAACGAGACCTGAAAGGCTGTATGAAGAATTAACCTCAAGTCTTAAGAGTATCAAGTCCAACGAAGGGTGTAAAGAACTCTTTATTCACCCAATATAAGTTTTCAGGTGGCTCCTCTTGGGCGTATATAGAAGACAACACTTCTGGCCTAACTCAAACAGGTAACAATGAACTTAAAAATAATTGTAGTAAGTTTAGCTTAACCTAACGGCTCACAGGATAATTTAACGTGCAGGAAGACTCGTAGGAAGTCGGCGTAAATAAACCTAATGACTAGAAGTATTCAACGCAGAATTAAATCTACGCAGAATTCAACAGAAATTAAATCTGTAATAATTCAAAATGGCTGCGTGGCATTCAAGCAGGCATAACACGCTCTGAAAATCACCTTCCAAAAACCTTCTCTTAAATACTACTTCTTTCTGCCTCATTTGAATACACACACGCTAGCTGAATAACATTCTGGCAAGAAAGCGCGGGTGAAAATGAGACTCAAAGGAAAGTTACTTTAAAATAAAAATTAACTGTTAGACAGATCAAATGAATCGTCACAAACTAGTATACCGAAAGTATTTTTACGCAAATAATTTATAAATTTGGAAATGTTATAAATGCGTTATTTATATTTTCATATGAATACTTTACTACTTTAAAATCCGAATCTAAAAATACAATGCATCAAATAGGGTAGTTACAGACTGCGCTATCCACAGAAATGCATAGATTCTTATATGCAGGATTCTAGAAACTTTTAAGAGGCATAGGAGAGGTTAGACACCTTTGTAAAAGATTCGCCCAGCAGTCATATTTCTCGGCAAATCTAGTATTTGAATTAATTATATGACATCATAGGAGGTACCAAACCAAGCAATTCACTGCTGTGCTTAGAGTAGCATTTGAAATAGTAATCTCGAATCAAACATTTCACATCCCTTTCACGTTTTAAATTCACAGCAACTGATATGTGGGTTAAACGACAGTAAATGTCCAATAGAATCCGCGAGTAATAGACTCGGTCTAACCTAGGATCAGGATCTTCAGAACTGAACATTGAATCAATAAAGAAATGTGTTTTTTGCCGTTAAATGCGGATTCCGATAACTTCTCGAAATATTTTGCAGGGAGAATGCAAACTTCTCGAAATGTTTTGCAATTCTAATGATAAAAGGAAAGAGGAATGTCTTACTGTAGCCATTTGAATAGTTAGCTTGGTGTAAATAAGGCACATTCTTGCCTCCTGGCACGATGGTAAATTGGCATATTGAGCAATCCATCTTCATAAAACTATCAGAAGCAACTAGAAACTAAGAATCATATCGTCTCACCGACACTATATACTCAATAAATAACTACATTCATTATGCAGGTTCTCACGAATTTTAAAAAAATTGTGAAATTTCGAAATAAAAATCCATGCATGGAACTGAACAACAGTACTATTAAAAAATATTATTTTTTTTGTAAACTTTATTTAATTGTTTACTTTAAAACAGTCATTAAACCAAATATACCTAAAATGAGTTAAAATAATTTCTGTTAGAGTAACGCCAGTTATGAAAACACGCTAGCAATGATCAAAGCTTTTATTAATTTAACAGCTTCGAACAGTGGTTCCCAGTGGACTCGGGATTGAACCCCTGAGGGTCAAAGGAAATATAAAAGGAGGTCATTGATGATCAAGGGCTCGCCTGTAAGTTCATAGAATACATATCGGCAATTAACGGGTATAATCAAGATCACACTGAAAATTTTAAAAGATAAATTTTTAAAAAAACACACACTATTTATTAAAAAAATTTCCGAAATAAAAAAATTACGAAAATTTAAGAATAAAATTGAATTTGCGAATTCAATTTAAAAAACGATGACGAAAATTTACAAAATTAAGAAAAATTTATGAATAAACTTGATAATTATTTTTTTTATTAACACAAAAGTATATCACGTAGTAAAGAAGAAATCATAAAAAGCAAATATAAGACAAATAATGCACTAAAAGAATTTAATGTTCGCTTCCAAGACATTGAAAATTTGAATGTGCCAGCAAGGCCCATAGAACCAGCTGAACTGCAATATATCTGACATTGATACTATGAAGTATCAAGAGTTGATTGCGCTGAAAGAAGATGTTCAACCAGAGCTCTTATTCAAATCACATGGGAACGCTACATTTTATAATTTAAAGGTTCATCCGAGAAAACTATTCCCAAATAAACAAATAAACTTGAACAGAATCAGCATTATTGAGTTTTCCCTTCCTTACCCAGTAGAATCAGGCTTTGGTCAAGTCAGTAATAAAACAAGAAACGTGTTGAATATTTTTAATGAAGTAATTTAAGAATTAAATGAAGCAATTTTGTTTCAAGCATTACATCAAGTGCGGCCATCATATTGATTAAAATCGAATATTTGTGCAAACAGAATATGTGATTTTATTTTGAAAATTCCTTTTTTATAATTTTCAAATTAAAAGTAATAATAATGTTAACAAATAATAAAAGTTAAATTTAATGAATGATTTTTCAAAAATTTTATTCACAATCTTAGTTTAATTGTTATCTTCAAGTTATTAATGTGAAATTATATGTATTATTATTATGTTGTAAACTACATATTATAGAGAAGTTGGGAGTAAAGGAGTCGATGAGGAAAATAATTTTTGAAAGGGCTCCATAAAAAGTGCAAATAAAAAAGGTGAGAGTCCTTGGATTAAAATAGATTGTGGCGAAACTACAGTCTACTTCTCGATCATTAACAGAGGATTATATTCCAGAAATATTTAATTCGTCCTCTATATTTATTTGTAAAAGAATGCTACATTAGGAAATCTAGTTAATTCCGGTTTCGTAATATTAACACATTCGAAGCAAGTAAATGTCATCACTGAGAAATTTCACTTACGTATTTTAACAAAGCGATTGTGAAACTAGATTCATAAGTTAAGACAAAATACATTAATGCAGTTTGTAGTTCTAATAACACGAATTGTTTCTACAAAATGCGTTCAACTGTGAAGAGACCTAAAGTGTCAAAAAAGCAATCTGCTAGCAAATTGATTTTTCCCTTACGAATTCCAGCCAATTTCGATAAGAAATAATAACAAATAGTGATTGTATTCCTTGTTATTATCATTTGGAAATCATAAAATTAACATAATCCGTAGGTCTCGCACGACGAACTCGGAGACGAGTTTCAGAAATAAGCTTTTAATGAAAAGGAGTTGCGTGGAGTCAGATATTATTCATAATTTAAACTTATGTTACGTATATTATTAAATATTATGCAAAAATTGCATCAAGTTTTGCAAAACAAAATTGTTTATATTTTTTAATAATATACGTATATATACGTAATATATACGTATTTATACGTTATATATACGTATATATTACGTATATACTTATACGTAAAATATATATAGTAATATATACGTAAAATATATATAGTAATATATACGTATATTATACGTAATATACGTATAACGCTAGTATATATTACTAACAAGTAAGAATGCCAAAAGCCATAGTACATCCTAAACCCTCTGTAATCATATTCGAAGAAGCACGTTAGTGCCAAAATTACACATTAAATACAATTAAAACTTTAAATCCTAAGTAAAGATTCACATGAAACTATAACTCAAATAATGCTTAGAAAATTGTAATTTATGGGCAAAATTGGGAAAAGTTGAAGTTGTAATAAAAACAAGGTATACAATAAAAAATGGTAATATCTCAGTGAGAGTTGCATAGTTGTCTCGTCAGGGGAAAAGAACCGTGCCCCTTTCGCTGAAATATTACTTCCACGCGTTTCAACTGACGACTAATTGAGACAATACCGCGTCAATTAATTGACTAAATTTTGAAATCTATTACATCTTTCAATACTAATCTAAATCGTCTCAATTAGACGCCCCTTTTCCCTACGCGTGGAAGAAAA
>KK112466.1:736360-790786 GCA_000611955.2 Stegodyphus mimosarum
GTAATTCTATTATTAACAAGTAAGAATGCCAAAAGCCATAGTACATCCTAAACCCTCTGAAATCCTATTCGAAGAAGCACGTTAGTGCCAAAATTACACATTAAATACAATTAAAACTTTAAATCCTAAGTAAAGATTCACATGAAACTATAACTCAAATAATGCTTAGAAAATTGTAATTTATGGGCAAAATTGGGAAAAGCTGAAGTTGTAATAAAAACAAGGTGTACAATAAAAAATGGTAATATCTCAGTGAGAGTTGCATAGTTGTCTCGTCAGGGGAAAAGAACCCTGCCCCTTTCGCTGAAATATTACTTCCACGCGTTTCAACTGACGACTAATTGAGACAATACCGCGTCAATTAATTGACTAAATTTTGAAATCTGTTATATCTTTCAATACTAATCTAAATCGTCTCAATTAGACGCCCCTTTTCCCTACGCGTGGAAGAAAACAAAACAAGAATTAATTAGAATTAATAAATAAAAAGAGGCAGCTAGGTAACAAATTATTTTAAAAACGCCTCAAGACCTCAAAAATTTACAGAAAACTAAATTTATAAATAGTATTAGAGAGGATGAAACCACAAATCATAAATTATAATTTATAGTTAATTTCTGAAACACTATTAGTCCTATATTACAACCGAAGAAATCAAGAAAATCTAAAAAATGGGGGCCCTCTTGCTTAAAGTAACGAAGCTTTTAAATTGGAAGAAAGAAGTACTTAAAACATATTAAACTTTGTGGAAAAAACGTACAATTTTGTGTAAAATGTTTCTGCAAGAAGATATAAAAATTAAGACTCACCTTCTTGAAGTCGTGCCGAAATATTAACGTGTTGAATTTACAGAAAGCAAAGTAATTCTACGGGGCTGTAAGTTTAGCTAAGAAATCTTTGGACCTCTTTGTTTCAGACTCAGACATCACTTTCATGCAGAAAGTTTATGGATCGAAGGTTTTATTTCTCGTTCTAATAATCGTGAAAAAGGTTATTCTATTTATTCTCTCATTTTTCTGACTCTCAACAAATGGAAATTAAATATCTGTAAAAGATGAGATGCAGTTATGTAAGTGATAACAATTTAATTAGCTTGGACTTCAATTGTCCCCTCGTGTATTCTTGTTAAGCGACTTCTCTTTATCTTGTAGCCCGAGTAATAATCATTTCTGATTAGAGATTGGGAAATTAGAATTAAACTCTTTACAACTACTGTGGCAGAGATTTTAAAGTTCGTGCGTTTAACTAGTGACTGCTAAACTATCCTTGCCCACTTGGAAATGGAATATATTTTTAGTATTTATTGCTTTTATTTGTGAATTTGTGCGACGCCAGCCCTCAGAGAAAGTTTCAGTACTTTGTTTTTATCATTGTTGTCATCTGTTCAACTTTGAACTATGTTCTGCCTTTGAAGTGTCCTGCCTACAGTTACAATATATATATATATATATATATATATATATAATATATCATATATGTCTATGTTTGTGTCTATGTTTGGGTGGAGGATTGCGTTATTCGAAATTTTACGTCTCTAGATACCGTCGTTTTTTCACAGTGCGAGAAGCATACATGCATTCGTGAAGATTCTTCATTATTTAATTTCTTTAAATATAATACAAGGGGATAATATTTTTTGGCAGTAATTTTTAAAGTGAAACGGGCATTTATAGGGAAACAGCGCAAAATGCCGTTTCGAAACTAATAGACTTTTTGCCCTACCGCCTCTTTTCGGCTAATAAATTAAATTCACAGTAAATAAAAAAATCTTACGCAGAACTAGAAATAAATTTAAAAAATAATCGCAATAAAATATTAGCACAATTAATTATTACAGTTAAATACTATTTTAACATTAGAATAAATGTATAAAAATTATTAAGGTATTAAAATCACTATGATGTATTATGAAATATAATTGAAATTATGCTATAATATTTACCTACAATTTAAAAAATGTTGCACAGTTTAGAATTTTAAACAAAAACTTTCAAAAATTCATTTTTATATATTTTATGATGATGTGAGAAGGACTAACTTTAGAATCACAGAATTCAGAACGATTTATTATAAGAAGTTACTGATATTTTAAGGTGGAAATGGAAAATAATCAAATTCAAAAAGGAAAGATAAACGGTATTGCAAATTTTCTTTTCTTTACATATATTAGGTTGTTATTTAATATAATTATCTCTTAAAGTTTTTTTATTGGTTCATAATGCGAGTGTTATCAAATCAAGTAGTAGTATGAACTATTGAGTAAATCAGGAAAATAAATACTAAGCAAAGATTTAACTTCAAAAGATTTATTAAGTACGATATTTATATTAAAGTAACGTACACGAAATATATCTCCCTTTGATTCTTACGACTAAATGACAGAGGTTTTATGTTCAGATTACAGCATTTCTGAAGCTCTATAAATCTTTCTCTTGTAATATGAAATGCATTTAAAACTGCTGAAAGTAATTGCTGAATGACTGTGGAAAGGGAAATGTAAAATATTACAGAAAATAGAATAGCGTTTTGTGAATTACTATCGCTCAAGTGAAGAACTATGCAAGATTAATGTGTTGTTAAATTTTACGATTTCGTAAAAATGTTTAAACAATATCCCCAAAGTTTTAAAGAAATGAAAAATGATGTCAAATCATTTTATATCATATTTCATAAAATAGTTTCTTTTATTCATGCGAAACTTAATGTTCGTCTGCAACAAAAATCTGAACTATATTCGAAGAAGACCTATAAATTTTTTCCAGCGGCAGCTATACCTAAGAATAAATGTCCGAACCGTCTTAGAAAGCGAAAATAAAAGTCAATAGCAGTCGAAGCTGAATGACATTTATTGCAAAACGTACTGGGCGCAACCTCGAGGGAAAACTTTTGGCGATTTCAATAAAACAAATGCAGATTGCTACGGCTTGGAGTAAAAGAAAACGATTGGGCCATGAATCTTCTGTAGCCATATTGCTTATCTGGTATTAGAAATCGTCTCGACAAAGATTGACGGATTATTGAGAAAGGCAAAAGGCACATTAAATATCACGGATGACATGATAAATAACACTAGCGATCAGTTTTGAAGACAGAAAATGTTACTCTTTCATCAACCAAATCATAATAGTACCATCAATCGCTCTCGGAAACTATTTACAAATGACATGAAACACGGGAAGGGCGCAAAATAGACAAAACTATTTTGAAGATGTATGGCTAATACATTCAAAATGGCCTTCAGTCCAAATAACGAAAAATAATTCTTTTCACATAGTTACTTTATAAAAGATAGTCTGAATTGAAGACATCGATGCATACTAACTTTGTGCAAAGAGAAATAATCCGAATTGCAGTGAAACTTCTATAGGGTCTGTTTCCAAAATGGCCATATAGTTCAAAATCGCTTAATACTGGGGATTTGAGCGGAATTTTGACTCAGGCAGACGGGTTGGCTGCATGGCTGGTTTTCGTAGTTATCCTCAAATGCAACGTGAATACGAGCCAGTTTCCCTAAGAATGTCCTCAACGAAGTCATCCCTTTCTCTGAAAGATAGTCATCATTTGCTTTGACATAATCAAATAACCTAACCTCGATAAACAGAACTCTAAGGGAGCAGAAAATGGTCTGGGTAATTCTAAGCTTCGGACTATCGAGATTTTATACAAATTATGTTTAAACACCTGGGATTTCATGCAGTATATATACAAGTATTTTTAAACAAGATAAAGTTTATTACGATACTTAAGAATGAAAATCATTCTGAACAGGGCAAGTGTCGAGATGCAATAAAATCAAGAAATTTAGTTTTGAATAGCATATACAGAGTGGAAAATATAAATATAACATATCAGAAAATTTTACCGTTCTGTTGAAGAACTAGACAGTATTTATCCACATTAAAGTTACAAAGAGAGCACTTGAAATTTTTCTTTATATTTAGCTTTCATTTAAGAATCAATCATTTTTCTTTAAAAACATCAATAACACGATTATGTTACATGAAAACATTAATACTATTTGTGTAACAAAAGCAATATTTTGATTTTCTGGATAATTTAATCTCTTTTATCCGGCCACCAGATGCGTATTAGCTTGTTTAAAATATTTTTCAGCCATTTTTAAATTTTCTACTGTTAATGCTATTGGTATGAAGATCCAAAAACGTTTACGTTAAACAACTAATTACGCAATAACATATATCTTTACAATTTCCGATAGATAGTCTCAAGCGTTGGAGATAAAATTATTTTATTCCGTTCAGTGTTACCACTGCTCACTATGAAATCGTTTAGTTTTTTAATCAAAAATTCATAAAAGTTTTACAAACTGTGAAATAGATAACAACCAAATTCTGATTTCTAAATTCGGGCTTCCAGTAGTCCATATTCGTGTGGAGGACTACGTTATTCAAAATTTGATGGCTCCAGCTATCGTTGTTTTTTCACAATGTGAGAAGCATGCATTTAATTCATGTAGATTCTTCATTATTTAATTTCTTTAAGTAGAATATAGGACGATAATGTTTGCTGGCAGCAATTTGAAAAGAGATTCGTTGCTTTTAGTAATTCGACCCAAAATGCTTTCCGAGACTAATAAATTTTCCAAACTAATGCACCTTTGTGCTATAAGAAGGGTTTACTGCCAACACTAAAATTAATCAATCAACAATTCACGATTAATTAGCATTAAAAGCTTCACTCATTGCAGGAAACGTACTAATAAAAAAAATTCTTAACAAACCCACAAATGTATTAGTGTATGGCATTTACAAAATTCACTTTAAGCGGAAGTTATAACGTAAAGTTCTGTGTTTTTAATATCTTCTAGGTCAAACATGTAAAGACGATATTTAACTACCAGTTGAAAAATAGCATATATTAATTTACATTGTAAACACTTTTGTTAAATTTCTAGATTAAAACAAACGTTTAGATGGTTGGGATAACTGGCCAGGTCCCTCAGCGCTCACTTAATGGATACTAACGCACATTTCAAATTCCTATAGAAATATTCATTAGAATGTCGAAAAATTTACATTTTTGAAATACTTCACTATGTTTATTTCTATTTCATTACAAATTAAGCATCATAACTCATATTAATTAAGCAGTATACCTCATAATATTTAGTTACTGCAGGGCATTTTGTTTTTAGATGCTTAAATGTTTATTCGTTTAATTATCTTGGAAAAGGTAATTTTTCACTTTAAAAGATCCTGAATAAATTGAGTAGTCTACAGATAAAAACCACAAAAGTATATTTAAGTAGCTAATACACAATTAATATAATTTGAATTATTTATTTCACTTATGGAAAATTATAGAAAATTTCATATCTCCAAAATATTCTTTCTGCCTAGCGCAAATATCTAGATACAATTCTATAATCAGACCACGTACCTGAGACTTAAAAGTTCCTGCACATACAAAGAAAATAAACAATTTAGTAGGTTTATTAGAAGTTCCTTTTACATATGACTCGGTCGTTTTGTAAAATGACTGTCTAGGAAATATCACAGTAACTCGTTGCCGTGCACTGTTTCCGATAACGTAATAGAATATTAACTAGGCTTTGATCCGTCATATTCTAAAGTTCGAGACATTAATTCATAACGTTTGCAGAGTAACTGTTAGCCTATCATCTTCTCGCCGCGTAGCTTTTCTCGGGGGAGGGGATTTCCTGGTATGAAGTTTTATCCTTTGTCAGTGCAGATCTACAGCGCATTTAAGCGGGGAAATGCAGATTTAACGTCATCGTCCACCATGCATAACACATAATCTGTACCCCTTTATTATCTTGGGGTACCGACAACCAGAATGAATACGAAGAAAGACTGATCTTCAGCCTTTAAGAGCCGCGATCAAATGAAAGCGCCTGGTTTTGCAGCAGTCAGGGGCGAACCTAAGAAAAAGCGGATTTTCAAGCAAGAATCTGCATAGCTGATTGAAGAACACTAAAGAAGAATCTTCGTCCGCCAATTACAGACTTCTGATTGCAAGACCCCCCGCCACATTCCCCCTTTCTAGTTTTCCGTAATGGTTATCAAGATTCACAAATAATTATCGCGATAGTTTATGTTTATTTGGATTTCTTTAGCATGCTTATTACAAGAACGAACAGAGTTTTTCGTACATTCGCCTAGTATGTCGGGTTTTTTTCAGCATTATTTTACATTACCTTCTAGTACGTCTCTTTTTTACGAACTATCCCAAAGCACTTACAAGTCCCAATGCAAGCAGCCTAGAATAAAAGCACATCTAGAACAAATCTCAGCAAACATACGAAATACCTAGCCAGTAAATACGCTGTGAAATAGAGAAGGTAACTGTCAGTACTTACAGTTTTAATATTACGATAGCTCTTAATATGAAATTATTAGTACATGCAGTGTTACCAAAGTTCTAAATACCGGCACATGCATTAGAATTCTACAATAATACCAGTGACATTTTAATTTACTCTAAATGTATTTTATTGATATGAAGAGACATTTTTCTGTTTGATAAAAAATGTAACTTTGCTTAAAAAATACGCAATATTGTAATTATTTAAATTTGTATATGGGCTCAAATTGAAAGCTGTTATCTTAACGTTCATTCTGTAAAATCAGTACATCAGTAGCGCCTTTTATTTCAGAAATAGTTGTGGTGAATTTTAAGTAATTCACCATACACACACACACACATATATATATATATATATATACATATAAATTTCAGCATTATATGTCGTTTCGAAAAGATTACACTTAATAAATTTTTTGAGTTAAAGTGAAAGAAGAGAACCTAGCAAACATTCTTCAATTGCATTTTTCATCATTTAGGTAAGAAGGTCGGTACAATTAGGTTTGATTCTCAGATACTAAATTAACTTGTGCGCAAAATATTCGCAAATCCTCAGTTTTAATTAATTCTTTTAGCCATTTTCTTCTTTACTAGCATTTTTTTATTAAATTTCCATAAAGTAACACAAAAATGTCATCTCCGAAAGGTATAAGTAATTAGCCATAAAAAAGGCAGACAACGTGTTATAGTTATATTTTTTGTTTTCATCATAACTCTTCAGTGAGCCCTAAAAGGCATTAAAATTGACTATAAAGATACAATATCCCTCCGAACAAGTATCAATTTTAAAGTCGAACAACAAAAAATCAGCGTTATATTTGCAAATTTTCACAATACTATTTTTAATGGTTTTACCGAACTATCATCCCCAGCTGCCAAAATGCAAATGAACGAAATCCGATATGGTGATTAAGAAAAGGAAAAAGGAAACACAGAAGTCCTCTGTTGCCCAGCATTGTTGGTCCGAAAATCACACTTTCAGTCTTTCTGAAGCCAACATTATTCAAAAAACATCTTCCATTGGTGAATTAGATTTTCTAGATGCGTTTCGCATTAAAAAAAATTACCTTCTAGTTAACGATCCTAATTCCAATCCATCCTTGCTTTCAGCCTTTAAGGAAATTGTGTTTTAGTTCTAGTTTCATTAATAGATGGCGCCAGTAGTTTAACTTCTGTCCAGCTATTCTTATCTTTTTTTATCTAATCACCATATCTTAGCTCGTTCATTTGGGCTTTGGCAGCTGAGGTTGGTGGTTCAGATAAACCATCGAAACTAGTACTGTGAAAACTTGGAACTATAGCCGATTTTTGATGTTTGACTTCAAAATTAATAACCATATATATATGTTACCGGTAAAGTTTTGAATCTGATTTTCTATAGAATGATTAGGCAATTAATATAATGCCTAAAACTAGCCGGCGGCATATAAGCAATCTGTACCGTTCCACGCACATAGGGAAAAATCCCTCCTCGTACTGGATATGGCTTCCGATGACATCATTTTCTCTGCGCATAGGAACGCTTTGCTTGTGGGCTCACCTCCATACTCGTGGGCACACCTTCATACTGTTTGTTTACATTTTGATAGCAGTACCGAAAAGATTATTAGGTGCGTTGTATTTTTGTTGCTATGAGATTATACTTCTTGCAATCTCCGAAAGCATGAGACAAGCCAATTTTCGGAAATAGCAAAACGACGTTGGAAGCTAATATAGCACACAGTAAATTCACAATATTTATAATCAGTCTGAAAATGCAAAATTTATATAGATTAACTATTAAAATTTATATTGTAAAACTAATATAGATTTCGAGCAGAGAAATTGAGATATATATTTTAATTTAAAACCTTACTTTATGAATATTGCCCATTTTTTTTAATATGTAACATCTTTTGTAGTACCTTCGCATAAAAACAGTGTTTGTTAGAGGAGGAAGTTTCTTTTCTTATACACGTGTATTAAATTCAGCAACAATACTGAATGCCCTTTTTTTCTTTCATTTAAGGCAACAGAATATTAGAAATGACATGGAATCAACAGGGAAATAATGTAAAATTTGAAAAGGACATATTTTCTGCAATGCGAAAGGAACTGAATTCAACAAAATTTCACTAATAATAATACACTTACTAGCACACAGTACCTTTATAGTTGGATCGAGATCGTCGTATTTTGGATTTTGCTCTAAATTCGTGAGCTCAGCTATTTATATAATCTAAGTGCTCAAGATTGCTTCTGCTATTAACATCATCTTTAAAAGATTTTATAATTTCGTGAAATAGGACGCAATCTGCAGAGGGCTGCAGCTAAATTTTTTTGTTTCCATGAAAACAAACGATAATTTTTACGCTTCCTTGTCACTCGCGTAATTCACCGGGGGGGGAAGAAAAAAAACGTAAAAAATCCCGTCTAAACGTTGTTATGCCAAGAGAAAATGATGTCATCGGCAAGTATGACCAATCACAAGTATGGATTTTCCCCTCTGCGCGTAGCGCGGTACAGAATGCTTATATGCTAGCCAGCAATATGTAAAACGATTCATATTTCACACATTTCCTAGGCATTCTACAGAATGCCCAAATGACAAACCGGCAAAGCATGAAACACACTTCTGATTTGTTTCGAAGAACCGAAACTACTTACCAGAAGTTAGTAAATGACGTAAAGCCAAAATGACTACTCAGAAGGAATGACGGGACTGGTTGCAGAATTGCTAGGATGTGGTGTTTGTGGAAAACGAAAATGCATTCAGTTACCTTGTTAAAGAAAGCGGCAGTACTACACAGTATTGGGTGACGGACGCTGAGTTATTTTCCGTTTGAGTACTGCACATGGACAACGTGACAGAATGTTGAAAAAATTTTCAACCAACTACCGAAACGTTACATGTAAAGATATTTAACTCTACAACTACCTTTGTGAGCTCTGCCAGAAAAAAAAAGTTATTAAAAAGACCATGGAGGTGAAACTTACGATTGTTCCTGAATTTAATTTCAGCTTTCAGGTAGATCTTATTGATTCCCAGGCTCAGCCAGATAGAAAATACAAACTTATTATGTTGTATGAAGATCATCTCACTATTTTATTTTACATATTTCGAATAACAGTTTTTAACGGCACCTTTTTCATTAATGTTTCAAAATAATATTTGCACTTTTGAGAAATCAACATCTTTTAAATAAGAGCCTTATCATAAACTTTTTTCATAATTTGTCTAAAGAGCATTTTTCTTTATATAGAATGCCTCGATATTATATACATTCCCTTCCAAAAGTTAAGCACGAAGATGCAAAATGAAAAAACAAATACTGCTTTGACTGACACAAAATTCGGCAGGGAAGTAGCATATATATTTATGCGTAAAACAAAATCAATAATTATATGCAGAAAGAAAAACAATACTAAATTTTTGTAAGATATCAGATAGTGACATACTGGAGACTTAAAACAGAATTATGTGTAAAGTGAAAATAAACAGCATAAAAGGAAAAACAGGACATTAATTGGGTATGTGATCCCCCCTCATCTGTATACAAAGTTTACACCTTGTGTCCATGCTTTCAATTAGGTGGTAAACCATCGCAGAATTAAGAAATCGCCATTCTTCTTGTAGAGCAGTTTCCAGCTCAAAACGAGTGGCTGGAGGTGGGAAACCTGAAGATACAGCACGGCCGAGAGCATCCTAAAGATTTTGAATGGGATTAAAGTTGGGCGAATATGGACTCGCCACGCCATACGCGCAATCCCTTCACTCTCCAGATAGCCATCGACGATGTTAGCTCTATGGGGACGTGCATTTTTGTCCATTAAAACAAAAGCAGAGCCAACTGCTACAGCGTACAATCTCATAACACTATCGTCTCACTTCATCTCGATACCGGACAGCCGTCAAAAGACCCCGTTTAAAGATTTGCAGGTCGTAGCGGTATCCTAATGAAATCCCTGCCCACACCATTATGCTTCCGCCTCAGAATGGGTGATGTTCGTTGATGTTTTGAGACAGATTGCGTGTTCGTTGTTCACGCCATATCCTTATACTCTTATCTGGCTCCAGAGCAAATCTTGACTCATCAGTAAACATGGAATTATACATGACAAACACGTATGTCTTGAAAACAAATTGTACGAAAATTTTAAACACCTTCTATTAGCACTTACAATCAACTTCTGTAACCCTTTATAAAGCTGGCTTCTTATAAGACTGCCTTTTTTGCATATTTCTTGACATGAAAGCGAGATTGCCTGTTACCTATTTGCATACTTTCATCTACCTCTGCAGCGAATTGCATCCTCTTTAATTCTGACTGGCTTCCGGAAATTAGCATTTTCCTCTCCGTGCTTAACTTTTGGAAGTGAGTGTACAATGCCTAAGCAATGTAATAATTCTCAGATTTCATACTTTGCTTAAAAACATCCAGCTTTATGTACGGCATTCTATAGAATGCCGGTGTTTCATACTTGGCCGGTAACATATATATTAAGAAATTACCAAAAAAAGCACTGCTTTTTTAAAAAACAAAAAAATTTAAAGATACGGCGTCCCTGGAGCGACCCAATGCTCGCCAAATTTGAAACAATTGGTATTCTTTAATGTAGTTCCTAAAGGCTCTTGTGCCTTAGCGATAGAGTATTCCTCTCACACGTCACAGCCTCAAGTTCTGTTCTTGAGGTCAAGCGACTTATCGCATCGCACTTCTGATCCGACCCCTAAATGTCAGAACGAGCCCACGTCCGTTCAAAATACCGAAAATGTCGTTCATCTGCGAGCAATAAATCATTAAGGCAGCGCTGCCGTCGCAAATTCAAAAAACAGGTTTCCTTATGAAGTTATTATTAAGGTAATAATATTATTATCCAACAAGTCACATTGCGACATTTATTGTTAAGTTTTACAAACCGTTAGAACTGTAATAAACTTAAGTTTCCCCAACTTGGTTTCTTTCAGGGAATTCGTACAAAACAGAAAGTTATACAAATATAATGACTAGCGGCATAACTTAAAGGTAAGATGTTAATCTTTATTGTAACGTTGCTGTGGTTTTTGCCATGTTACCTGCTGTGTCTTACTGAGCGTTATTCCCTGCTGTATTCATGTACCTGGGTCAATTGCTGTACCCCGATAAGTGCTATATGCAATGGATCATTATAAAAGTTCCGTGGTTTTTTAAATTGAACAGTGTTTTTATCTAATTATTTTGTTATTAATGATATGGAAGGATTTTGATCGAAACAGTTTTTTAAATGCTTTCTTTTCTGCTCAAGTTCTATAATTCTAGAATGCTGCGAAATAATTTTTGATTTAGTTCAGTGCTAAGATTCGAGAGTCCAAACATTTATTTTCGTCATATTATGCTCTTTTAACTTCAGAAAGGGGAAAAGAGTTTTACTCATTCTGCTAGTAATATTTGTGCTGGATATGAACAAAGTGCTATGAGATAGTGTTTTCAAAAGTTATCATGAAAATACCAGTCTCGAAGGTAATACCCGCTCTGGACGGCTATCTTATGTAAATGAGAGCCTGTTAAACGAAGCTATCCGTTGAAACGAGTTAGAGTTCAGAAAGCACAAAAAAATATTCCAAAATGTGAAGTACATGATTATTTGAAGAAGAGTGCATATGTAAGTTGCGATGGCATACTGGTAACCGATATTTTAACATAGCAAAACATGCTTGCATGAGTTTTCGCACGTAATTCTTTGCTGAAAAGAATTATAAAGCGTATTTGTGAAAGCGCTGATTATTGAAGATGAGAAGTAGATACTATACATTAATGTTACAAGAAAAAGATTAAGGCATAAGCCAAAAGAACCTCCTTTAGCAACATTGAGATGGAGGCTACATATCTAAAAAATAAAGATTTCCCTATGGTGGATTACAAAGAATCTGTGTACTATGAAAGTTGACATAATATCAGAAAAAGAATTCGGAAAAATAGTACTCCGAAATGGCAATTTTGAAAGCAGAACTCTGAACAAAACTCCCAGAAATGCCCGCCTTCGAGGTGTCGTCTTCCATCATGACAATGCTAAGCCCCACATTTCGATGAATGTCAGAAAAAAACTGACTGAATATGACAGAGGTGTTTAGTGTCAATTCTTATAATCACTGGACCTTGCCCCCTTGAATTTTCATCTTTTCAGGTCAGAGTCGTCTTAACGCATGGGCCAGCAGGACACTTGTTCTAGGATTTAACGACTATGCAGTTCCTATGCGAATCCATTTACAATTAACTTGGTTATCACTCTGAGTGTGTCTTGTAGGAATTCCGAGACTTTGGTTTACCCAAGGGCCCATAATGCCCTTAAGGTGGCAGTGCCTCATACCACTTTAAAATTCTCTGAATAGCCTGCAATTAACTTTCTTGGAGACTATCAAGCAGCAAGTGGATAACATCTTGACGAATAAACCTAATGACTCTGAGAGACGACAAAAAATCGTATAATAAAATATAACTGATGGCATTGAAGGAACGTTCCTGATGTTTTAATAACGCGTAGAGACATTGGGTTTTTCGAAGCAGGGGACATGAAAAATGAGCAATGTCCTCTCCAGGACTGGAACCACGAAGCCCTCTAATACGCGCCGAGCGTGCTTGACCACTACACCACGAAGGCATGCTAAGAAGCCGGGAGAAATACCTTATATATTTACCCTTTTAAAGGCGACTGGAGATTAGAGGACCCGATCGCCAAGTCCTGCTGTGGAGAATCATCATCCGCTACCTTTTTTAGTTCGAACGCTACTGTAAATACATTAGGTTATTTCGAAGCAGGAGAGATGAAAAATTAGCAATGCCCTCGCCGAGACTTGAACCACTAACCTCTCGAATACAAGCCGAGCGTGCTGATCACTACACTACGAAGGCATGCTAAGAAGGCGGGAGAAATGCCTTACATAATCATCCACCAAAGTTTTTAGCTCGGGCGTCACTGTACGGTCATTAAGTTATTCCGAAGCAGGAGAGATGAAAAATGAAGAATGCCCTCGCCGAGACGTGAACCACGGATCTCTCGAATACGAGCCAAGCGTGCTGATCACTACACCACAAAGGCATGCTAAGAATGCGGGAGAAATACCTTATAACTGTTTCATTAGTATTTACGAAAAAACAAAAACGTAGAACTTTTCAGATGAACCGAAATTAGAGATAATGTTAGCTAGCAGATGGTTAGTTCTGAACATAGAATCCTCTTGTTAAGTGATTTATATCTTAGTGACCAGGACAAGGAGCTTGATCTTGTAATTTTTGTTATTTTATGTCATCATTTTAATTGGAAACTGTGAGGAGTGGATAAATAAATATATATTTTATTTTATATTGACATTTGTCTTGACAAATAAGTAACCCTCCATTAAATAAAAGTTAAAGTAACTGACAAGGGCAATAACTGGTTAACATAATAAGATCTATAACTATGGTCCAATAAGTATGGTTATCCTTCAGATTGAATATTTAGCTTAATTTTAATTTTATATCACAAAGATTGTGACTTAAGTTTCAAGTTCTTATATGGAATCAGCATATAGCGTTACGTCTAGCCATACACATGTCCTAGAAAAGTCAATTTCAGTTTTCCTATTAGTATATCTAATCAAGCTGGAATGTCGTAAGATTTCACGCAGCAATATCATAAGTTTGTACTTTAATTGATGCATAATTATGCAAACGCTTTAATTAGAATTTTGACTAGGAATTAGCTATAAGAATTAACGCACGAAAGCTGTAATATTGCAACTCATGTTTCCTAAATTCGTACATTCAAATTCCTTGAATTTGGAACTAAATTAAATACTTGCAACTAATCATACATTTCATAATTTCAGTTGACTTCATTTACAGCCTAATCTTATAAATAATTTATATTTGCATTCGAGAACTTTTAAATTGAAAAACCATTTGAAACTTTAATTAATTTCTGTTTTCTTGTGTAGCATAAAATTAACAGAATAGTAAAAGTTTATACAAAATTTATACTGCTTTATAAAATAGTTCATGAACAACACTGCATGAAAACTCTCAAACGTAAGAAAAATTTGAAAATGATTTTATACACTTTGCTTGATCAAAGATAAAATTTAGCAGAAATGCTGCACAAAAGCAATAAATATAGCACTTTTTAAGAGCTCTTTCGATTCAGACATATTTGACATAACCATCCATTTTCTGATTTATATAATTAAAAAAAACGTTTTCTTTGACATTTCATTTTCAGCCAAAAATCTGAAACTGTGTTTCTTGAAAATGAAGGTTCAAAATATTTGGCTATGATGCTATTGTTTTTAGATAGCAAAAATTGTATTGTGTGATGCCTGCTCTTTTAAGTGATGCATTTTATCATGCATTTAAAAAAAATAAACAGTTGTAGAAAAGATGAAATGTGATTTGCTGTAGATATACTTTTATAAATCTGTGTCATTTAGTACAGAAATAAAAGATTATTAGCTTGGGACAACCATTACCTATCAAAAAAATAAACAGAATATTTCAATGAAATTATGTACACTACAAAATTGCAGAAAAAAAAGACAGTTTTATATCTCTCGTTCTACTGGACCGATTTTCGAAATTAAACTAGAATTTTCCATGTCTCGAAATCGAGACTTAGAATATATATTAATCTTATATATAACATTGTTATAACATAGGTATTTTGACACAAAATCCAAATTTTTCTGAAATGACATCCCATTTGTTTTTTCATATTTCGATTCTATGACTCAAGTTAGGCCTAGATATTAAATGTTGTAATTTTTGGTGAGAACGTTGTGGAAAAATTCAAAATTTTATCTTGGGGCATTTTTTTATTCATTTTGCGCCAAGAAAAATTCGCTTGGCGAACTCTGTAATTTATAGCAACCTAGTTTCCTTTCCTTGTTCATTTTACACGAGCAGAAAAAGGTCATCGTTCACACTTTCAAATAATTTTAACAAAGTGCTTAAACAACATTTGGCGTTATTATCGCTTATAACAAATATAAGAAATTTCAAAACGCGCTAATATATAAATTAACGTATATCTTAGGAAATTTTGAATAAAACTCTGCTTTTTTGCACGTATACGTAGAAATACATTCACTTTAAGATGATGTCAAAAAAGTATAAATTTAAAAAAATAAATCATAAAAAGTGGGCGAATTTTATTTGCAATGAATCTAATTTTCGAATTGGGGTTGGAAGAATCAAATACGTTTAACAAAAATGGAGCTATTAATAAACACAGACAAGATTCAATTAACATGGATGAGCTAAAATTTTGAAAGCAAATTTTTTTAAAATCTACTAGGGGGAGTTTTACAAACCTTGACACTTTGGCATAATTTGAGTCGTAGAATCGAAATATGGAAAAAAATTGGCATGTTATTTAAAAAAAAAGTCCGATTTTGTTTCAAAATGCCTATGTTAGGATAATGCTATACATAAATCGAAAGTTGCGATTTCGAGATATGGGAAACGCAAGTTAAATTTCGACATCGGATCAGTTGAACGGGAGATATAGAACTGTCCCATTTATTTTGTAAGTACATTCAACGAAAGACCAGATGAACGAAATGCGCAGTACAGAACTTATCTTAACTTTAGAAGTTATTTTTCCCTTCTGAATTTACATAGCAATGTTTAGTTCTAGCTCGCGAAATAGGTTTTTACAGACAAATAGCATTTAACTATAGCACACTGATGTATATTGATAATGGTTATTTTTTTCATAAATGTGATAAAAAAATTAAATTTATAGTAAATGTATAAGAATTTTTATGCCCTTCATGACTAGTTAGCCTAAAGGGCAAAGAACAAGAAAAAATTTATAAAAAGTATATTTCGTATATGAAAGATACAAAGTGAAGGAAATGACATGATCATGATGGCTTTATGGAGCTCTGATTTTCTCAAAATTGCGCCCATAATGCCATTGTTTGGTTTTGGAAGCCTTTATAATGTTTATATTGATATTAAGCATTAAATTTGTATATCTAATATTTAAGGTTAATTTTACCCGAGATTCAAAGAATGGCATGTGTTTTTTGTTTCAAGAAAATATTTTTCCGTTTCACCAGTAAGATGTTTTTTCCCAAGCTTTGGTTATCTGATACATTTTGTAATTTTATGTAGAAATTAAATATTCTTTCGATGCCGCTTCAGAGAGAATATGATTACAAGAGGAAATATATATACATGCACATATATAAAAGAGAGAGACAGCAAGCAGCTATAAGTGATCTTTATTTCAAAATGATAGTCAGAACACAGAGCAAGGACGGCATCGGCTCAGTAGGATGCAGGACCACCGCGGACACCGATGCACGAAGAAACAGGTCTAGGTATAGAGTCAATAAGAGTGCGGATGGTGTCCTGAGGGATTGCTCTCCATTCCTTTTCAACCATTTGCCACAGTTCGTCTTCTGAACGAGGCAGGGGCAGAGTCTGCGAACGGCGTCTAATGACATCCCACACACTCCGATTGGTGACAGGTCAGGAGAGTACGGTGGCCAGGGAAGCATCTGCATATCTTGCAGAGCATCTTGGCAGACACGAGCACTGTGTGGTCGGGCGTTATCCTGCTAAAAAATTGCATTAGGCAGCCCCTGAAGGTAGGGGATTGCCACTGGCCGCAATACATTATCCAAGTATCGTTGGGCCGGCATAGTGCCCTGAATACGAAGTTGAGGTGACCTGGAATCGTAGGCAATAGCGGTCCAAAACATCATGCCACGTTGTCGCGCGGTGGGGCGTTCCACAACTACTGCCGGATTAGATCTGTCTCGACGTCGACGCCACACATGTATGCGTATCACTGAATAAACAGAAGCCTGACTCATCTGAGAACACGACGTTTCGCCATTCTGTCATCCACATCACTCCAATCCGGCACCATTCTAAACGTTGGCGTCTATGCTGTGGGGTCAATGGCAGTCTTCCTAACGGACGCCGTGGATGCAGGCCACGTTCAACCAATCGACGGTAAATGGTTCTCGTCGAAACGGGAACATCCACGGTATCTTGCAAATTCGCGGTACAACTGACTTGCGGGATCGCCACAGCTTGTCGGCGGATGCGTCGATTCACGCGTGCTGACGTCACTCTGGCTGCAACCTGCACCCCTCTTTCTTCCCACATTCCCTTGTTCCAATCATGTTCGCCATAGCCGATGCACAGTGCTCGCATCCATGTGGGTATCAGCTGCGATTTCACGTAAGGACCAAGCCGCCCTTCTCAGTCTGATCACCATAGCCCTCGTAAAATCGTCTATCTACTGGAAGTGCCAATTACACGTATCCTCGGGCACAAAAACCAACTTTCTTCGATAATTCGTCTTGCAGAAATAACGACACGAATATTGCCCATTCTGCACGTTCCTTCCCTTATATCTTACTTCACGTGCGTCGGAGAACTGCGCGTTTCACATCATTCGCATAACTCAGTGACGTGCGTCTACTCTAAAATTTGCATAAATTTCTGACCACTCCTTCTTGATGTTGCGTTTTCAATATCGAGCACTGCATATTGTGTGTGTATTCTTTTTTTTTCTTTTTAACCTTTAAATATAATCTTTAAATGTATTTAAAAAATTTTGTTTTTTTAAGTGCAGTGAAACAATTATATACGAATGAGTGGAAATTAAAATGAAATCACCCCTTTTTAGAAGAGCAGAGTTTTTATCCGATCATTCCGTTTCTTTCATTATGGATCTTTCTTTAATTAAGTAGAATTTTGCTTCCTTTTTATTCTTTGTCTTCAAGAACTGTCAATCGTGATACATATAAAATGTTCACAAATCTGCTTACTTCATACACTCCTCATGCATACATATATAAACCCCTGAAGTACCACTGAATTAGGGATAGCAACAATAATGAGTTGACCCTCCTCTGCTTTTGACAGTCGCTGCCACACGACGAGGCATAGATTGAATAAGTTTGCAGAAGCATTCTACGAGAATGGCTTGCCAAACAAAGGATACAGCTGTCCATAACCAGAAAGGTCATCAGTATTTTGCGATAAGGTTTCACATTTTTCTTCAAAGCATCCGAAATGTGCTCATTTGCATTTACGACAAGGCTTCTAGGTAGCCAATTCATAGCACAGAATACAGAGGAATGCTCATCCAACCAGGCAGAAGAGAATCTGAACCTGTGAGAGGTACAGTTAATAACTTGTTGGAATACTCCATTTCCGTGTAAATGACAGGACAGCATAAATAGGTGGACAAGACCGCAACTCTACGTACCGAATCATATTAAGGGAGGTTTATACAAGTACCAAACATAACAAACACTGCCAACAGCAAACACCCTAGAACATTATTGAGCCGCCATGGCCTTGTACATTTCCAACCTGGCATGCAGGATCCATGGCTTTTTTAATCTGACCTAAGTTCTTAGCTTGCGATTGGAGCCTCGGTTCCATTTTCATTTTTCGACACATTTCTCTTTCCGTGTTTAGTATATAATCCGTGATTTGAGAAAAGGTTGATGAAGAAGTCGCATAAGCTTTTGAGAAATGTAAATTTTTAATCAACTGTCTTGTACTTTTGCTTATGCTAACTTACCTGAATTTGAACACATGCAAGTTTGTCAGATTAAATGTTTTTTTTCGGCTACTAGAAAAAATACATAAAAACATATGGGTAAATAATAAGTAAAATAATCATTAAAACTAAATTAAAAATTCAGTAAAATAAAAAGCAGGAAATTAGCATATGAAAAACAAATTGTATCACAATTTGTAAAATAATTAGTTTTCACAAGAAACACAAAAACGGTACAAATGAAGAAATGTCTAATTAAAAGTAATGACAAGCACTTTGTTAAAAATAAATCGATACATACCATTTTCATGCATTTAATCACATCGCTTTAAGTGTATCGCTGACTCCCGTGCTGAAGGGTCCGAGTTTGAATCCCGGAGACGGCATGAATGTTTGTAAATGTATCACTATACATACGTGCGGCATGGGGACACTCTAAATATGCGGCGAACTGAAAGTCCTCTCGAGAGGTTGATGTTAGGAATAGAGAGGTGGGAGACCTTCGGATTCGCCCTCTCCCGGAGTGCCCATCTAAATTGGGGTCAGAACTGTGCTAAATCGTCCTGTCCCTTGTAAGGTGCTCAATACTGTTGCCAACAACAGGCGTAATCTTGTGCTCCTTGCCCCGAGGAATTTCGTGGGCATGGGCTAACTATATCTTAGACAATTGGGCATTAGAAAACGCATACTTTCAAATAAATATTTATTTAAATTAACAATAATAATGCTGTCTATAAAATGGCTTTAATGCTAAATTCTGCATATTACATAATTAAAATATCTTAGCCTAATACCGTAACCGTTTAGAATAAACCTGAATTCAAATTACCATATCATTATGTTATTACCAGTTGTCATTCTTAATTTCTTCACGAAGTTTACATATAAATAGATAACTCATAAACTAACTTATTCAGACCAGAAATATATTTAAATTTTGGAGATTAAACCTTTCTGTCGCAAAGTTGCCGAGTGTATATCCCTAACAATATAAACAGATGACGAAGATATCTTTGTAGAATGTTCAGTTTCCACAGCTTGCACTATCTCTGACTGAATCTCTACCATCGGGAAGATGATTAATTTAAATGGGGTTTCTTAAAATGCTATTTGCATAATTAATCCTCTAGGGTATTATATTAAGAAGAGAATTTGAAATATCTGATGTATAGGCTGCTCGAAAAAGTTGCCTAAAGGTTATGTTTGCTTATTTATAAATTCTAAATACGTAATCGCAATTACAATGTATCTTAAATTAATTGTTATAAATTTTTCAAAACTTTGTCAGTATTATGTGCGAAGAAAGCTGTTTAAATGAAATTTTCTGGTCATATATTAGTCCCCTAGATTGAAAATTACGTTTAGTAAAATATTCAGTTATTTTAATTAGTTGAAAACTGAGAAGTTTCGTATTTTTAAGTGCATAATAAGCATCAATGTGCTTGGTAAAGATTTTCTGAACATGAAGGAGCAGCTTGTAGGGTTTATATTTATTTTAACTAACATTTATTTTAAGTTATCTTTCCTGTTTATCCTTCATTTTCCCCTAGAAATGCCCGTGCCAGAGTATAGTAGCACGCGTAGTTTATTCAAATTTAGCGGAAGCTAGTTGAATTAAATAGTAGACGAAACCAGAGTGTAAGATTCTTGTTTTAAAGTTACACTAGTGAGGTTGCTCGGTAGAATTTAGATTGGTGCGCGTCGGCCTGTGTGCCTAGCTTTGCAGAAGTGCTAGTTTTCAACTGTTTAATCAACAATCTTGCTGAATCTCAGCGGTAATTAAAAACTCGGTTAGTTTAGGATCTCAGAGCCTCGTCGGTAGTGTTTTGATATTTGTTCATCTAGTCATTACTTTCAGTTTTACGTTTTGTTTCAGTTAACCGCCGGGTTGGCGCAGTTTGTGAGCGTCAAGTAAACGCATTTGTCATTTTAAAGATAAAATAAGAAGGGCTTTAACCCCTTCTTAAGTTTCTGTATAAATTCATAGTAGCAGTCACTACCCCAGTTCCTGACAAGTTGGGCAGCGGGACCTTACAAGCTATATATAAATCATAAATATTGTTTTAACACAAACCAACTATTAATTGCCAAATCGGGTAGATTTAGTTTTGCTTTTGCTACCTAAATTTATTCTCAGAAATCTTGGCTTTAAAATGGGGAAATGCAGTTATCAATTCAGTAAATTCATTCTCAAACATCTTCAAGTGTTTCGAGTAAGCTATGCAAAAACCAACTGAAACATAGGGAATATATACCTATGCAAATGGTAGTGTATTCAAAATCGAATGTTTGACAGATAGTACGAAATCAGAATGTTTTGCAGACAGTGAAGATATCAAACATAGTTATGATACTACCATAAAATTCCGAAAATTACACTGAGAATTATGGCAGAACAATCTGTGTATTTGAACTCCTTAAACTATTTTAGTTTATTCAGTTGCAGTATTAGTTACGAATTATCTGGTAGCAATATTAGTTATTAAATAACAGTTAATGCAACTACTGACCATAAGAATACTGTAGGTTTTAAAATTATAATTTTGTAATATATTTATATTTTCAGCCATAAAATTCTTGCTCGTGAAGGTGCTCACTAACTTTGTTACTAGAAAATAGGAGGGCAAAGATGGTATACTTTCGAAGACACATACAGTGGCCGAAACACCTAATTACACAAATAAGTAAGTTGCTCGTAGAGAAAGTACAAAACTGTAACTCCATTGCTTAAAATAACTGCAAAACCTGGAACTACTCCAGTGGAGTGAAAAATTAAAAGATAATTAATTGAGTTAGATTTGTCTCTACTTTAGAAGTTCAAGAAGTAGAAAAATAAATGTTATGAAATTTTTAAATCGACATAGATATTGGAAGCAAAAACAAGTACAAAAACACCAATAATAGTATATCGTGAATAAATTGTGAATCAATGTGTGTGAAAAAGATTTGCCAAATAAAAGGTAAAAAACTGAAAGAAAAAAATAATTTCTTAATTTATAATTTTGTGCATGTGTAGATGCCTCTACAACTTTCCCTCTCAATTAGATTCGTGTGTTCACTGTGATTAGTCGACTCAGTTAAAAACTTCTTATTTTATGCTAAAACTCAGCGAGGTTTTGTGACATAGCAAGATCTGATTACCTAGAAACGTTTATACTATCACTTAAGCGGAGCCTGAGAGAGCTATTCGGTGACTGGGGCGTCCGCCATGCAAGGGCTATTGTTATGTAGTGATTTTAGTTAGTTTTGAAGTATGGATTAATGTGTAGTTAATTGCAGTTATTTGTTAATTAATTATTGAGTGAGTAAAATTATATGCATTAATTTATGCTTATTCTAAATTTTTCTTCACGAGTTGTATTGCTTACGTTATTGAATCAATTATTTTTATGCTAGTTAAACAGAGTTTTCATTGTTACGTTACGCGTTCGACAGTAATAGCCTTCGGGAAAAGGAGACAATGGGAAATCGGTTGTTTCTGCGTAATATTTGAAATTTAAAAATACTTCCTTTTTATTCACATGGATGAAATTTATACCTCTTAAAGAGAAAAAATTTACCCTTCTTATGAATCTACTTTCATGACTGTACGTCGCCCCGTTGGAGAATTATGCCCATTTAATTGCTAAAATTGTTGAATTTCGTGTCTAAAAATTTATTCTGCTATAAGGGTCGTTTCCGAGCACTTTTTCGTCAAGGTCATGTACTGCGTCCGGTTGCGTGGTAGGTTTGTTGCATTCTTTCCCTCACCCCTCCTTGTTGGCGAAGGGGGTGGCGAGGGTGGAATTTTTTTTGGTGTGAAGAAGGAAAAACTAAGTTTTCGCAGCACTGTTTTGTGTTTGGCGAGATTTGCATACTAATTCACCAAATTTGGTGATTTTCGAAAATTCTGGATTCTGGACGATTAAAATCGTCATGCAAGGCCATGCTCAGCCCTTTTTGCCTTGGATTTGCAGCTGAAAGAAGACGCTTCATTTTCTTCCTCTGGAAGAGCAAATGTTGACCCGGGGGGTCCGGTAGTGGACATGTTTACGTCCTAAAGATGTACATCTAAAATTATGAATTGAAACGTATACTCCTCCGCACTTTACCATCCCCGTGTAGGAGTCGAGAATGGTGTTTTTTTCTCATCGAATCAATGCGTTAACACCATAGTGGATGCAACTTAGATCCGAGTACTACCATCAACTCGCCAGGATGAGACTAGACGGAAAGGGGAGGAACCTTTAGGAGCTCTTGTTTTGCTGCACGAATGCACTTTACCATCTTCATATTGTCTGACCCAAGTGTCAAGATTTCTCGCCGGAGTCCCTCGTTCAACATCTGCGAAGGTTTGGTCATCCGGAGAAAAATCCATTAGATGAGTTAATGCTTAATTAAGTTTTCAATTTCTTCCCTTCAAGTGAGTTCAACTTTTGATTGTTAATTTCACCTGAAATTTAGTACAGCTTGCAACCTAAATTCCGTGAACATGTTTCATAAGAAATAAGGCTAATTAAAATTTTTAAGAGATTTGATTAATTGAAGAATAATTTTCCAGTAATGAATTCTTAAAGTAAGGAGTAATTATATGTGTATTTAATTTTCAATTAAATTCTATTTAACTTTTAGTCAAGGTTTTTCTGCTGGATCTTAAATCCAGGCTGTTTATTTAAGCAACTGCTGCACTATTACTCTATTTAGGACCTTTTAACTTTAACTTGGTTTGTAATTAAAATTTGTATATAATGAATTAAGACAGATATTAAATTTGTTAACTTATCTAAATTTTACCTTTTTACTTTAAGTTGTTACTACTTTTGGTTGAGAATTAACTTTAACTTTTGCAATTAAGGAACAGATAAAAATTTAAATTCTACTTTACCTTTAATTGAGTAATTGAATGTAGGAATAAATGTAATCATTTTTCTCCAACGGGTCTACTTGAGTATGTAATATTTTCTAACTGCCTAAGGGATTGCTAAATTGATGTATGCAATTTTTACCTGAGTAAATTAAGAAATTTCTTGAACTAAGTAATCTCTATCAATATTGGTAAAGACACCATGCTCGGTGATTCATTAAATTCCTGTGTATTTTTATGCTGGCCAGCAGAGTTTGATAACTGCATATGAAAAGTTAATAGTAATTTTTACGGTGTAAATTTTTGATTAATTCATCTCGGTGCATATTTGAAAATAGCAATATATATTATAATTCTAAATGCATTATTTTAAATAGTTGTCACCCTGGTACCATAGATCTCGAAATTAAGTTGAAAGATTGAGTGTCTTCCTTATAAAGCTGTAATAAATATCCTTGGTTATATATATATATAATTGATTCAGAGTTTTTCTTATGATGACTTGTGTGAATGTTCTTAACACCAGTACTCCTGCTTGGTCTTAGGGGTTGTTCGGGTTAGTTTTAAGGAAAAGTTAACACAACGCAATGAAGTTTTGGTTTGATATTATTGTAGACAAATTATTTAATTTCAGGTTTCAATTGTAACAGTTAGTATTTAACGTTTGGTACCATAACACCAGAACATTTGGTACCAGAACATTTGGTACCACAACATTTGGTGCCGTGACCAGGATGACAATTGCCACAGAACACTATTCTTGCCTCTCTAAATTTGACGTTTACTGGAACACAAACATTTTATACTCAGGTGGAAAGTCTCTTCATGTGAAACTTCCGGCGCATAGTACTGGCTTATATTGCTTTAGCAAGTCGCACAACAACCACGGAAGTTAAGTTGTGAAGATCGCTGAGCTTCCAATAGTAATATACTGATAAATCTGTGTATTACTACTGTAATTTATTTGCTGTCTGTTGCCTAAACTTTCCTAAACCTAACTGTGAAGAGGCTGGCTGCATGGGGGTTCTCGTGGTTTTCCAAATGTGTAATGTGTATACGAGCTGTTTTCCCTTAGAGAATCTTCCACGAAGACATCCCTCCTCTTAGGTAGATAGCCCTCGAGTGTTTCGGCGTCATCAAATAAGTCAAACCTAAACCTAATTTGTAATATTTATATATAACGTTATTTTTGAAATTAATGTATATAAATATTACAAATATTTATATTTATATTGTATATAAATATTTGTAATATTTATATATATTAATTAATTGCACATGTATATTGTATATAAATATTTTTACCTTGAAGTGCGAGGCTCTTCAGGAGAACAATATGACGGGTTTGCGAGTCCTGATTCACCTTTTGTTATTGAAAGGGAAGATAGACGAAAGGGAAATCCATTACCGTCTGGAAGAACAATTTGTAGTATGTCTGGTGTATTAATGCAGGCTAGAAAGTTAGAGCAGCTTTTTATGAGTTATAAATTTGGAGGATAATTTGCTTTTGACAAATTTACTAAGTGTCTAACAACACCTAGAAAAGTTTACAATTTAAGTTTGAAAAAGTTAGCAAAACATAAAAATGTAAAAGTCAATATTTTTTAAAAACTGCAATCTAAGCTTCTTATGCTGATCAAAATTTCAGTTTTAAGCTGAACAGTTACGATTAAGCTACTATTTAATACTTAATCCCAAAAGAATTAGCTTTGAAAGACTTATCCAAGATGTAACTGTGGATTTATTTCATTGGATCGCCTGGGCCAGAGGCTTTCAAAAAATACATCTCTCAGGATACATCACTCATTTTAACATTGCAGAAAATTCGCGAATTCAAGACTACAAAGAAGTCGAAAATATTTCTTTTTAGTTCTTTAACAAACGGAAACGAAAAGACAGAAGAGTAAATTAATTACCACTTCTCATATTATTTTTACAAATTTAAGAAAAGTTTACAATAAGTACGATCCATTCATCTTAAGCGTGTGTAAACTCCTGCAATGTCCTAATTAAACTAATGAACTTAAAAAAAAAGTTTGCAGCCTCTTAAAAATTTTCAGTGAGATTTATGACCAGGGATTAAGGTGAAGGTATATTCTCTGGATATCTTTCCTTTTGCAAACCACAAAAAAAATCATTCAAATATATAGTGCATTATTGTCCATTAAATTTAATGCACTGTTATAGACTCTAGTTTTCTTTATGCATGTGTCATGTTTCTCTGTCGTCGAGCATTTAAGAAACTACCCTGAGAGACATGCAAATCTGGATACCGTCTTGACCATATTTCTCTGCATACTCTAAATATTCTCCACTTCTAAACCAATATTTTTCTAGAATGCTGCTGTGAATATTTCTTGTCGTTAACTTTCTAAAATTAAATATGCTTTTAGAGTCGATCTACGCGATATTTTTTCTCGCTCCTTCCAGCATAGCTTCGTGTTGTGACAGTGTAAGGTATTTCTCCCGCCTTCTTAACATGTCTTCGTGGTGTAATAACCAGCACACTTGGGGCGTATTTTAAAGGTCTAAGGTTCGAGCCCCGATGAGGACATTGCTCATTTTCCATGTTTCCTGCTTCGAAATAACCCAATGTCTCTACAACAGTAGCACACTCGTCACGTATTCGTGAGGTCCAGATTCGAATCCCGGAGAGGGCTCTGCACATTTTCCACATCTCCTGCTTCAAAATAGCCTAACGACACTACAGATCTAGAGATGATAATATCCATTTCAATTCTTACGACTTTGCCGATGTTGCCTACAAGTGCTGTATTCTTTAAATTTCTCGCATTGCTCGAAATCCAAATCTGTTCTCCAAACATTTCAATCACCCAATTTCATGAAATTTTTATTCGAAAGAAATGTTTTCTTGATGAGAAGTGAACTGCCAACGCCCTAACAATCGCTTAACCGACTACAATGTATATTTTCCTATTAGATCTTTTGCTTTGTATTACCACTTTCCAGTTTTGTTCCTTGGACAGAATGCAGCCATTCACATTCGTAGCAGTAACACCACAATGCAGAATAGCAGCAAGTAAAGAAGAGCTGATGTTTAACAAAAGATAGACAAATGTAATGTCCTCTAAGGTAAAGCTAAAACAACGATAGAAGAGCGATTAAAAACTCATTCAACAAGTCCGTAAAACCAATGAGCCGTAAATTAAGTGACGCGGAAAAAAAACGGAATAACAATGGAAGTCTCGGACCGCTGGACAAGCGTTCTGGGCGATTTAATAATAGTTAATCTGAAGTTTAAGGAACAAAAATAATGAATCTGCTCCCTCCAGTGACTTCTTTCATGAATCCTTGTGTGCATAAGACATGTTATTATCTACATCTATGTTAAGGGCAAAAGAAAAAAAAATTGAAAGCTTTCAGATTTTATATTTCGCCCAAAGGAGTGTTTTTTTAATGTTTTGTGTGATACCTTTATTTGTTAAATATCATGTTTTTCGTACTTAAACCGTAAAATTCAATTCAACAGCAATATCACAAAATATTTAAAAAGATCATAACATTAGAATTTCAAACACACAATCTCTCGCGCTAGAGATAATAATGTTTTTCTTTTCGTACAGAGTTGCCATTCCTCGCCTTGAATTCGTTCAGTTTGTTAATCAAAAATTCGTTAAAGTTTCTCAAAACATAAAATAGATAATAAACCGAATTTTAAATTCCAAATTTGGACTTCCAGATGCCCATATTCGAGTGAAGGACTACGGTATTCAGAATTTGATGTCTCTAGGTACCCTTGATTTTCAGAGTGCGAGAAACATACAAAGATTAGTGCAAATTCTTTCTTATTTTATTTCTTTAAATACAATGCAGGGCTCCAATATTTGGTGGCAACAATTTGAAAAGTGAAACGCCGTTTATAGTGAACCAATGCAAAATATCAAAACGAAATTAATAGCCGTTCTGGAAAAATTGCCTCCTTTGGGCTAAAAAAAAAAAGAAGGAAAGAAAAGAAAGAAAAAAACAAAAATCCCTTAAGCTTGTTTTATTGCCATTCATCTATTACTCTTCCCTGTTAAAGAGACACAATTGTCTTTCGACATTTATGCACTTTGAGAACGACTTTCTCCTGGATGAGATAATACACCTATTGCCTCTCTAAACTGTTTTTCAATAAAACATTTTGTGGTACACTTAGGGCTTCTGAGTGATTTTGTCCGATTCTGTTCTCGTCGTCACGAATATGTAAATTCCGTTGGTGAATTGAATTTTCTTGAGGCTTTTCATATTCACAAAGATTTAGCAAGTTTAGTGAACGATTTTAATTCTAATCCAGTCCTTCCTAGCGCTTTTAAAATTCTATTAACATAATTTTTTATGATTATTTTTCTCGATAGATGGCGTTGCCTCCTCGCGCGTGGTTCTACCCGAGAGTATAAAAAGCCGTTACTCAGCTTTCTTTCGTCTTCTTGTATTTTGTTCTCCTGATGACGAGGGACCTGTAGCTGCCCTCGAAATCGATTGAGTGTTTTTAGTGAATGTACGCCAAATACAAGGTTGTGTTAGCGAATTTGATTGTCACATTGGCGTGTGTCTTTTCCATTGTAATAAATGTTTACTCTAGCCGGGGATACATAATAGCAGTTATTAGAGTATAAGGTATTTTTCCTTCCTTTCCGCATGCCTTTCTGGTGTAATTTCAAGCATAGTTGACACTTATTCAAGAGGTCCAAGGTTCCAGTCCCGGCGAGAACGTTTCACATTTTTTGCGTCTCCAGCATCAAATAGACTAATGACTCTTTAAACTCTTATAAAGTTTTGGCGGTAGATTAGATAGCTTTCAGGGACGTAGATTAAGACATTATAAAGGTGTTTTGTTTAATACTGCAAAAGAAACCTAATTATGAGCTATTTCATGTTTGTTTCAATAATCGCGTTGCAGTTGCTGCTAGCTGTTTCATTACTAGTACTCAACAGCAGACCATAATTTTTTTCATTCCTTAAAATCATTATTTTGTAGCAGCTTAGTGTATCATCATTACCTTTGCAAATTTAAAGCTGATGAAAGTTTAACGGGATTATATTACATAAAAAATATTCTTTGATATCGTAGAAAATTTTTACAATAATGCTAAAAATTAAAAAAATACAAAGTAACAAAATTCTGAGAAAAAATACTCAACACTACGCTTTCAGATCAACTATCAATGTACTTCATATTAGGGGTAAATATCTGTTATGAGTTATAGAAAAATAATTCTTTGGATTATTATTAATCAATTCTCAGTTAAAGAAACTCAGAATATTTCTTTAAAATTTTCATAAAAATTTAGTTCTGTACAATCATTTAGTAACATTTAATGTACTATATATATTAACTAACAATACCACATACCATACTAGAGAGTCCTACAAAACGCGATAAAGAAAGTAGATTCAAAATCCTAAACATTATATTTTCACATACTGTATAAAATATCTACTTAACGTAAGCCAAAAGAAAATAAAATATTCAATCTAAAGCTTACCTTAACCAGTAACTTTATTTAAGATATATCAAAGCCGAAAATTTGAAGAGAAGCAAAAATAATGCATTTATAGTAAGAGGAGGAAGAAATGATAAATATTATTACGGAACCTCAGAATTTCCGGGCAAGCGAGAAAATCCTTTGAAAGTTGTTTAAGTAAAAATGTAAAGCAGTTTCTTTTTGCCCAGTGAAATGTTTCATATTAAAAAAATATGCTTTAAGCACAGTTAAAAGAAACGGCAAGATATTATATATTTATCTTTTAAAATATCTGAAGGTGATCCAAAGATGGAATTAACAAATAATCGGTGATATCAATCCCGCAATGTGCACTTTCGTGCGTTTAAAGCACAAAATAAAATACTTTCTTGTGTTCGCTTCAATATCCAAGGAGATTAGCAGATTTAAAGACTGGGAGTTTAATACTGCAATACAATTCTATATATTAACTTGTTGCTAGAATGTAACTTTTTCTTATATATTTAATTAATTCCTTAAATATACCATCTAATATGGGAAATTAAATATATGAGAGAATTACTTAAGGATTGTAAGAACCATGATCTTTACCTACTTTCATTTATATGAATTTGCAAATTTTATAATATACATATGGAACAGAAAGGTAAACAGGTTGAAAGTAATTCTCTCATCATATATTTCATTTCCCATATAAGATGGTATAAAAAATTTTGCAGCACTACGCGCAGATTTTTCTACTAGTTTTTTCTCTCAACAACATGTAGAAAATTTGTCAACTTTCTCAATAATATATATATATATATATGTTATAGGGTAAGATTGCTATCGAAGGGCCGGCTCCCTCGTTGAGCCACCTCCATTATTTTCTACTTATTGATAGTAGGCTTTACCTGTTGACTGTTTAGTATGCAAAATGATACTTGAAAACCATCATCTTGACATCCACGCTCAAGCAAGATTGCTTTACAAGAAAGAATGGTTTTTGTACTTTCCTTCTAATTCATCAATATAATGAAAATGCAGATATCAGAGAGACGTTCATAGCTTTTAGAAATTTATTGGTAACATTTAAAACTATGTTAAATCAGAGTTATTTGGCTATGTTAACAATGGTTGTTTACTTTGTTACAACCGAAATCATGGGTGTATTACAAACCGACTGCTAGTTGCCTTCCATGAGCCAGCCTGCGTTGCTAAGAATGGCTTTGTGGCTCAACAATGGAAACCATATCGAGTCTAACATTTTGTAACTTTTTCAAGTTGAAGAACAAAATGCCACTGTATCTGATTTAGTAAAATGCAATCAGGAGTAAGATAATGATCTCATTTTCTTTGTTATAAAAATAATTATAAGTTATTAATCTAATTTTAATCTACATGCTTACTTTTACACATGAATCCTTAATTCATGTGTAAAATAAATATTTATTGAAATTATCGGTATGATTTTCATTACTTCTTGCGTAATTTATGCCTATTTTTAGTTTCAAAATTGTATCTATACAAAAAATAGTTTAAGAAGCATTAAGGAACAAGTTTCTACGGCAGAGAAGGAAAATTAGAAGTTGTCACAAAGCTCTGTCTTTGCAAAATTGTTAGGGAAAGCAGGTGGACAAACAGTTTAAACGGTATGGACGGCAATGAATGCTTTTGTTTAAACAGGAGTTTGGCCAGTGAACAGAGATATATACTGCTCAAAACAATTAAAGGATATTGCGGTTTTAGGTGGATTTTGTGGCTGGGAAACTTTTTAGCTCATTGATGCATGGTCGACAGACGTAGTAGGCTATATGAGAATAAATTACACATGTTTGGCAGAAAAAAATGCATTTTATTGCGCATTTGTGTACAAAAGGAAAAAACCACAATTTCTGCATATGAGAAAAAAAATAAGAAAAGGTGTTTTCTTCAAAGGAAATCATTTTCAGTAGGGGGTATGGTTTCCACGGACGGCCAGCAACGTTGAACACCTTTGAGGCATGGAGTCAATGAGGCTATTAATCACGAGTTGGGGTATTCTGTCCCACTTTTCCAGAAGAGCTCTTTCCAGTTCTTGGAGAGTTTGGGGGGGTGGTTGGCGGCCAGCAACTCGTCTTCCTAGAGCGTCCCAAACGTGCTCTATTGGATTCATGTCTGGAGAACACGCTGGCCATTCCATTCGTACAATTCCTTCCTCGAAAAGGAAATCCTCCACCAGGTTAGCACGATGTGGCCTGCAGTTATCGTCCATTAAAATGAAGTCATCTCCGATTGCTGCAGCGTAAGGGATTGCAGCGTAAAGGATCTCATCCCTATATCGGCGACCAGTCAGAGGTCCATCTCGAATGATGTAGAGGTCTGTGCGCCCATCAATGGAGATGCCACCATACACCAACACTCCCCCACCGCCAAATCTGACACTTTCGTGCACGAACGCAGGATTATTCCTACTGCCGCGGTCCCTCCAGACGAAAATACGCCTATTATCAGGATGAACAGAAAAACGGGACTCGTCAGAAAAAAGAACATTGCTCCATTCATTTCTCCTCCAGTTCACATGCTCTGTTGCCCACTCCCTGCGGTCGCGACGATGCCTTGATGTTAGTCTAACACATACCATCGGTCGGCGAGCATACAGACCTACACCATGGAGCCGGTTTCGGACAGTCTGAGTTGAAACCGTCCTACCAGTAGCCGAGCGAAGGTGTTGTTGGAGAAGAGTAGCATTCATATTTCGGTGTCTTCGAGCCGTTAACACTAAATAACGATCTTCATTGGGCGTTGTTGCCCGTCTACGACCTTGCCCTGGTCTTCGGCCTACACTTCCAGTTTCCAAAAAACGGTTCCAGATCCTGGAAATCACACTTTGTGACACTCCAATGGTTTGCGCTACTTCGGCTTGAGTTTGGCCCCCTTCTAACCTACCAACAACTCTCCAAGCTTCTGAATCGGTTAAATGACTTCGCTGAGACATCGTACTCATCGAAACAAAGCAGTCACTGAATGCCGATCATCCTTGTCTTCATTGTCTTTCATTCAGTTGAAAGTCAAATTTCATTCGCTGCCACTGAAGCGACGTTTTTGACGTCGAACTCAAAATTAGCATACTCCACAGTTTGAAAATCAGAAAAATTTGCATTTGTGATTCTCTTCTTCCATTTTCGGCAAAAAAAATTCCCATATATCTTTATTTTATATAAAACTTACAATGTCCTTTAATTGTTTTGAGCAGTGTATTTCAAGACTCTCATTTTGTTGCAGCAATGCAGTGAGACAAATAATATTCTTGTTGTAGAAGTTCCTGACAAAAGCCTAAGTGCTTCTACTAGTGGACTGTCACATGACATGCAGTCTCCAGGGAGAAAATCTGTTGCAACCATCAGTGGAACAGAATCAGAACCGCTTTCAGCTGATGCATCAGCATTGTTGTCAAAAGTTAAAGTTTCGAGTGAAATCTCTCCGATTCCAATATTAAATTCTCAGTTGCAAAAGGCTCAAACCAAAGCTCAAAAAGCAATACTGATAACAAGTAACTCATACAGAAACTGGAAGAGGCTTAAAAAAGGAAAAACAGGCACCTCTGTGAAAAGACGACTCCCAATTTCTGGACTGGAGAAGAGAGTAAAGGCTAAACTTTCATTGCCTTTAGTAAACAGGCCTATCAGTCCCAACGAAAATTTATGATTCTGTGCTATCTGTTGTGAAGACTCTAAGTAAGACATGAATCAATATCTCTCGTGTATAGCGTAGGTTCATGAGAAGTGTGCTGTATCAGAAAGGGGGATCAAAATGCATTATTGCGAAAAATGCAACTGAACTCATCAAGAACGAATGATAAATGCATTAATTTGTCTAACATTTATAGCCTAATATTAATAGCAGGCTTAATAATTATTTTATGCTATTTGAAAGTTTACAAGTTATAGTTATTGTTTTTTTATACTTACCTAACTATAAATTACCCTCAAATTTCCATTTTCATAAATTGCATCTAATAAATGAAATTTTATTTCGTAGTTTCTTACATTAGGCCTATTTTATGATTATAAAGACCAAACCAAAATTCTACTCTTGATTCCTTGTAAAAAATGCGAAACTATCAATACGTTTCAACGTATTTTCAGAGGTCTATGTTTGTTTCTAATCATCATTTTGTATTTACTAATCATGCTCAAAATAGTTTTAAACATTTTATTGACTTGTGTTAAGATGATATCGTATTAAAAGAAAATAGCTCCAGGCTCATTAATAGAAACTCTCTGGCCTCAATAAAGGCAACCGGTTTATTTCATTGGACCAGTGGCACCTATTTTTATTTCTATAATATTTACTGAACATTCCATAATTTTAACGTCTTCTCCTAGATAATGTGTAGTAGGGAAAAATTCTCAAATTTGGCGATTTTAAGGATCATTTTGTAAAACTGGCCCATCAATAGAAGCCTTCCCCTACATATATATATAATCTGATTTCCTATAAATAATATTCATGTGTTTTAATTTCAAAGTTTAAGATTTCTCTTATAAACGTATTTGATGTTATTATATGCTTAAATAATTTGCTATGTATAAATACCAAAGTACTCAATTACTTGATCAGTATTCTTAAGTTGAATAAAAATGTAACTGAAATCTTTTTAAATGCATTTACTAATAATGAAAACCTAATGAAATATTATGTAAATAATGTTTTAATTTCTTTAATAGCTAAAATCATCTCATAAATTTATACAGAAAATGTACAAACTAAATGTTATTTAAATGACGAAAAAATAACTTAAAATATATTAACTTATTTTCGCACGCAATAGTGCACAAGTTGAATAAATATTCTTTAGTCTGCATGTCTTATCAGGTACAGCACATTAAATTCATTGTAAAATATTCACGTTTTTCAAGATGTAATAAAATATTTTTTATATAAATTTAAGATAAAATCTGCACATACTAAAGAAATCTAAGTTATAATTTTAATCTCATGTAATTAGGATATTTACAACTGATATTAAATTCAGAATATATTTAGCCGATTTCTGATTTGTCCAAACGGTTCCTTTGAATTTAGAAATGGATGTGCATCCTAATGTACCTTTCAGACTTAACCAGGAAGATAAATACAGGGTAAACTAGATTGAAGTTTTAAAACATTCACTGCTGCACTCACAAGTGTTTTCAGTTCTCTGTCACATTAAGAGAATAGCAACATATTGCCATAATTCATTTCAGCCTGTATTTATAATCATAAATTTTCTGTCAAGCACAATATAAAAATTTTAATTCCCTGATATTATAATTTTTGCTAAATTCAGTTTAAATCTCAAATCAGAACTCTATCCAAGCCTTAAGAATGAGTTACATCTTTTATAAAATAAATAAAAACCTCAAGATTTATGTGGTTTCGGGTAGAAGATGTTTTAAAAAGTCACATTAAAGTTCGTTATACAGGGTGATTATAACTAAAGTTCCACTTCCAAAAGGCTCTAAAAAAGAACCTCTGGTTAGAATTACCTGAAATTTGAGGTGAATGTACTTGAAGTAAAGGAAAACGAAAATTTGTCTCGTGACAGAGAAGAAAAAAAATAGTTCAAATATTTTTCAAGAGACGGCGCTGTACTTTTTATAATATGATAATTAAAAGATCTGACATGCGAACAGCGTATTAGACATAAGAACACGAATTACAGGATTTGATGTCATTAAAAAGCTCATTGGGGCTCTCCTATTAAGAATAAGACTTCCGAAGCATTTTTACAAAAATGGTAACTGTGCTTCAACTGAAGATATTCCAGACATTAATGGGTATAAAATGTGGCTGTTGTCCAATGTCTGCAATCTTGTCTGAAGTGTTCTGCCAATGAGTATTGACAAAACCTTGGAGTGGGCTTCTTCTGTCCACAAAATTTTCAATGGCCATGCATTGTTCCATTCCATTAGAGCAATAATTTGTAGGGCGAAAGTTTGTCCCTTTTTCATGTCAGTAGGAAACAACTCCTGAACGTGTGCAATTTTGAAAGAAGGTAGTTGAGGGATGTTTCCTAAAATTTTATGAACCGCGTTGACAGGTATGTGTAAGGATCAAGCAATTCCCTTTAAACGCAATATCCCTGCACCTCTTCTCGTCTCTTCTTACAGCGCTATTGCCACATTTTGCATTGACATACAGGCAATTTCCTTCTTCTCTCTGCCAGATCTCATGCCAAATGAACTGGTTTCTTCGAATTTGCGAATCATATTGCTCAGACACTTGACAGGCATCGAACCAGAGCCCCGTCTTATACCCATTAACGTACCAAACGTCTTCAGGGTAACTGAAGCACAGTGACCATTCCTGTAATAAAACTTCACAAGCAGAAACCGGTCCTTTTGGGACAGAATCTGAGGAGCTTCTCAGATGCGGAATAGCGGTAAATTGAATGATGCATATTGTTACCGAGATACCACAACTAGGTGCGAGTTTGCCGTCTCCTTCAGTGTTAGCCGTAATGACCCACTTCAGAAAAGAGAAAAGCCATCAGAAGTGTTTAAGGTCACTTGCATAGAATCTGACCGGACTAGCGAGATGACTAGATACTGGGAGTGTTTAAAAGCAAAACAAATACAATATAGTAAATATAATCGTTACAAGAAAATTCAAACTATTTCCATACGTACATATGTACGAATGCTTTGAAGAAAATTAAGTAACAAAGTTATTGTCGCAATCAGTAAGTAAGCGAGCCACGAGTGGCCTGACATGTCTGGCTTCCTGTAAAATCTCGTAATTAAAAGCTTGTGTGCAGTTAACAAAATCTCAGACAGTAGCTTTGTGAAAGAATTTGTTGTTGTGCAGACATGTTATAATACTTTCAATATCTTCAATTCTAAGATCTTTATGGAGCTAGTAATTTTTGACAAAATAGTGTGCATCTGTAATTATCCTCAAAAACTTACTCTATACGACTTGTATTTTATGCAATTGGAGTTCAGTGGTAGTGTTCCAAGCAGGTGTAGTTCAGCAAAGGGCTGGCCTGATGCAAGTTGTGTGAATACGTTTTTTGGTTCTTAGGCTGAGCTCTGCAAATCGGCCAATAATTGAAGAAAACGATTTAAAATTTCTAATGCTTTTCTTCTCCCACTTCATATGGTCATTCCAAATAAGAGTGATGTTTAAGATGATTTCCAGATATTTGGATTCATCCATTAGTGGGACAGCCTCCTTAAAGAGGGTTAAAGTTCTGTGATTCTGAAAATTTCGATCTTCTGCTCCTTCTTATTATAAGTAATTGCGATTTAACTGCATGAACCTTGATTCTCCAAGCTTTACACCAATTTTCTATATCAAGTCTGTCTGCTGTTGCAATTTTAGAATAGCATGATTTGCATTTATTGGCTTTGCGATAATGGCCGTATCATCGTCATAGCATGCAAGCTGTGAATAATTATTAAAATTTGATTTGGCGAAATCATAAATTTAAAAAAAATATCAGAAGTCCTAAGACCTAAGAATCTTGTGGCACACCAGATTTGATTTGAAGTATGTTTGAGGTAACATTACCAGGTACAACAATTAAGGTGCGATTTTTTGGAAATGAAAAAAGGAGTAGAACCAAATTTATGTTCAACCCAAGCATTATACGCTTTGTATTTACCCCTTCATGCCAGATACGGTCGAAGGCTTTCGCCAGGTCTACCATAGGAAGCGAATGCATTGCTTATATAAAGATATTAGATTTATATAAAACGCCACACTGACGAACTCGACTATTCTCACACGTTGCTTCGTTGTGCTCAGACATTTTCTAAATCCGAACTTTTCGTTTGGTAAAAGATGAAGTTACGGCTCAAGTCATTTATGAATAATCATCTCAAAGATTTTTCTAAGTCCTGAGAGCAGGTTGATTGGCCTACATCTCCTAAGTGTTGAAACATCTTTGCTAGGTTTGAGTAATAAGAAAATTTTGCTTCCTTCAATAGGTCAGAGAAATAATTTTGCACAGGACAAACATTTAAAGTACTAGCAAACTTAGTATTTCTTGAGAGATTTCTTAGCTCTGGATTCCTCACTTCGGCGATTCTTGGTGTCTTTCTAATATTCAGCTATTTTCTTATGTTTCGGATTTCCAAAAGTGAAACTAACTTGGGTAAATTAGAAGCAAACAGTGTGTGTGCATTCACTTCTATACGTAATTCTCAACATTACTTTTGGAAAGGGAATCCATCGCATCAGCATTCCATGAAAATTTGCTTTTCCAGGTGTTGGGGAAAAATTTCAACTTTATCTTTCAGTGAGTAGGCAGTAGTGTTATTTGTTATTATCTTGCCACATACGTAAATTATCTTGCCACACACAAAATACTTTCTCAGATTTTTAAATATTGCCAGGGCGATCCGTCATTGATATAAAGGCTAGGGATTCGTTTTACTTTGGATTCGCCAGAGTAGTCTTTAATGAGCTTATTAATATTTTTATTAATTACGCTAATGCCTCTTTCGAGCTCCGAGTGCCAGTTTACATGCCAGGTTTTAAGCATGCAATTGCGTTCTTTAATTAACTCCCTAACAGCCAATCGGGATAGTGGTTAGCGACGGTGAATACAGTACCGAAGGGCCCAGGTTGGAAATCCGGAGAAAGCATGTATGTTTGTAAATGCATAGTGTTTGTGCGGCATAGGGGTACTCTAAATATGCGGCGAGTCGAAAGTCCTCTCGAAAGGTTGATCATAGGGGAAGAGGGTGGATGACCTTGGGACCCGTCCTTCCCCGGGGTGCAATTAAAACTGGAGCGGAACTGAGCACAGTCGTACTGTCATCTGTATGGTGCTCAAAGCGCTTGGCAACGACAGGCGCAGTCTCCAGCGTCTTGCCACGATTAATTTCGTGGTCTTGTTCTGATGTTGCTGTTAGAAAAAGTGAGATTAGACATAACAATTAATTCCTTAATACTTGTGTAAAGACTGATACAGAAATTTGCCTGCTGAGCAATAATAATGTCTTCATTATACTACTTCAGAACGTTTTGAGTAAATTCTTCTGTAATAAGATTTATATCGTGTTCATTCATTTTTAAGCGTATAAATTTTCGGAGAGTTTTTCTTTTTTTTTCTGATGAAATGGTGGAACATTATCCAGTCAGCATTTTTCTGTTTTTCGTAACCTGAGCCCGTTCAATGTAAGATAATGGTAACTGCGTATACTCTTTGTTTTCATAAAGTCTGCTATATGTCACGTCTTTAAATTAGCATATTATGAGAAGTAAAGAGCCATCTATTGATAAAATTCTTAACTTTTGTTTTTCCTTTCACTAAACAAATTGTCATTTCTTCATGTATATTCAGATCATTATTCTGACCAATGATCCTTTCTTTGCAGCCTTTTGAAAACTGAAGTATTAACATCCACTATGTGAATAAAACAGAATGTCCCGTAAATTAAAAGAGATTTAATTTTAATAGTATGTAGCAGACATGGCCAAACTGCGGGACGCATGCGGCTCGCGAGCTACTTGCGATTCCTTGTCATCTGAAATGAGGCTTGTCTTGAATAAATATAGTTTAATTTTTGAATACAAATGGAATTTGAAATAGAAATCGTTCAGTGCCACGTCCCTTTATTAATCGCTGGTTTAATTTTTGATATTATCTTAGAAAGTATTTCTCCCGCCCTCTTCGCATGCCTTCGTGGTGTAGTAGTCTGCATGCTCGACCTGTAACCGAGAGGTCCGTGGCTCGATTCCCGGCGAAGGCGTTGCTCGTTTCTCAGGTCTCCTGCTTCGTAATAACCTAATGTCTCTACAATCTATGTAAAAATTTGATACCTTAAAAGCATACAAAAGCCTAAACGAGTTAATAGCTTATTTTTAAATTTGTTTTTGGAATAACAGTTTCTCTGCAATGCGCTCTGACGTGCGTCATTTAATTTATCCTTTCTAAGCTACGGCTTGATCATGAGTTAAAAAATCATAAAAAAAACTCAATTTTCTTTTAAATAATAATTTGTAATTTACTCAAATATTTTTTTTGTAATTGTGGACCAATGAATATGCTTTCAATTCATTTTAATTTTACTAAAATAAAACAACGATAATTATAAACGGAGAGATATAAAGGACATCAAAGAAAATATTTCTTTTTCCACCTTAAAAAAGAAAAAAACGTTTAGTTGCCTAGTACAAGAGTTACAAACTTTTATTTTCTTGGTACTTAACTTTTCTGAACAAAAAACTGTAGATATAAGAGCTATTTAATCATATTTATATGTAATCGTGTTAATCACATATTCATTAATTTCCTTAAGAAGTTTCTTTACATTCAAAACCAGTCTCATTATTTTTTAAACGATATAATTTTGGACTTGCGGCTCTGGAATACTCATAAAATCTATCATGCGGCTCCTGTTATGTAATACATACTTAGCTATACTTCAGTTGTTGAATTAAATATCTTAATTGTAATGATTTATCTTAATTCTGTTATCAGACTTAAAAGTTATTAATTTGTTTTTATTTTGTAGTTGTTCTTAATTCTCTTTATAAAACTTAACACTATTTTGTTGACAAATTCAAAAATCAATGAGTGGCTATTCACCTAATTTTTTCCCTTAATTGTAAATAATGTATTTTCATTAATTTGAAAATTTTTAACATGTCCTTCTTTCATAAACATTGTTTATTTGAAAACTTTAAATGCACAATGCCCTTTTTCTTGAAATGCATATTTTTGATTTAACCAGATCATTTTATCCGACCCCTAAAACTAATTTCAAGAGAATTTAAAATTTTGAATTTTTCTTTTAAGACATGAAATACATATGAATGATAACACACAGGCATGCAACTAAAAATTTAGCAAACAAAAATTTATTTGATTGCATGTAAAATCTATACATATGCACACACAGTTTAGATAATCTGTATGCTTGGATGGCTTAAGGACCATGCTAACTGCAGCCAGTTTAAGATGTTTCACATGAAGATCTTGTGCGTCCCTTTTACCCCAGAACTTCCAAATTTATTGCTGTCTCTAGAGCCCCAGTACTTGTCACTCCTGCTGCCGAAATTCCGACGTTCACTGGAATTGTTATGACGTTTATCTTCATATCTCCCGAAGCCACGTCCTCCACCATTATTGCGACCTCCCCATCTATGGCCTCCTGTTCCTCCTCCAAAAGATTTAGACATTTCAACAAGATCCATTAACTTTGGATTAATAGTCTGATTTGCTTCTTTCAGCACATCAAGCAGATCCTTGGCTTGTTTTATATTTCCAAAAGTGAAAAATGTGTATGCTGTGCCAGTGTTATTAGATCGTGCTGTACGACCAATTCGATGGATATAATCTTCTGAGCAGTTTGGGAAGTCCACATTTATCACACGTAAACCTCTAGCAGCCACATCAGTTGCAACTAAAATCGGAGATCTTCCATTTCGAAACTCACTCAATACCCAATCTCTTTCTTGCTGAGATTTATGTCCATGAATACACATTGCAAGGAATCCTTGCCTCCTCATATAACGGGTTAGTTCATCGACTCTTTTTTTGGTTTCAGCAAACACTATTGTCTTATTCTCTTTTTCGGTCATAATTTCCTGAATAAATTTATTCAACTTATCATCTTTTTCAGTTTCATCTACAACATCAACAATCTGCATGATATTGTGATTAGCCGACAGTTGAAGTGCTCCAACATTCACTTGGATGTAATCAATAAGAAAATCTTCAGCTAACTTCTGAACTTCTCTTGGCCATGTCACACTAAACATGAGAGTCTCGCGGTACGGCCTGATTTGCTCAATTATGTTTCGAATCTGGGTTTCAAATCCCATGTCTAACATTCTGTGAGCTTCATCGAGAATCAAAAAGGTACAATTCCGTAGGTTAAGTTTTCCACACTCTATGAAATCAATCAGTCGTCCAGAAGTAGCAATGCATATATGTGCACCTCTTTCTACATCTCTCAGTTGGGGTCCTTTGGGCGCACCTCCAAAAACACAACAGTTTCGGATATTCATAGATTTTTCAAAATCATAGCAGACGCTTGAATTTGCTATGCCAATTCTCTTGTGGGAGCCAATATTAATACTATGGATCCATCGCCTCTTTGCACACGAGTTTGGTTATAAATATGAACGATGGCCGGCAAGACATAAGCTAAGGTTTTCCCAGATCCAGTGTGTGCAATACCAACTAAGTCTCTTCCACTTAATGCAATTGGCCACACTTGAGCCTGAATAGAAGTAGGCTTTTCAAATTTTTGTTCCATGAGGGCTCTAGAGATATAGTCAGGAAAATTCCCTTCATAGAAATCACATATTGGCCTTGGGGCCTTTCTTCCTCTAACTGTTATTTCTAAAGAATTTCTGTAATCTTCAACATCATTCTCACTGAGATTGGTAATATTTGGATGTTCACAATAAAAGTTCTTTTGAACAGCTTGCATGGTCTTCATATCATATCTAGCTTTCTTTAGAGCCTTCAGCCTCTTCTAACTGGGCTCCGTCCTTCCTACGTCGCCATCCATAGTGGTTTTCTCTCCGCAAATTCTTCAGCCATCTTTCCACTGTTACGTAGACAGAGTACTGGGGACGGAGCAACTGCTTTCTGGTCTGTCGACAACCTTCAGAAAAATTTCCCTCCTCCGTAGATCGCTACAGGCCATTTTTCTTCTTCTCGCCAACCTCTCGTTTGGCGATCCGAGACGGTACAAAACCAGCCAAGCGCATGGCAACCCTAGGAGCGGAATCAAAACTGGAAGGTGAAGGCAAGGGGGTTGATTAGACAGAAGTTGGCGAATAATCGCCGATTCCGATGGTTACAAGCGACCCTCCAGGGTCATCAACCTGACAAGCAGAAGGTAGCCTCGTTCAGGGTCCCATTTTAGCATAGTGAACGCCTGTAAGAATGCGAATCGCCCCGACCCCTCAACCTTGGAGTGGCGTAGCTGCATACAAAACAAGCTCATTCAGCAGGGTGCAGATTTCGCACTTTACGAAAGATATTTTTCAGACCACTGTCTGGCAGAGCAAGCAAACGTCAAAACAAAGACGTAAATCTTGATTCCCAAATGCAACGTAAAAGTTTTTTTAGAAAAGAATTTAGGATTTGTTTTTAAATACCAAATTAATAAAAGACCGAAGAAAATTTCTTCAATTGAAATATAACAATTACATAGAAAACTTTTTATGTTTCCTACAACACCAAACACGACCACCAGAGTCAGAAAATAAGGATTCCAGCTTAGCAGAAAGAGGGATACGTTAACAAAACCAAATTAAACTTTAAACCAACTTGTGTAAGCAAATAACTTTAAAAGTGTTTTTAAAAAATTGACCTTAAGGGTCAACTTAACCAGAAATTAAACATTAAGCAAACAAGTTAAGATTAAGTATTAACAAAAAAAATTAAATAGTTAACCAAACTACCTTAAGGAAAAAAAAAGAAAAGAAAAGAAATGCTCAAGCAACTTAAATTCAGAGTTAACCAAAACTGCCAAAAATTAAATGACAACAAAACTTTTCAACAAGGCAAAGAAAATTAAGAACAACTACAAAATAAAAACAAATTAATAACTTTTAAGTCTGATAACAGGATTACGATAAATCATTACAATTAAGATATTTAATTCAACAACTGAAATATAGCTAAGTATGTATTACATAACACTCCTATTATTCTTGAAGTTTAGCCATTCCTGCCTGGTACATAGTATAGTTATAAAACAGTTAGTATTTTTAATAGTATATAGTATAGTTATAAAAGAGTTAGTATAATTTTAATAGGATGGTAATAAAATAGTTAGTATAATTTCAATAGAATAGTTATAAAATTAAATTTATTTAATTAGTTTATTTAAGAGACTTTAATTTGATTTAATTAATTATTATATTTAATTTGTTGAATTATTATTATGATTTGAAATTTACCTAAAAATGATATCCTTTTCTGAAATATGATGTTACTTAAAAGCAGCTTTTCGCAATCTCTTAAATATTGTTCATGACTCAAAGAAATTCTTCATAAGAATTACATAGGATTAGCCAATTACGAATAACTTCTATAAAACTCCTAGCAATTTCACGCAAAAGACTCGGAATTCCATACAATACCAGTTGAAAAGCAATCCTTTAACTAGCGTTAAATTTCAATTAAACAAAATATAATTTACCGTAGCGATTTATCCAGTAAATGTAAACACACCAGCTATCAAATTAAGTTATTAAACAGGTTAAGCTGAGCATGTGTTTGAAAATTTATTCACCAGTCAAGGAGATTTTCTTCTGTTTTTCTCTTCTGTACTGTTTTGAAATTAGCAGCTTATATGATTTAAAAGACATGCCAGTTTGAAAATAAATTCCATAATTATTTAGGAAAGTAACGAATTTTACGACATGATACGGTATATATTGTAGAAGCGCTCGAGGAAACCCGAGAATAAATTTTAAATACCGAGCCTGAGTCAAAGTTAAAAGAATTATGAGCAATTAACTTTTATTTTGCTCTTGATCATAAATGCTATCTTCTGTATTAATTTGGCAGTAAATTCGTATATAAGTATATTAAGAAGTATTTCTATATGCAAATATTTTGAAGGAAAACTCTTAGAGATGTTTATTGTCTTCATTCTGAAGTTTTCCGTCTTAACAAAATGGGAAAATCTGGATGTTAAAGAAATATTTGTTTCAGGTCCCGCTCGCAAGCGATCGGATTAAATAAATGTACAGCTATATCTTGAACAATGAAGTATTTGCTTTGTCATTGCTTTGTTAAACAACTGGATAAATCATCGCGAGGCGTTAATTTATGATAAAACAATGTCATATTTCTCATTTTCTTTTACCACTTAATTTGAACAGTTCATTTTAAATATGTTTTATGTATTTCATATCTTGATAGATTAATTCATATTTCTGTATGCCGTGAGTACATTGTAGTTTGTTTCTATACCTATGTGTGTGTATATTTAATTTTCTTAATGATATATTTTTAAAATTTTATGAAATTTTACTGGTAAACGGTTCAAGGTAACGGACTGCATTCTAAAGTTTAAAGACTACAGTTTTAAGTATTATATTTTACTATAAAATTTAGTGTTTAATAAAAGAGTGTAAAATATAAGTGTTTAATAACATAATGCATTTAAAAATAGGTTTTAAGATAAAATATGTAAATAAACATATCTATTCTTTTAATAATGCAAGAAGTACGTGTCTTCAGTTTCAAAAACTCACAAATGGAAATAATTATGTCTTAAATATTTTAAAAACCTCTCTTTCAGAAAGTTCAAATTATTTAGTGATATGTCAGCTTATACGAGGGCTGTTCAATAAGTAATAAGACTAAAATTATAAAAAATACAGAATACCTTTAATCGTCATCATTTACATGGTCGTTTTCAAAATAACTACAGCGACACTTATCCCAAAGTTCTGTCCACTTCTGAAAAACGTGTAAAAGTCCGTTTTTTGAGAGGTTTTTCAAACCTGCCTCCGCAGCCTTTACACATTCTTTATTGCTTGCAAAATGATTGCCCTCGTAATGGTTTCTGAAGTTCAGGAAACAGCCAGAAATCGCATGGAGCGAGATCAGAACTATATGGAGGGTGCGGTAAAATCTTTACTTTGTTCTGCTGCAAAACATCCTGTACGCAACGAGGAATATGTGGTTGGGCATTGTCATGATGCAAAAGGAAGCCATTTCAGAACAATGGATGTTTCCCTTGAACGTGCTGTTTACGGTATTACCGGATTCGACAGCGTGTTGTTGTACAATAAAAAAAAAACTTTGGTCATAACTTTACCAGCCGATTTCACATTTTTGCTTTCTTGGGAGTAGTCGAAGTCGGATGCTTCCATTCACTACTTTGTTGTTTCATGGTTAGGTCATAGTGATACAACCAAGCTTCGTCTGATGTGATGATGCGTTTTAAGAAATTGTCGCCTTCTTGTTCCAGTCTTTCTTTCCATTCTGGGCACACATCCACTCTATGCTGTATTTGCTCAGGTGTCAACAGTTTTGGAATCCATAGCGCACAAACACGTTTCAGTTGCAAATGTTTTGCCATGATTGAGTGAACACTTCCTACAGAACTATTCAAGAGAGTGTGCAGGTGAAGTACTGTAATTCTGATGTCCGCCTTGATAATAACCATAGCTGTGTTAATCATTGTCTTTGTGACGGACGTTGAAGGTCGCCCCTCTCGTTCAATATCTTCCACATCTGGCCTGCCTTCCTTAAAAGTTTTATGCCAACGAAAAACACTTGCCCTCGCTAATGCTTCATCTTTGAAAGCTTCACGTATCATGTCAAAGGTCTCCGATGCTGATTTTTGCAGACGAACACAAAATGTAATCGCATAATGTTGTTCCATCGACACTTCCATTTCGACAACTGGCCGCGTCTCGTAGGCGCCCGCAAACATGCTTCAGTTCAATCACGTAATACTCAGAAATATGAGCCTGCACACCACATCTATCGGTAACCTTTGTTAATACAGACAACAAACTTTTTTATGCCACAGAAATTAACATTCCGATGAGTGGTTTCGCGGCAGTAAAATTAGTCTTATTACTTATTGAACAGCCTACGTATTAGATATATTTTAATCATAAAGATTTTCCAGTATTGCGAAATTGTTCCTGGGTGGCTGTTTTATTACTCTAAATCCCACAAATTCTCTATTTGGTTCTGTGAAACTTATTTTTGAAGGTCAAGGACAAAGAGTTTTCACTTTTCTTTACAGTTCCTTAGTTCTTTTTCCTTATTTAGTGCACACTTTTTTGCGTATTCTCAATCGAATTCTAATCAAAATTAAATTCAGCATTTCCTTTATTACAATTAGTAGGTTAGTCTATTTCAAAACCTATCAGTTGTTGGTGTCTATAGTATTTTGCACAAAATTCAGAATGTCTTCAAAATTTTCATTTTGACATTTCGTAGAGTCATTAGGTATTTTTTAAAGCAGGAGAGATGAAAAATTAGCAATGCCCTCCCGGGACTAGAACCACGAACCTCTCAAATGCGCGCCGAGGGTGCTGACCATTACACTACGAAGGCATGCCAGAAGGTGGGAGAAATACCTTATATACTCCCCCTTTTAAAGGGCGACTGGGGATTAGGCAGTAAATATATGAAAATTCTAGTGATGGAGTGGATGTGATGGATTCTAGTGATGGATAAAAATTCTAGTGATAGTCGCCAAATTCTAGTGATGGAGAATCATCGCCCACCACCGTTTTCAGTTCGGGCGCCACTGTAGAGATTTTAGGTTGTTTTAAGCAGGAGTATATGAAAAATGAGCAATGCCCTCACCGGAACTCGATCCACGGACCTCTCGAATACGCGCAGAGTGTGCTGACTATTACACCACGAAGGCATGTCAAGAAGGTGGGAGAAATACCTTATAATTTACATAAACAGGACCTTATTGAAGCTAACAGAGTGTGCCCTAAATTATCTGCAAAATGTTTCCATGTGCTGATCCGATTAAAGACAAGACAAGAGCTTGTCTATTTTAATCCAGCGAGAAACAAAATGATCTGGGAATAGGTAATTTTGTAAATATCAGAACTATGGAATAATGTGGATGTAAGAATCGTCAGATCTCGAACTATAAGGCACTCGACCTACGAAGTCCATTAGTTTAGATCAGATAGGAAGACTCATTTAGTACTGTTACTGAAAGATTCAATGCGTAATATTTATATTATCCAATTTTGGTCTAAAAATTTATTTGGATTCGGTGATTTTCTAACTTGTTTTACATTTTAGATCGAAAGAAACACTAAAAGGCATTTTCATTGCTAAGATTGTTCTGGCTTTCAGTGAAAATTATTGCCTGAAGTTTCAAAATGAATATATCTTTGTGAATAACTTAGTATATATGTAGATCAATTTCTCACTTTAACTTACCGACAACGGTCACAGATAGAGCTGAATGCTGAGTTCTAGCTTTCCTGAAGTCTACTCTGCATCTGTACAGTCCTTCATCTTCCAGTGATACTTTATCTATCTGCAGAACAGCTGGCTGAGGAACGGAGCTGAAGTACGCCCTTCCTGTTAAACTTTCACTCGTAGCATGCCTAGCTTGTCCCAGCTGGCCTCTTCGTGCATCTAAACTGTAAATAGGTGTAGCTACTTCATCCTTATACCAAAGTACTAAATACACCTCATCGTCTGAAATCGGAGATGTTATGTCACATGGCAGAGACAGGCGCCCTCCAGACACAGCTTGCATTGGGACAGGTATTTCTGAAAGAAGAAACGAATTTGTTAAATGCAACTAGCAGTAAAAGGTTGAAACCTTTACAGCAGAAATCGTCAAAATTTCACTTCATACAGTGCATTTAAATAGTAACAACAGCAGTAAAATGCTTTAGTAAGCAATATTATTGAAAGGATTATGTTGAGTTATACTAAAATTAATTATTAATTAATTTATAAAAAATGAATTTATTTTATAAATGTAACGTTCACTTAGATGAAAATTAAACCATATGTTTCGAAAGAAAATATATACAAATTAGAAAGTATATAAAATTTTAGCTTTAGATAGCTTTTTAATAAATACTTGCAAAAGAAATACACAATATATTCTTACTTTTGTTGTTTTAGAGGAGAAAAAAATATTGTCCACTTCTACTAGATATACTAGAAATTGTCTAAGATAAGTGCTATGTTTTAAATTGTAAAAGAATGAGTAAATTCAACAGCGAATTTTTTATTGAGTTATTTATTGAATTTAAAATCAAATATTTTATTTGTATAGAACAAATAGTTCGTTGTAATCACTCGAAGTAAAAGAAATAACCCTTTGAAAGCCAAAATCTCCGAGATAACCCTTCATTCAAACAACCGCAGCGAAATGGTCCAGACTGCGATGTTGCTTTCTGTCCTTCCTCCTAAGGTATGCAGTAGCAGGTGCGGTTTTCCCAAAAGCATTGTATCAGTTTATTGCAGACAGCTTGTCCAAAAAGGCTAATGGAAGCTTCTACGTTAAGAGGTAGGAAGGATATCATTTGAAATCTTCACACCTCTTTGTGCGTTGATGGATGGGTAGGGGAAGAAACGGACGGGAATTGTAATGGACGGAGACGGCGTTTTGGTACTTGCATGCAGGTTAGCGAAGGCTTCGATTTTCCAAGGGTTAAACCTTCTTAAAGACATTGATTTTTATTTATTTCGGTTATAATTTTATGCTGTAAAAACCCGCAGTTCACAGAGAGACTTTGCAAAACTCTCCTTATACTATATTATTTCTCCTTGGTGGTTTGAGATATTTTACTATAATTTCAGGAATATGTTTTAGCATCATGTAGTTACCAAAAGAATATAAATATTCAACTAAAAATAGAATTCGGATGTTTATAGTAATAAACCAATAGTTTCCGGACACTGTAGATGCCTCTAAATTGATAACACTTTTGAATTTTTGATTCTTTTGGACAGTAAATTTGAAGTAAAATATCCTCTAAAACGTTTTTTTCATTTTTTAAATTATCTTCGATCTTTTTGTTGGAAATATGCTTCCTTTCCAGAAATTTTTTTAAGGCGCATCCTCTCTGCTGCTCATTTATCATAGTTCGTAAAGTCGAAGTTAAGATTTTTGAGACGGTTGCGTTTAAGTTTTTTAACTTCCGTTCTGAAGTTTTTAACACGACACCTGCTGTTACGCCTTTTCCGCGTAGAGGATCAAATTTTGTACTAGCTGTTAAAGAAAGAATAAGAAGGGTAAAATCAGATCTTTGTTCTTATAGTTAGTTCTCCGTCTTTTTTTTTCTGCAGTTGATATCTGCTCAAAATTATTCTTTCTCCATTTTGAAATTTTTATCTGAGTTTTGTTGTTAAAAATACTCTAAAATTATTTGGCTCGTCATCTGTGACATTTAAAGAAACACTTTTTTCATTTTCATATGCTCTTCATATATTTTCTCTTTGATGATCAGAAAGATAAACGCTCGTTTTAAAATAATGCTTTATTTATATGGAAACAAAATTTATTAAAACGTCCCTTCACAAAATCTTCATCCACTTCCCCATTTCTTAGCAAGTTGTAAAGCAACATCATTATTTATTTTTTTTTTCATTTAGAACCGTTGAAAAGTTTTAGCTCTTTTAAAAGATCTAATTTATTTTCTAAGCCCTTACCGGTCAGCAATTTTTAAGAACCTCTTATCTTATATAAGTTTTCCAAACAACATATCCAAAATTTTTTTATTTTTGTTATAATCTTCTGTAGTCGATCTCGTTTTCGGAATTTCTGCTTCAGTAAAAGTTTTAGGCTGGGAAATTTGTTTATTTAATTGGCTTCTTTCCTTACCTAATCTTGTTTTTAAATTACTGCCTTCAATCATTTGAGCAATTTCCTCCTTTGTTAAGAATAGTAAACAATTCTGAAGGTAGATTTAAATTATTTTCTTCTTAAAAATTAATACCTAAGTCTTTATTCAAATCAAACGTCAGAAATTTTTCAATATTTCTACGGCTTCGATAAGATTTTTTTTATTTCCTAAATACGGCCTTTTTCTGCCGTATATGAAAACAGACATATGAAATTTCTGAATAGATCGTAGTATTTAAGTTGTCTTCGTAAACTTATTTTCATTATTTAATTTCCTTTCGTAAATTTATGCTCTCTAAAATCCTTTGCCTGCCTTACTTTCTTTCTTCATTATAAATTGTTAATTTATAACGAAATAAAATTTACATCATGCAAACATTTCTTTCTGCATTAAGGATAAAATAAAAACTTATGATAAAGAAGAAAAAATTATTGTCCAATTCCGGATCATAATTCTCTCATGCTTACACAGCTCTTCAGTCTTGTGATTGTAGAGGAATCTGTAGCTGGAAAAACTAACGTTTTAATGAATTTACTGCAGAAAATTTCGAGTTACAATACGTTATAGAGCGCTAAAATACAGATGGAGATAAATATTCTTATTTAGTTGAAAAATTTAGAAGTGTAGAGGGTCTTCCAAGAGAAGATATCGTATATTTTACAACTGAAAAAAAGTTACAAAAAGAATTATTAAGAAAATATAACGAAACATTTTTCCAGCAGATGACTTAGAAGGATTTGTACAATTGGAAGATTCAGATCCGAATAAAACATGTTTAATTGTATATGATTATTGCCTTGTTGAAGATCAGAGAAATTGAAAAATGCATTAAAACTCATACTTTGGCTATAGACACAAAACTGCGTACATCAGTTATCTTATTTACATTTATTACATTGTTCCTAAACAAATAAGACTCCACTGTAATTATTTTATATTTTTTTTAATTTACAGCCAAAGGAAATACAGCAGGTCATGCCAGAAATTGGTGGGAAATCCGCAAGGGAAAAACTTACTGAAATGCACAATATATATGTGGAAAAAGCTATATAATTTCATCATGTTTGATTTTTAAAACTCCTAGGATGAGATGTCGAAAAACTTTAATATTTCATTTTTAAAACTTTTTTATGAGAAATTTGAAATCTCCCAAAAAGTGTCCTAAGTCGATTATTAATGATTTGTAATATAGAATTTAGGAAAAAAAGACATCTGTAAATAAAAGCAGCTTGTGAAAATTATAAAAATTATTAATTTAGATATATTTTTTTTAATTCTTTGTTTCTTTTATGTGATTTTATACTAGAAAAATTACATTTCCTTTTTGCTACCCTTAAGGTGTAATTCCTCGATCATTTATTATGTCTGCGATCTACTGTTACGAGAATAATAGACGGGCGGAGTGATTTTTAAAGGCATGCCGTTTTATTTATTTATTCATTTATTTTTAAATTTTATAATTTTCGATTTCGAAGCTTTGTTTGCCAATACAGGTGTCAAATACGTAAAAGTGAATGTCGAAGGTAAACCAGGAAGGTGAAAGTTGGACATTTCGGAGGGAGTTCTGAAGTAATAATTTCGGACATATGTAAGTCCGAAGTTAAATGTTTTGATGTAGGAATTTACGATACTCTGTATAGCTAAATAAGCAATCTTAACTTACACTGGTGTGCAAAAATTAAGGACGAAGTCGAAAAATTAGCATATCAGCTGAACGAAGAGGCAGAGCGGACAGAAAGACCAATCAGGAGATTAAGTAAGTTGATGTACGGTAGCACATGCGCAGATATGCAGGTAGACGTAATGCGGGAGTGTCTGAGTAGTATAAAGCATGTTGTCGATGTAAGATCAGTATTTCTGGCAAAGAGATTGCACTCCGTATAGCAGTTAAAATCACACCGAGTTGCTGCCTCGGCGAGAAATGGCGAATAATCAATCTGTTAGACGACATCTGGATGCTTTTAACCGAGGTCAAATCATTGGGAAATTGGAGGAAGGCCGCGGTGTGACAAGTGCGGCTGCAGAGTTCGGAATTGCTCACAGCATCATTTCACGACTTTGGAGACAATTTCAAAGTACAGGAATAGCTATCTGCGTGTTTAGTAGTGGTCGTCCCCGAGGAACCACACCCGCAGATGACCGGTATATTGCCTTACAGGACAAAAGAAACAGGCGGCAGACAGCGGGAGAAATCGCTAGACACACGACACAGAAGACTGGACGACCGATATCGTGTTTTACCGTGGCCAGAAAACTGCACGGTGGCGGTCTGTTTGCACAACGCCCTGTACGGTGTGTACCTCTAACGCCTGCCCATCGGAGAAGGCGTTTTCTGTGGTACCGGGAACACCGGAATTGGAGAGACAATGAATGGGGACGAGTACCCTTTACAGATGAGAGCAGATTTAGTCTGAGTTGCGATTCTAGACACATACACATCTGGGTTGAAGGGGTTATTGCGGGAAACACGCAATAACCCCTTCAACATCATCAAAAGGGACTGTTTTGGAGGTCGCGGAGTTCTCGTTCGAGCAGACATAATGCTTGGTAGCCGGACCGACCTTCATATCTCCCAAGGAGGTTCGTCACCTGGGACTGCTATTGTAACGAGGTTCTTCTTCCTTACGTACGTCTTTTCACAAGGGCTATGAGTCCTCAGTTCCTCTTCATGGTCGACAACGCTCCACCTCATCGCACAGTTACTGTCGAAGAGCTGTTGGAGAGTGAAGATATTAAACACATGGATTGGTGGGCAAGGGCAAGGTGTCTGGATCTAAATCCCGTCAAGCATGTACGGAACTTACTAGGGAGACCCGTGGCAGCACGTAACTTATCGCCAGTAACGATTCCGAAACTGCGATTGGTGCTACAAGAGGAACGAGCAGCAGTGTCTCAGCAGCTCATTAACAACCACATATCCAGCATGCACAAATAATGTGAAACCTGCCTAGCAATCAGGGGAGATCATATCCCCTCTTAAAGACCGGATGTTTCTTGCTGGACACCCATCACGGGGATGTTTCGGTCTTCAGTCGCATTGCGCTCCATGCTACTTTTTCAATAAAGCTTCTTTTTATCCCTCTGATTTCTCTTTTAGTAAGTGTTGCTTACATTACTCATGTCCTTACGTATTGGGGATCTTACGGTATTAAATGTGTTGATTTGGAAAGCTTTTGTACAAAGTTATATTGAAAAAACCGTCTCGTCCTTAATTTTTGCACACCAGTGTAATGCTTTTAGTGATGAAAAAAAACCTCTTATTGAATTCTGAATTTTTTGTACTTGGTTTTGTTGCGTATTAACTTAAAATTCATAGTCAGTGTATTAATTTACAGGAAATACTAAAATTATAATGTTTATATTTGCGAATTAATATTTTAACGCATTTTTCATTTGAATGCGCTACTTTCTTAAAAAGCTAGCGAAACGTTTTGTCTGACTAAATGCGGAGATATCCGTTCCCACGAGGCTACCCACTTTGGGGTCATAAGCTGGAGGACAGTGCCCTCCCCCTTTACTTCCAAACTGTATATGAGTTTTTCCCGTTGGAGAAGAGAAAGTTTCGGCTTTCTTCTGAACTGAATACTTTTATCATTACTGGTGTTCGTATCTTTGACAGAAATACGGTTAAAAATCTTTCCTTGAAGCTTTGCGCGAGAACAGGTATGTCACCTTTGAAAGGGGGTTAGAAGTTTCTTGGAAATTTGGAGGTAAATTATTACCCTTTTTCTGTTTGGTTAGAGTGAGTTCAAGAGAAGTGTCTGACTGGGTAAACATTACTTTATAGTTAATGTAAGCGAATATTGAATGTAGAGGCGGTCCTTAGTTTAACGTTACCGGGTTTCAAAAGTTGTTGAAAGAGAGGCAGGAGTACCTTATTGAAAACTAACTAAAAAAAGGAGAGAGAAATAATAAAGTTTTCGAGCCCGGCGTCCTAGTGGCCGACCGCCATCTGCGAGTCCATTTTTCCCGGACGAGCAGCTCTTCGGAGAATTTACTTCATCATCGCCGGGTTTTTGTTGAAAATAATTCAAGGTGCTTATGCTTCATTTGATTCAGTTAAAAAATTTGCGAATTCCTAAGCAAGATGATTAATGTGTGAAAATTGTGAATTTGTCTCAATCCGAATTAAAGAGATTTGTCTTTTTTTTCCTCGAGTCGCTTCTAGTAGGTTATATCTTAATGAAAGCTTTGAATACGCTTAAACTTTTAAGTTTATATTATTTTTTATAAAAACAATAAATATCTCGTAATTTAATCGTTTATTTACTGCCCCTATGTTAATTTATTATTCACTTGTTTGTTTAATGTTTGCTTATTGGAAGGCATTCAGATATGAATCAGAAACGTAGTTCAGCTGAATTTCATTCTTTTGACACCACCTTAAAAATGAAGACGAACGAATTATTTATACTTTTTAAAAACGGTTTCTTTTGTTACTTCGTTGTACGAATTAAAGGAAGTATTCTAATCTCGAAACCTTTCGGATATCTTATTTCAAGTATCCATTTTGACCGTTTCCGAATACATTTGGACTTTTTCTTGCCCACGTCTGTATTGTACGGATAACGTAAAGGATTCGTCTTTTCAAAACTATTGTAAAACGAATTCAAAAAGGACTTTTTCGTGATGTCTGTGTCTAAACTTCATATTCGTATGTAGGTATCTAGCTTGACTCAAAAACGGTTAGAAAGAACATTGAAATTTTGTATATGGGACTGCTATAACACCAGTTGTACACCTCCAACTTTTATTGCAGTCGGGAATAGACAACTTGTATCTATCTATCTATCTACCTATATATCACTCTTTTCCACTGCCTTTCTCTCCTTCTCTCTCTCTCTCTCTCTATATATATATATATATATATATATATTTCAGTAGCTTAATGCGCGAAAAAGCTAGGGATGATTGTGTTTTACGTTTAAAAAAATCATTTGTCATTATATA
>KK112466.1:803812-819161 GCA_000611955.2 Stegodyphus mimosarum
TATATAACTCTTTTACTTACATCTTAAGAATCCAACATTGTTTTATTAAAATGAGACTGCATTCAGATATTTCTAACGATTTTAAAGAACAACTTGACTAATTATATAGACACTGACTTTAAATCATTAAATTCATTAAAATGAACTAAATATTGACTTAATGTTCAAGTTTCATTATTCAAATTCATCTTTTATTTCCAAAATACTTAGATGCGGAAATTTCGATTTAACGTGTAATTAGAGTTAAAGAATAATTTAAGTTTGAGAAAGTTTCCTCTGTTTTTAAATGTTATTAAATGTATCAAACGTATAAATCAAACGGCATACAAATGTTATACGCCGCGCCAAAAACGAAGAAGACTGCCTTAATAAATTGTGTAATTATAGTTAAAAAGATCTTTAATGTGATTACAAAACCGCGAATGATTTTTGATGTTAAATTACCTGATAAAGGAATTGGAAATTTAATTACATTTAATTGTTATATCTGAACACTTAAGTTACTAAGCGAAACTTTCTAAATCCGTTTTATATTAAAAATTGGTTTCCTGAACTTAACAAGTAAAGATATCTAAATTAAGAGTTTCAGTTGTATTTATTTTTGGCTATAAAACGTATTTACTCATAGTTCACGTATATCGATTTCGACGCAATTTTGCAACCTAAAGAAAGCTGATTTAGGAAAAGTTACTGTACGAAGAAATCCCAAGACTACTCGCATAATTACGATTCGGTATTGAAGTGAGATTGTTCAATTATTTACATAACGGTGTTTGTTAAAACATGGAATAAACATATTAAATTTAAACAGGAAGTATTGGAGAACATACATAATTTAATTTGGGGAAATCCAGTTGTGTAAATTCCATAAGTGCAGGAATTTTGAAGAAAAAGTAAATACGGCAATGGAAAAGTTAGTGGATATTTTTCATTTATATAGCTTTACACTATTACTGCATTAACGTTTATCTTATGTAAAATTTCATGGACTCAGAAACACAAGCAAAAGCATCTGCATCCCTAAATTGTCTTTAAATGGTGATTTAACTAGGGACGGTATTTATATGTCTTAAACACTTTACAAATCAATTCAGTATGATAGATTTTGCAGCATGTGATAACAGAAAATTTCCAAGCCTAAGAGACGAGGCTAAATCCCTATTAAAAAATCCAGTTTACGGAGTTACAATTGTATGGCGATAATCTTTACATATAATAAAACAAAGAGTCTGTGTGTGTGTCTTTCGTTCGTGTTGCGAGTAAGCTAATAGACCCAGGGCCACGAAATTTGGTACATAGGTGTATCTACACAAGAGCCAGTGCACCTCGAAGCGATTTTTTTCGAAATTCGAATTCGAATTTTTTTTATTTTATGTTTTGTGACCAAATCGCGTCATTTTGAGACATAATGGGCTACAGGAAAGCGAGATTTCACTATATACATTTCATTTTTACATCGTCGTGAAGCGTAGACACTTAGCTATTTTACGAACTTAAAATAAATTTCGTATTTCAATAGATCGATTAAATACGAATTTATTTAGGAAGGTGAGCTTAACACCTTTTCAGCGGAATTTTTTTAGAAAAACTTATTTTAAAAAATGTGCCGTTTATTTTCCTTTGATTTTTGGACACGTTGAACTTTAATCCTTTCGACTCCTTTTAAAAAAGGAATTTTGGAAAAATAATAATACTTTGTATTTTTTTTAAATTTTTTAAATGAAGCTTCCGAATACACTTCTCACATCTCAGATATTTTAAAATGTAGTTTTGGCAACAATTTTCCTTTCTTATTGTCGTTGATAAATTTTTGATAAAATTGCATCTTTTTGAATAGTTTTATTCTTTCAAAAATTTCGGTTTGGCAACAATTTTTCACCGTATTTCTTATGTTACTGTTTTTTTAAGAGACTGAAAAGTTTAAGAAATTAAAAAGTTGTTTCTTTTTGCGACGGTAAATTGTTTAATTACTTTATTAGGATAATTAACATTTGTATCGAGGGATATTGCTTATTTCATTGTAATATTATGTTTATTATATATAATTTTAACTATAAAAAAGTTTTGCGTGATATTTTTTAATCTGTTTAAGTTCTTAATCTGTTTATACCATTTGAGTTCTTAAGATTTTGCAAAGGGAAGTTGCTTAATTTATTTATTAGGATAATTAATATTTGTATTAAGGGATATTGCTTATTGCGTTGTATGCTTTTTATGTGTAATGCATTTTTAGCTGAATTTTTTTTCCGTTGTTGTTTGTTTCTTTTTCGATAAAATTGTTCTGCAGAGTAAAATTCTGTGCAGTTTTCAAATTTAATGTTTGGTGTTCTCTTTAAGCATTTTTTTGGTACACTTAAAAGCCAGACGAAGGCTGGCCGCGCAGCGGCTAGTGGTAGAATAAGAGAACTAGATGTTTTCATGTAATTTGAAGTACACTGAGCCAAAAAAAAGCATATCTATATGGAGTTCTATATCTCCCGTTCTAAATGGCCCGATTGACAAAATTCAAATTGAGCATTTCATGTCTGGGAAGCGCGACACAAAATCGGACTTTTTCTTAAAGGACATGCCAGTTTTTATTCCATATTTCGATTCTACTACTTAATACATGGCAAACTACCAAATTTTGTAAAACTCTCATGAGTAGTTTTTAAAAAATTAATTCTCAAAATTTTAGCTCCTCAATGTTAACTGAATTTGATATATATTTATTAATATCTCTTTTTTTACCTGATTCCTTTTTTTAACATTTCGAAACTTAGGTTCATTCTAAATAAAATTCGCCCATTTATTATGATTTATTTTTAAAATTTTTATTTTTAAATATTTTTTATCAATTTTTCGAAAAACTTTTTGAATTATAATCTATAACATTCTTACCATGATCTTAATGTAAATGTATTTCTAAGCATACCTGCAAAAGACTTTTGTTTGTTATTCAAAATTTCCTAAGATATACGTGAGTTTACATATTTGCATGCTTTGAAATTTGACATATTTCTTAAACGCGGTAATAATACAAATGTGATTTATGTACTTTACTAAAACAATTTGAAAGTATGAACGACACCTTTCTTCCCGATCGTCTGCAATGAAAAAAAGAAAACGAAAATAGGTTGCTATAAATTGAGAAGTTGGCGAAGTAAATTATTCTTGGCGAAAACTGAAAAAAAAATACGCCAAAGTAAATTTTTAAATTTCTCAGTAACTTATGCACGAAATTTTACAAAATTTAATATTTATGTATAATTTCAGTCTTCGAATCGAAATATCGAAAAAAAAACTGTCATGTCATTTCAGTAAATGTCCGATTTTGTGTCAAAATAGCTATATTAAAATGATGCTATACATAAATCTAATATATATCCTAAGTCGCGCTTTTGAGACATGAAAAACGCAATTTGAATTTCGTCAGTCTGCCCAGTAGAACAGGAGACATAGAACTGTCTTTTTTTAGTCCAAAGGGGATTTCCCTAAAGGAATATTGCATTAATTCACTATAAACCGATTTTGCATTAATTCACTATTAATGACTGTATCTCTTTTCAAATTGTTGCCACCAAATGTTATCCCCTTGTATTATAATTAAAGAAATTAAATAATGAAGAATCTGTGTAAATGTATGTATATGTCTCCAAATGTGATGAAACAACTGTACCTAAAACCATCAATTTTGAATAACCTACATTTTTACCCGAATAGGCGCATGTGAAAGCCCAAATTTGGAATTCGTTTTATTATCTATTTCATATTTTGCAAAACGTTAACGAATTTTTCATGAAAAAACTCAATGATTTAAAAGAGACCAATAGCAACATTCTACGGGTGAAAAAAAAAGCCTTTTTATGTCCAGCGCGCGGGTGTATCGGAAATTCTCAAGATATGCTCATTTTAAAATTATTTTGCGATATTGCTGCTGAACTGAAATTTAAAGTGCTATGAGCATGACATTAAATAAATAAAGGTAACATACAAAAGATTAAAAAAACGCTCCTTTGTACTTTATTTAAAATTTGAAACCTTTCAGATTTTTTTAGTCCAAAGGGGCTTTGTCTCTGAAGGACTTTTTTTTTCGTTTTGCGATTTTGCGTCGGAAACATTAAAAAACTGAATCACTTTTCAGACTGTTGCCACCAAATATTGCAGCTCTGTATTATATTTAAAGAAATTAAATAATGAAGAATCTGCATACATGTATGTATATTTCTCCAAATGTGATAAAACAACGGTACCTAGAGCTATCCAATTTTGAATAACGTACGTTTTCACCCAAATATGCGTCTCTGGAAGCCCGAATTTGAAATTTGGTTAATAGCTATTTCATATTTTGTAAAACTATTTTACTTTTTTTAAAACACATGTACCTTACGTTCCAGTAAATATTTAACAAAAATATCTAATCGCCTTTTAGAAATCATAAAAATAGAAAAAAATGTGTGTCTCAAACTTTATAAAAAAATGTAAATTTATGCAAATTTGTTAAGAATAATCATGATGGGAAACTTGAGCTTTTTGTAAATGCCGTTAGATTGGTTGATTTAGCATTTTTATTACATGTGCGGATAATTCAGCTTCAAAAGCACTACCCCTGTAAACGAGAAAGTTAGAAAGCAAATGAAATTTTATCTAAATATACTACTGTGATAGATTAATTCTCTCTGACACTGATGTTTTCACAGGTACCTAACGAAGAATATGAACCCAACTCATGTAGACTTTGAAAGCTTTCTTTCTCTAAGTAATCACGATTACTGACTTGCAATATCATAGGTTTTAAGAAATATTTTGCATAATTTGGTAAGAAACAAATCTAAGAAGATATCAGTATCTCATCTTAAGAAACATCAACTTTTAGAATGTTTTGATTTGAATTACTAGAAGTATAAGAATCAATGTTCTGTAAAACGTTTTCAGAGTGAAAAGTTACTTCTTTATCACATTCGAAACTAGCAATTAACTACACATAACTATTATGTTGCATTTATGGACCAGAGTTATTTTATTATACATTGAATATTTGATAAAAGTCACGTTTCCCTCTGTTGTGCAATTTCAAGTTGAATTCTACTAACACTCAGAAGTATTGTTCAGTTGTTCAGCTCAGCTGCTGTGTTTTTTTACTAAAATCTTAAAGGCTAAATCAAGCCTTTAATTGCCACTTTGGTACATTATAACTACATTCTGCTAGAAAGAAAACATTCGTAAAACATCTTTGTAAAGAACAATTTTATACACGTACTTTGTTACACTTTTTTATTAATTTTCATACCATTTACTTATCTATGAAATTCGATTCCTAGTCCTATGCTAATATAATACTAAATTTCTACTTTCCAATGCATTTCCTAGTCACATACGTCCACTACAGAAAATTCTGCTGACTACTGACTTGCCATTACTATAAAGCAAGTACAAAATATACGAAAAATTTCCTGATACTGATCTTTTATCGGGACATAAAAAAGTACAACTTCAAAAAGCAAATATGAACTGTACTGGCGTAAGTTCTATGCAGATATATTCCGCAGTGCCAGTTTCAAAGATAGCTGTCATGTTATGTTATTTAAATAGGGTAAAGCACAAAAGCAATCGATGTAAGGGATGGAGGTCTCTGGGGAAGACCTTTGTAACGGAAATAGGCTTCTATTCATCTTACACCAAAAAAAAAAAAAAACAACGAAAACCAAAGATGCAGTTAAGACTATTCGCCTAGGAACCAACCTGGTTTAACCTCCCTGTATTCAGCAATCTGGACGCACACAAAGGTGTGAAGTTTTCAAATAACATCTTTTCTACTTCCTGACAAAGAATCTTCCATTATCCTTTTAGAACAAGCTGTCTACAATAAACTGATAGAATGCATTTAGTGAAACAGAACCTGCTACTGCATCGCAATCTCGTCCATTTCGGGCGGTTGTGGTCGTTTGAATGAAAGGGCGTCTCGGGTATTTTGGCCTTCAAGCGGTTCACTGCACGGAAAATGGTGAGGAACCACATTAAACTGGAAAAATAATTTTAACAGTTTAAAAATGTAATGAATTAATTAAAATTTACAGCATCACAAGTAAGCTTACAGGATAAATCACGTAACTAAGACAAAGAGATAAAAAATTTAGATTTATTAATTTATTAAAAAAAGTACATCTATATCATCATTCTTTTAGACAAATCAATTTAAATTAATGCTTATATAGAACTTCTCAGAATAATGCTGATAAATCCTGAATGTGATTTAGGTAGATGTATAAATCAACTTGTTTTTGCTAATAAAAATAATAATAATAAAAAAATTCTTCACGTAAGGATTTCTTGTTTATACGTAACATTTATGCTATGATGGTTTATTTACAATATAAAGAGAACATGTGCGGAAAATTCGTGAGGAACGTTACCATAATTTATAATCTTATTCATTAAAATAATTCTTATAATTTTACGACTGAAAATATTTCAGCTTGTTGCGTTTTTCTTAGTAAAAAACGTAGACCTGAACAATTTAAATTACCTTCTGAGGATTCACAGCTTAAACATTTCATCGTAGAATAATTTCTAATTTCTAGGAAAATAATTTATTCCAGCTGCCCTTAAGACACTGACAAAATTATCTGCCAAAATGTCTCAAATGCTCCAATCTCTCAAAAAGCGCAAATATTATAAACCGTAACTTGAAATATAAGCTCATCATATCTTATTATAAACATAGATTAAGAGATACTTATGCATGTAACACCGGATAACTTTCGAGCACCTGGAGAATGTGTTTCATTGAACCAACAGAGTACTTACATCTTACTAGTTTTAAAGCGATATTATCCGTAAGTGCACTGGAAATATTCAACGAGTGTGAATAATTAGGGGACATGTGTTAGGATTAATGTGTAATATAAGAGTGAAATTTACCTGTTCGTGAATATAAAAGACACTGACTGCATATCAGTTTAATGCTATTGAAATAATGTATGCAGTTAAACGTAAAATAACGCAATACTGCACAGTAGTTATATTCCAAACGTTGCGAGTTAACTCTCCAAGCGTTACGAGTTCAGCTCTGAAATTTCGAAATTCCTCAGAATGTCAAGAATAAATGATGTTTTCTTGATTATAATTGAAAAGCGCGTCTCTCACTACCTTCATTCCTTTTCTACGAAAATACAGGAATGGAAATAAAGAAAAACGTCTGTGTGTTTGTCCTCTAATAACTCAGTCACTAATATAGCTATCGTCAACAAACTTTCTACAGTTCATTTCTAGGTCCCCGAAAAGGTCGACGTCCACTTTTTTCTAAAAAAAGTAGCTAAAATCAGAGATATTACTCGGAAAAAGAATAATTTCCGCCCTCATTTTTTCGAGTGGCAACAGTCTCGCAAGCTGGAGATGAAAATCTGCTTTATTTCGAAAAATCTTGCTGCTGCTCTCCTTCAAATCCCAGAGTTTGTTAACAAAAGAATTTCTAAGTTTTAAGATGAAATGAAAATAGCATTGCCAAACATTAAATATATAATTCCCGATTCCAAAAATTCGGGGGAAGTCATTTCGACTGTTCCCATCTTCTTACGACTTTAATCAACCGAAATATTAATTAAAAGCTCTAAAAGCACTGTTATTCGCACTCATTTTCCAAGTGGCAACAGTCTCGCGCGTTGGATATAAAAATGCTTTATTTTGAAAAATGTTGCTACCACTCGCTTTCAAATCGTAGAGTTTGTTAATCAAAAATTTGTAAATTTTACAAAATCTATACATATAAAAAAGAATGTCTGTTTGTGTGTTTGTTTGATCGTTCTTGTTATTGATTTCCAATCAATTATGGTCAATTTTTTGCCACATTTAACCAACTAAAATATAATATAGGTGAAATATGGAATGGAATTTGAGCTTTTACGAACATTCGATTAGAAATATGAAAATCATTAAATTTCCAAGCTTTACCAGCTTAGCACTGAAATTTTAAAGTTCCTCAAAATGTCAAGAATAAATGGTATTTTCGCGATTATAATTAAAAAACGAGTCTTTCACTACCTTGATGCCTTTTCTACCAAAATACGTCCAACTGGAAATCGGATATATTAAAAGCTGGCAGAAATTTTATTTATAATGAATAAGAACGATAACCTTCTATAAAGAATTTTACGTCCTTAATGCTGAAACTGCGTGCCATTGTTGCTGTATCATAAGAGAGAATTAGCTTATTTTTTTTTTCTATCTAAAGTTTCTGTGGGGATTCAATATCGTATCAGACTGAAAAATGCATGACTATGAATCGCATGTTGTGCATTGTTATTAGAGAAGGTTAGGTTATTCAATTATGGCAAAGTGCACGAGGGCTATCTGCCTAAAGGGAGGGATGCCTTCGTGGAGGACTTTCTAAGGGACACTTTCTCGTATACACGTTACACATGGGGAAAACCACGAAAACGCCCATGCAGCCAGCCTGCTCGCGGGATTCGAACCTCGGACCGAACTACCAGTGTTCAGCGCCTTTACCGCTCGGCCGCTGGTGGGCGCTATTAGAGAAGGATGACAGAGGTATCGTTCTCTCTGTTGTTATATGATTTACTCTTAATCTAACTTAACTGGCATCAGGTACTTCCACTAGTTAGGAATACTTTCAATCCTGCTAATGCATGTGATATATATTTAAGTTTTTAAATGCTATTTATTAACATAATGTTGATGTTGCTCTTGATGCTAAATGTCAGCAATATCCAAAGGTTCTTTTTCTTTAATTGATCACTTTTTTTTTTACTTTAAACAAGAGGGACATTATTAAGTTCCTCTTGCTTAAAGTTAGAAGTGTATTTATTAAGTTAGTATTATTAAGTTCTTAATTAAGTTCAACAATAAACTGTCTTGAAATCTGAAACTTAAATATTTACTTTTCATGCATATTTAATGGTTCTTTTGATGCACAGCATTTAATGGTTCTTTTGTTACTCCGTAAATAAATGATGCACGATTTCGGAAACAAAAGAAACACCGGAGTTTTAAACTTAAACGGCACAAGAACTAAAGCATTTCACTAATCAAGTAAAAAAACAAATTTATGCCTATAATAACGGCATTTCATTCTGAGAAAGAAACTCATTTTTCTTAGAAAGAGATTTCATTTTTTGAGTACAACAAACTCATTTTGGAATTTGAAGTGAAGAATTAGTTCCCTTGCTTCCTTTACTTTCCTATAGTACTTTTTACAAGGAGGAAAGTTTTAAAATGAGATTAAAATCATGTCTGCTAGCTTCTTAATAATAATGTCAAACAAACAGATTCGGTAGCGTATTTATTATGAAAAATGAAAACACAAGGTTCTGGTTTCGTTCCTTAAAAGCACGCTTACTGAGGCAGGAAATGCTCTTTACTGCATTCCTGTTGAGCATTTTTATTAAATTCTCTTTTTTGGGTCAGCTTATAAGACGGTGCAGAATAAAATATAAGTGGTTTTCATAAACAAGCATGTAATTTAATTGTGATTTGTGTGTTGGAGATGCTGTTAAAATGTTAAAAAAGAAATTTAATTTACAAAAAGGAAACTGCTTGTGTATGCACGTTTCCGTTATCAAAACAACCAATATCTCTATTAGCCAGAGCGTGTGTGTATGTGGTGCTACAAAGTTCTTCCATTTAGTCTGATTAAAAACATATTATTATGTATATTTTCGGACTATAAAGAGCCTTTCTATCTTATTACGTAACAAGATGCTTAAGAGAAATTTATTTCTTCATTTTATATCACTTAAATTAAAAAGTGCACACAACTGAGGCACACATTTCATTAGTGAAAGATTTCTTACGAAGTAGGGCTTGCCGTTATAACAAGAAGACAGAGAACACATTTTACTCATGGATATATAATGCCTGACTCTTGAGTAGTACCTTGTATTATATCTAAAATCGAACTTTCAATCATACACTATTATATAAACTTATGATTGTCACAGCTGCTAATTTTTTCATCATATACAAGGTAGGAATTTAATCAGGAATGTGGCTTTAAATTATAAGGTAGTTTCTCCCTTCTTCCAGCATGCCTTCGTGGTGTAACGGTAGCACACTCGACTCGTATTCGAGAGGGCCAGGTTCGACAATCGACTCGTATTCGAGAGTCCTGGCGAGGGCATTTCACATTTTTCATGTCTCATGTTGCAAAAAAACCTAATCTCTGTATAGTGGGGTCGAGCTAAAAAGATGGCGGATTCGCATCACCAGGACTTGGAGATTGGGTCTCCTAATCCCCAGCCGCCCTTTAAGAGCAGGACTATGTAAGGAATTTTCTTCCTCCTTTTAGGATGCCTACATGGTATAACGGTAGCACACTCAGCGCGATTTTCGAGAGGTCCAGCTACGAGTCCCGGCAAGAGCACTGCTCATTTTTCATGTCTCCTGCTGCAAATAAAAACATAATGACTGGATGATAATTTGTCACCACCAGGATTTGGCGATTGGGTCCTCTAATCCCCAGTCGCCCTTTAAAGGGGGTAGTATGTAAGGAATTTTCTTCCTTCTTCCAGCATGCCTTCGTGGCAAAACGCACAATGGGCGCGTATTTGAGAGGTCGAGGTTTGAGACCTGAAGAGGTAATTGCGCATTTTTCAAGCCTCCTGCATCTAAATTACCTAATGAGTCTGCAAAACTATAAAAATTGATTTTGAATTCATAAGCTGCAAAATAACATATTTGAATTTCAATTACTTAATGATGATTTAAGCAATGATCTCCTTCACCTACAGCCTGCTTACCAATACAGTAGTCTCCAGATGTATCTAGCTAAATAACATTTGAAATATTTAGGCTGAAATGGAGGATATTTTTACTTCGCAAGTGTGGTTAATAAGTTCTACTAATTTTTTCATCATTATTATGATAGAAATAGTTAGCTTTTCAAATGCTCTAGTTATGAAACTATGTGGTACTAGTTATGAAACTACTATTATTCCTAAAGGCTTAGAGTTGGTTAAAAAATTATTAACATTATTTTATTACTTTTAAGAATTTCATAAAACCGGATATTAAATTATTCGCAGTCCTTTAACTTGTATTTTTTTTTTGTAACAATGATTGTAACAACAACATAAATGTGAAAAGGGGCCAAGTTCGGGAGAAACGACGCTCGTTGTAGTAACTGTCGCCGACAAAAGAGTTGAGATCTAACGAATGGAAGTTCCACAGCACTTCATTTAATCATAGCTGTAGGGATATATAACTTTCTTCAATTCATTTAAGAAACAATTTATTACTTTCTTTGATATTCTAATTTCTTTGAATTTCTAATTTAGAAAGTTTTAATTGTCAATAAATATGTTAAAATTTGATTTCTCCAATTAAAAATTAACTTGCCAGTTTAGAAATCCGATATCAAAGAATATTGTAAATTGTTTTTTTTAAAATGAGTTGAAGAATGTTGTACATTCCTGCAGCTAAAATTAAATGAACTGTTATGAAACGTGCCATCCTTTAGATCTCAACTCTTTAGTCGGTGAGACCGACTCCATAGAACGTCGTCTCTGCCGAACTTAGCCCCTTTTTCACATTTATGTTGCTGTTATGATATCATCAATTTTTGAAAAGCTAAATTAAATGTTATGTTCTTATTTAGACATTTAAATGAAAAAGCGTTTAAACAAATACGGGACCTTTAATTTCTTTTTCTTGCGTTTACACTGCACTGGTTTCGTTTTATTGGCAATTTCTATAATTTCCATAACTGTAGAAAAGTTGCGTTCACGTTCAAGATCAAGATCAAGATAGTACTTTCGGTTCAAGGTGTCAACTACTAATGAGTTTTAACCTATATATCAAGTAAGGCCGGAAGCCGCTCACTTTTGTTTAGATAAATCAGAGGTGCTTAGCACCGCGCCCTTAGGTGAAAGAATGGTCTATGTGGCAAAGTCACACAGGAAGGCAGTCATGAAATTAAATTGATATACTTTTGTAGATGTAGAAACATTCGAAAAATTTTTGAGCAGCTGTTGGGTGCGTGCTATTTGCAGTGAGGAATTGAGTGACTGAAATGAATACGAGATACGGAGAGTAAGTCAAAATCAAATCACGTAAGCTGAGGTCGCGTTATGGTTCGTTGATAAATACTGCTGTATTACTCAAAGTTTTATTAATTTAAGAGTAAATAACTCTTGTAGGCCTATAGTATTGCAATCTACTACATAATAATGATCTAATAACTATGGAGAGGTGAGTTTTATGCTACGTAATTCTTGTTTAATTAGATAGAATTAGATAGAATTAGATTATTCCTTTTTTGGGCGTGGGGGTCACATGGACCAATCATGATGCAGGATAATCTGTTAAGTGATTTCAAGACGAAAAATAATAGTCCATAAGGCTATTTCGAATTACTCTTCACAAAGTCCGTAATTTGGCTTTCCCAGATAATAAAAATACACTTAAAACTCAACACAAAAATAGTTAATCATATCACGAATTCTTGAGTATATAAAATGCAATTAAATACTGGGTACGTTCACTTTGCATTGGTTTCTTTTTATTAGCTACTTCTTAATTATTAAATTTTCTACATTCCCCATGAGTATTATTTGGATAATCTCGATAATAATGTAGTTTTTTGGAGTTTTAGATTTTTAAGGGGATGTAAAAATGTAAACAATAATTTTAAACAGCTATTTTTAATTAATTAACAATATAAATTTTAAAATCTTACTTTAAAGTATAGATTCAAGTTTGCTTTTTTATTTTCTATTGTTTTATTTGCATCTGACATCTGTTTCGTTACTTAAACTTGAGTTACAGAACGGCAACGATTTGCTGTTTGGGAGTTGTTTACATTATTTTCTCAATATCGCTGTAGTTAGCCCCGAACCTACTACCAAAATGAAAAAAAAGAGCCGGTCCTGCACTCTACACTGCGTCAGCATTTCATGCATTATAAACAGGTTTTTATTCTTCACGTTTAGCAAAGTTTATGAGCGTCTGAGTGGCGCGGAAAATGGCAATTGGTGCAGCTCCATCTATTGGTGACTTAGTCAAAAGCTCGATATAAGTATTATTTGGTTTAACCTCGATAATACTGTAGTTTTTTTGAAGTTTTAGATTTTATCTTTAGATTAGTTTCAGGTTTGAGTTTCCTTTGTATATGCCTAATGATCTACCTTGATGCTAAATTGGAAGTATCTAAGTCATTTAGAAGCGATCTCGGTTTTTGATGAATGAGTCAGTCAGTGAATGATTAAAAAAACACATTTCAAACCATAATAATTCCAAACTATAAGAGTCAGGTTAATAAAATTTGGGATTCTATGTGTTCAAGAGAGTTCTATTTAACTTACAAAATTGCAATTGTATAAGTCTAATAACTTCTGAGTAATAGGGTCGAATGTAGCTCGAAATGGTTCGTGTAAGATACACATGGCCGTGTCTCGCCGCTTTGTTTTCTGTCTGTTCCGAATTTTGTTGACACACTGACGTTTCTCTAAATGTAACATTAAAAATTAAAATTTTTCGATCATAATTTTTCGGGAGGTTTAAGTTAAATATGAGTATCTGCAAAATCCTGATACGAAAGCAAAATTATATCCTTTTGAAATAATTAAGAGTTGTCCTTTTCGGTAAAAATATAATTTTAAGTGAAAGGTAATGATAAATATTTTTATTAAATGTAATAGTAATAAGTTAATATATTATTTTTATTCAATTTAATGAAATATTAATCAATTGTAATTAGTTGAGGTTATGAAAGTAAATGCCACTTCCTGTAATCATAATTATGATACTTGAACATTATCTTTCTCATGAAACTTCAAATTTTTAATTAAAATGAATTCTAGTTTATTGAGTTTGTATAATGTAAATATTATTTTGCCGCCTTGATCGTTATATTGGTTAGTGTTTCGAGCTGCCTTATCGTCGTGTCTGGGTTAAAATTCGGGGAAGATTTACTTGTTTGTGTGTGGTATCTTTGCGGTATGAGGGCACTTAAAATAAACGGAAAGACTAAAATCCTCTAGAGTGGTCTGGTGGTAGAGGAAAATTCGGTGGGAGACCTTTAGACATCCCTTTAGTGGAATTGTCGTTCAAATGAACTTAAGACGGTAGTGGGAAAATCGTAATCTCATAAAATCTCCCCAAGGCCCATTAATAAACACTTTTTCCCGCATTCCTAATTCTGATATTTAATAATTATCTGTTTTTCTCAAGAAATGTCGAGGATAATTTTACTTTAAATTACTTTGAATTAAATGAGCTTATACAAAATCAAAATATTTCATACATTTATAATTTTGGTATCTGACAATTATAACCTTTTCTCCCGAAATGTATCGTATTCTTTTTGAGTCAATTCAAATTTAATCTTTGCTGTTATTGAAGTTTCGATTAAATCCTTTCCGGTGCTAAACGATATTTTCAACAAAGAAAGTTGTAAAGATAAAATGTGGATTTACTACTAACCAAGAAAGTTTGAATTCGGATATATGATCTGCAAGCAGCATAATATTATGACAGCAATTAAAAGAATGAACCAAAATGCCATTAGCCACCAATCGACTGCAAATGGTTCTGGTCGATATGGGGAGATCCAAGATGTTTTGAAGATGCTGCAGAATGGAGGTAGAAGTTGTTTGCGGATGCGCCATCGCTTGTAGGCAGATGCATCGATCCACGCATGCTGACATCACTCTGGTTACACAAGCACCCTTTGAACTTGCCCCGTTATCTTGTTCCAACCTTTGTCGCCATAGCAGATGCTCAGTGGGCGCGTCCAAGTGTGTTTCAGTTAAGATTTGTCGTATGGACCAACCTGTCCTTCTCATTCCGATCACGATGGTCCTAGTAAAATCGCCTGTCTGCTGGAACTGCTTCCGTTGACTACGGTCTGGCATTTTCTGCTATTACACGCGTCCTCTGAGACAAGAACATGTTTTCTACGATGATTTCCTTAGTAAAAATAACGGCACGAAAATTGAACATTCTGCGAGTTCCTTCCCTTATATCCTCTTCAAAGTCCGCTGCATAGCTGCGCCGCTCACATCATTGACGTGGCTCGGTGACGTGCGTCTGCCCTGATATTTGCATAATTTTCGTGCTCCTCCTTCTTGGCTTCATGGTGTTACATTTTCAATGTCGGATAGTGTATGAACAACTAATGATACGTAAAAAATGTCTTCGTTCTTATAAAGCTCCAAGTATATCTGAAGAACATCTGACCTATAATTCGTCATTAACAGCCTTAAAGAGACAACTACTCGAGACTCTGTCATTTTCACCTTGATACATGCAGTTGGTGTTGAAACAGAGAGTTTAGTTTTTGTGAAGTATTAACGTAAGGTATAAATGAAAAGCATTGGTTTCGTTTCATGGCGTATACGTATATATATATATATAT
>KK112466.1:819176-835080 GCA_000611955.2 Stegodyphus mimosarum
GTAAACCCATGTAATTTTATATTAACAGTGCTTGTTGCTGTAATCAGATTAATTGAATACAGAATAAAATATACCTACAGGTAAACTATTTCATTTGCTTCTATTTTATTAATATTTCCACGGTTATAAAAAAATTTACAAAACTTTTATTCTATTCAATTGGCTAGCAAATATAACGAATATTTTTAATCGGCAACGCTGTATAAAATGACTTCATATGTAAACTAAAACATACACTTCTTTTAAAGCACCTCATGGGAATAAAGAATGTCTTACGCATGAGACAATACCAAAATGCACAGCTCAACAAAATCAGGAAAGCAGCAGACAGTAACCCGTGCATATATTGTAACCTAAGCGTATTATATTAGATTCAAATCCAGAGAGATTGCCTGTCACTCTGTACGCTCCAGCATTTGATGTAAAGGATAGACCTATGAGGTCGAGCTTTGCTGCCCATTAGGAGGCACAAGCAAGAGTCTAAAATTTAATTTGAGCATAAAAGGACGCTTTCTGATTGACATTAAGTTCACTTAAACGTTAACATTTAAAAAAAAATTATACCGCTTCTAGCAAAATGTGATCTTACTGGTATATAGCAGGTTTAGCGTTGTCCCCACTTCAGAAGGCTTTGATTATTGGGAGAAACTGTGTATAGGGTATCATAGACGAAACCGTGCATCCGTTCTATAGATTTTCAATATGAAATTTCTTAAACCAATATTTTTGTTAATATTAATAACTTACGTGTTTACCATTGAAACGCGTGAATCACTCACCAAACTGTCTGTATTCTTCTTCTGATTTCCATTAAAATTCGAGTTAGAGTTGCAGAAGGAAGGCATTGCTTAACATGTTATTGACATCAGGTTATCAGCAGAAATCGTAGATCATGACTTTCTTGACCAGGGAATCTTTGAACACCTTTCATCTCTTAGACTAGTAGGAAGAAATGTGTGTAATTATGCTTCTATTAAATACAAGCAATGATTTGTTGATTTTGACCAGCTTCCAGCCTCCATGCAATTTATCACGAGATCTTTCCATTCAAATCGTAAAACTGAATCAATGATTTAACATGCCAACATGAGGTGGTTGCGGGAATGATTTTCGGAATAATCATTAGATCAATGCACCTCAAAGGAAAATCCAGTTTCATGTGATTGACATAGACTTATGTTTTGACGTCTTTTTAGCTCATTAGTTTCTTGTGTTTGTCATCTGCTTAAGTTTTGACTGTTTGTTTGTATTTCAAAATGTTCTCTACAGTTGATTTACTTTGTAATTCTTTGAACAAATCTTTTAACAAACGAATAAGATTTTCTGTTCCTTTAAAATAAAATATTTTAACAAGAATGCTCGTCAAATTTTAAGTAATGTTGCAATAGTTTGATATTTTGGAACTGCTCTACAAGAAAGGTAATCAAAGAATATAATTATGCTACTTATAAGATACTTCCAACATATCTAAATGACATAACGTAGGATAAAAATATCACAACAAGCGCCGCTCAGACGGTATATTGGTTAGGGGAGTCTGACTGCGATACCGAAAGGTCTGGGTTCGAATCCCGGAGAAGGCATGGTTGTAACTGTCCGTCCTTTCATAGGGGGAATGGTGGCCCACCTAACATGTGCCTACATAATAAAGAGAGCACCACAACTGGCCTTAGTATAGATTAACGGACTCTGTTACAAACTGTTAACTGTTCACGTTCACAAAATGTCATTGGAAAAAAATATCATAATAAGCTTTCTCAGTAAGAATTTGTGAAAACACATGTTAATGTACGAAATTACAGGTAAAAAAAACCCTAATGTGAAAGAAGAAGTAAATAGAAAAACCCAATGAGAATAAGTTGGAATCCTAAACTAATAATTACAGCAAAAATTACTATTTAAAGAAACCTGAATGTTAAAAAAACATTTAACATTTAAATGCATTTCCTCTAAAGAAAATAAAGGGGAGTTCAATAAAAAATGTAAAAACTTACTACAAGATCAATTGATGCCAAAGGAAAAATTATAAAATATAATTGCAGTAAGCAGTTGAGTGAAACATTTTCCCTCCAGGACATCAAAAGCAATAAACAACACTTAAATAAAAAGACTTTAATTTTCTGATATTAGAATAAAAAAAATTATTTTAAACAATGATAAGGGTACGTTAAAGCATATTAATTCTGTAGAAATAATTTTCCATGTGTAACAGAATCATACAGAGTTCAGCCCGAAAGAAGTAAATACTCTGATGTTCTCCTTCTTTTTGCTAACATTTCTCTCTTAATTTCTTTGACTCAGAACAGTTTAGTTTTAGTTTTCCCTTCTGTTATTTTACATAATAATCTATCATTTGTTCATTATATAACAATGAAATGTATACTGACGAAACATAATTTATAAAATCCATAAAACTGGAATCTTAAAAAGGGAAATGTTCCTCGAATGTAAACTAAGTATTACCTTATGCTTCATCTTAGTTAGAAATAAAAATCGTGGTATTGTAATTTTGTTTCTGATGTTAGCTTTTAACTGGATGAAGTAATTAATTTAAGTAACTGGGATAAAAAACTCTTTATCTATGTAAATAAGATCTTGAAAAGATTTCGTTTCCGTACAAACAATTAAAGAGACCACCGTGGGCGCGAAAGTCTTTATCTGGTTTATGGTTTCGCAAACATTGACCGTAGGCATATACTTTCAGTTACAAAAAATGTTTCAATTGACGCTAAGCTTGTAACTGTTTTTGTATTTTTAAACTGAAAAATAAAATTGTTAAAATAAGAAATATAACTTTTAACACTTTTCTCTGGTCCCAGTACGTCAATTTAGGAAAATGTTGGACTCATTATTAAAAATCTGAAATTTTTCAGATTTTACATTACGCCCAAAAGGTTTTTTTAACGTTTTCTGTGTTACCTTGATTTATTAATTATCATGTTCTTCTATCTTAAACCATAAAATTCAATTCAGCATCAATATCGCAGAATAATTTTTAAATGAGCATATCTTAAGAATTTCCAATACACAGTCTTGTGCGCTGGAGATAATTTTATTTTCCCCGAACAGTGTTGCCATTGGTTGCTTTGAAATCATTGAGTTTCTTGATCAAAGATTCGTTAAAGTGTTACAAAATACGAAATAGGTAATAAAATAAATTCTAAATTCCAAATTAAGGCTTCCAGATGTCTATATTTGGTGGAGGATTACGTTATTCAAAATTTGATGTCTCAAGGTACCGATGTTTTAACTCAGTGCGAGAAACACACATAATTTATGCAGATTCCTCATTATTTAATTTCTTTAAATATAATATAGGGCGAAAATATTTGGTGGCAACAGTTTTTAAAGGGATACGGACATTTACAGTGAATCGACGCAAAATGCCAGAACGAAATTAACAGCCCTTCTGAGGTAACGCTCCTTTGAGCTAAGAACATTAACTCTCGTACGAAAAATATATACCCATATATTTGATATTATAATCGAAAATCTTATTTAGGTGTCATGAACAAACTAAAGAGCAAAATGTTTGCATTTGTGCGTAAATAAAAAGAAATATCAGTTTAGAAAAAAATTATGTTTAAAAGTTTAAATGCGGAGCACTTTTCTGCATATCATTGCTAGAAATATTGATCAACAGAATTTTTTTACAAAAGAGATTTTATTCGAAGAATCTGTTCCAGATTATTCTGTTTTAAATGTATCCTTATCTAAAGAATTCCTGTTCTAGAAAAGATTGGAAGACCTCAGTATTGGCACGTAGCCAACTTGTAATATTATTTGCATTGATTAAAAAATGAAAACTCTTGCTTATTTATGTAAAATAAGGGGCATATTTTTAAAAGTAAGTACCATTTTGAAGTTTCGGTGTGGGACTGCTGCGGTCGACATTCCGCGCATGCGCACTGTCTACCTACATTGTTGGCAAGCCACAGGCGCCATTATAGGAACCTTTGACCATGTTAAAGTTTGTTTTTGAAGATTTAAAATTCCTCCACCAGTTCAGAATACCGCCTGCTGTGAAATACATTAGTGATTCGTTTCCTTAGAGTTAAAAACGCGAAAGCAGCTGAAATTCATCGTCAGATTAGTGAAGTGTACTGAGAACACCTTATAAGCGATAGACTGTACGGAAATGGATTAAAGCTTTTAAAGATGGCCGCATGAGTTTTCGTGAGGAAGAACGCGGTGAGCGACCTTCAGTCGCTAATCAAATTTGGCGCCGGAAGTTGACGGATGCTTTACGATTTCGTCATCATCTGATAATTTGCCTGGGGATTTAAACAGAATTCTGTATAAAGTTGTGAGCGGAAGCTTAAGTTATCAAAAACTGTGTCTACGCTAGGTATGAAAAATATTGACAGAGGTGCACAATACCAAACTTTTAGGTAGCGCTTTAACTTTCTTTTAGCGGTACACTGAGGAAGGTGGTGATTTTTTAAGCTAAATTATCACAGATGACGAATCCTTACGCGCCACCAGTATCGCTGTAGTTACCCACTGTACGGCGGCATTCGTGATCATCCAAAAGAGTTAATTTCAAGTAAGTTTCTGTCCAGGTTTTAGATACATTAGGTGGCATTTTTTGAAAGGTATGGTAGGTGGAGGTATTTTTTAAAAGCACGAGAGATGATAAATGACCGATGCCCTCGCCGGGACGCATATAACCAAAATGTACACTGCTAGAATAACGGCTTGGGTTTGGCTAATGACAGTCCAGAGAGGGTCGCCATTAACTCCGCCCACAATGAGTGATGTCACATTTCTGACCTTTGTTCACATTCTGTTGGAAGTGCATTCGCTGAATGAACATCATTTTTACTTTGCAATGTAAATTTCCTGTAGTGATGCTATTTTTTTAAGTTTTTCATTTAAAGTATTATTTCCTTACTGTTCCAGAAGGAATATAAATTTATGTCTCAAACTTTAAAAAATTTCGCTCTATATGCGTGCGTGGGTATACACACACATGCACATATTTTCAATATATAATCATATGTGAATTATATGTATGTGTGAGTGTGTGTATAAGCGTGTATATATTATTATTAGTATTATTATTACATATATATATATATATACACTTCTCCCTTTGGTTCATTTTTCAGGATGTCATATTTCTAGCGAATAATCTAGAATTCTATTATCTCTTAATATTTCACATATTCACATTCAGATTTTTAAATAATTGAGATAAGTGTATTCATATTTAATATTTCTGCACAACCTGATTTATCACCTAATAATGGATTTATTTAATTTTGAATAAAGTATGATGTCAATTCCAGTAGTATATGATTTTTAATAGTAGAATAATTTGTCTAAAGTTTTTGTTTGTTTTATATTTTTTAATTCTTTTCAAAAAAATTACTTAATAATATTTAAAATAATTCTTAATCTATTATTCCTTACTAGTTTTGATAAATGAATTTCCATTGCTATCTTTATACTTTTAGTTTAGAATTCAGTTTTCAATGCACGTAATTATTCTCCTTCCTGGCCCTTCACGCACCCCCAACAGTGGCTGAGCGGTAAAGTCATTGGAACGCTCATAGCTCGATCTGAGTTTGATTCCAGATGGACAGGCTGGCTATATGAGCCCTTACCTGGTTTTCCACATGCGTAACATGGACTTGAGGTAGTTTTTCTCCTTAGAAAATCTTCCACGAAGACATGCCTACCGCATAGACACCTTACATGCTTTCCATATTCAAATAAACCAAACCAACCTTCCAAGCAAAACAGCTCCTGAATAGAAATGCTTCATATCTGTCAGTCAAATGATATTCATTAGAGCAATAAACTGTCATCATACACACTGAATCAAACTCGGAAATTATTATTAATTATGCGTACAGAAACAAAGTACATAATACCAAATTTTGTTGATTAATTTGCCTTTTTAGAAATATTTGAATAAATTTTTTACCTTTAATAAATATAGTGAAACCCTCTATAAGATGACCATCGGTAGTTCTACGTGATTTTAATTTTGTGTAGAGCTCATCATCTCAAACAGAAGATGTTCAGTACCAAAATATGTTTGTATATTGAGAAATAGTCAGTTTCAGATATATTCACAAAGAAAAGGTTTACTGTGTTATCATGATCTGTTCCTGACTTTTTTGCAGAGTTTGGTCTATGTGATTATGGCAAAACCTTGCGGGTTGTCTGCTTGAGGAGAGGGATGCCTTCGCGGAGGACTTTCTAAGGCAAACTAGCTCGAATACACGTTGCATATGGGAAAAACCACGAAAATGCCCATGCAGCCAGTACGTTCGTGGGATTCGAATCTCAGACGGAACTACCAGTGTCCATCATTTTTATCTCTCGATACTGGTGAGCATATTTTTTTCAGGGATGAAAGTGTTTTCTGAGTGTAGGACATATCAGTCTTAGTCCATGTTAAGATTTGATATGGGAAATGAATAATGTTGAAGCTGAAATATATATTATATAAATTTCAATGTCATACATGTAATGTGAGTCTCAAATTTAGTTTCCTGCGATGTGATTTTTTGAAATGTAAAGATCAGGCTCTGGTATATTGATATATATATATATAAATTTTAAATGTAACATGAAGTCCTATATTTGAGTATAATATTGAAAAATGCTGGACCTATGAGAAAATAAACATATTTCTTCAAATATTATGGAATATTTATTCCTGATTTAAGAGAACATGAAGTTCCACTGTTCCAAATAAAAAAAAAATGTATGATACTCACAAGTTAGCCATAAGAGCTTTCGCTCACATGATAAAAGCTTTGGCGATCATAGATGCTAATTAGAAATGGGTGCTAAATACGAGGCCACCGGCATCCACATAAATGCACTGTAGTAATTTTAACACTGTTTTAGATTCTTACGTATTATCCCGTTGACCAGACAACTAGCACGATTTAGTTCCAATCATGGATGACTATGCCCTATAGTAATTCCATAGAAATGATTGGGACTTTGTGACTATTGCCGAAATTTTCACAAACGATCGATGGGATGACACATAAGTACCCTCTTTTATACTGACATGAATCAAAACTAAATTTTTTATCACATACCTTGTACTAAAAAAAATTTCTTTTGGCCCTTGGTTTCGTTTGGTTTATTTAATTATGGCAAAGCCATCTTGTGCTATTTGCTTAACAGGAGGTATGCTTTCATGGAGGACTTTCAAAGGGAAACTGGCTCTTATACACATTACACTGGAGGAAACTATGAAAGTGCCCATGCGACCAGCGTATTCGGCAAGATTTGAACCCCGGACTGAACTACTTGTGTTCATCGACTCTACCGCTAGGGTGCTGTGGTCTGACCCTCGGTCCTATTAAACTGAAATTCATCTATCTTTATAAAGGGCCCATCAGAAAATTCACACGCTTTAACTAAGAAAATTCTTGTGCTTTAGTATTGAACTTAATTATAAGTTAATCAAATCATACATATGAGAGGTTAGGTTACATGTAATAAAATCTTCCTGTTTATGTACCTGAACAGTTATTTAGATTGTTCAAGATGTTAGAACAGTAGACATTAGCAGCTGGACACATAGAACAATTAATTTAGAAGTTAAATAACAAAAATCAGCGTTATATTTTCAAATTTTGACAGCACTAGTTTTGATGGTTTTTGAAACTATAACGCAGATTTTTGTTATTTGACTTCTATTTTAATATTTGTTCGGCGTGTTATAGTATTGTTGCGAAAAATTCAGCGGTTGCGCCTGTATGTAAGCTTTCCGGCATAGCACTAGGGTTGCCAGATTGGCGACTTTATCGCCCATTTGGCGACCAAATTGGCGATATCCCATGGTCCAATCGGGAAGCTTCTAGAATAACTTCCTGTCGAGATATTTCTCGAAACCTGTGGAACCTAAGGAAAAGCTATATAAACCCTTGCGTTTCAGAGAGCCGGCAGTGTGATTAAGTTGCGAGAGTGTGATTAAGAGTGTGAGAATTGTGAGCATTGTGAGAGTAGCTGCTTACTGTGAGTGCTAAGCCACGTGAGAGTTTTGTGAACGGAAAGCGATCGAGATAGTGCTTTGCCGTGAAGCTACCTTTACAGTATAACTTGACAGTGTATTGGTGATTGTTCCACGGTGTTTACTATAAGTTTAGTGTTGCCGTGAAGCTACCTTTACAGTTACAGCCTGAAGCTGTGTTGCTGATTGTTTCAGCGTATTTATTGCAGATTTTCGACGCTTTTAAAGGTCATTTTGGAACTGTGCTGTAAATAGTGATTCTTGTAAATAAATTGTGCTTTTTATTGTTCTGCATCGTGTTTTCATCGGATACTCTCAAATCCACGAACCCGTATAACGCAACAGTATTTTAAACATATATTAACATATGGGCTTTTATTTCTAATACAAGCAAAGCAGTAGCCTTAGCTTTTGCTGTAGATCAAAAACAATTGCAGATGTGTATAGTTCAGCTCGAGACAATTTAAATAAATATTTCTTAAAATTTCATTGTTAGAATTCCTAATGAAAGGCATGGAGAAGGAATAACATATACAAATATTTGAAAGGAGTTTTTGATTGCATTTTTAAATGCTGCATCTTCAAATGAATAATTCAGTTCATTCCTCTTTCTCCGCAAGATGGAAATGGACTAGAAAAGAACGGATGTGGACTTAAATGTGAAATGTTGTTCTCTTTGTCACTCCTTGAGAAATGTAAGAAATTTCTTTTAATTTAACCTTTCCTGTGGACTACAGACATTAATTTTCCATTCATTTTGGCCTTTTAAACTAATATTCAAGCAGGACAATAAAGAAAAACATTGTGATAGGTTTCCCGCATCCCACTCGACTTTAATTAGTGAAGTTTAAAGTTTCCAGTATGTTAAAAGTCTTGAGCCTTGTTTAATATAATCAGGGCATGGGATATACAGGACCCAAACTCTAAGGAAAGGATAATGTCACGCTTAAATTAATTTTTTTGAATATTATGTCTTTAAGAAGCATGTCGTGCAATATTGCGAACTTGTATTTCATTTTTATAATTAATTTCAAATGAAACTTTAATAGATGTGCCGCATTATTCACATATTTCAGGGGGAAATTTTTTATTCATATAGTTTTCTGTTCACTTGTTGCTCAGATATGTTTACTGATGTTCATATTTCTAAGCAATGTGTGACATTTAAGCTTTTCTGATGAAATGTTATTTAATTCATTATTTAATTCTTTTCTTTTCTTCCTGCCTCTTTTGACCACACGATTTGCTTATTCCAGCATTAATGAAAATTCGAGTTGTTGTTATCGTATCCATGCCATTTCATGGAAGAATGATTGTCAGAGCCTCAGGGAGGTTGGACTTCTACATTCCAACCCAATTTTGAGGGAGAGCATCCCGGGGGGGAACAGAACTGGGGATCTCCCGTCCCTCTCCCCTACCACCAAACCACACGAGAGGACTTTCGGCTCGATGTAGATTGCCCTTAAGCCGCAAAGACACTATACATTTATAAACATCCATGCCTTCTCCAGAATTCGAACCTGGGTTTCTTTGGTACCGCAGTAGGCTTCCCTAACCACTATACCCTCTGGACGGAGTACATTCGAGTGGCAAGCGGTTTTAACTGTGAAGTTCAAGAGAATTACGAATAGCTGTGTATGAGAGTTTTAGCTTGCAGCCCACTGCTACCTTGTTGATTAAAGTCTATTGACGACACCAGTGGTGGTCATTATTGGGATTAAGAAGAATGAACATAAATTTGGCTACGCTCATACTCTAATGGAACCAAACCCTAGTGGCGACTGCAATGTGACTGATTGGTGTTCACTTTAAATTTCGTGTAAACTGCACATCGAGCTAAAAGAAATTTATTATAAATCCACGAGAAGCTCTATTACGAATATACCAAAGACAACTGACAATTAATTTTGAATTCATAGACGTGTTATTTACAGGTAAATTGTTGTACTCATTATACGAAAATTGCGTTACTGGAAATAAGTCTGTAAGATGGAGAGCCTTAGAGGAATCTGAGTGCTTACTCTGTCTCAACAATACGCAGACCGAATTAGGTACTCCCCTTTTTTTTCTGGGTTATGTGTTATATTGTCTGATTCATTATAGTCGAAGACGATATCAGAGGAGCTTCTTCGTTGTGTCAGGTTAATGGTAATGATGGTTTTTAAAAAAGGTTATTTTATTGTTTAAATGACCCTTAGTCTGTAAAAAAAAAGAAAAAGCAGATAGACTGTCTACTAGACCTACTATTTTCTTGAAAGACGTGTTGTCCGAACTCTCCACGACGTGAAGATAAGCGAAATATTCCAGTCGCTATCTCTATCCGCGAAGTAAAAAGTAGAAATATGGGGAAGTTACTTTTAAATGGCTGTGTGGCTACACTTAATTTGAAAAAAAAGTTGTCGGGTGACATATATTTACCAATTACGTGATGTATTGTTGCATCAGAAGATGGCTTTTAATTAATATTTACACGAGGAGTTATACAGGAAAGATATTATCGGAAATAGGACGTTTATTAGACGGAGAGAATAAGAGCGTAGTAATTCGAATAGGTATTATGATGAGTTAGGCGGAAATGAGAAAAAAAAACGAAGTGAAAATGAGGACGCGTAAAAGCAGTGATATAATGGAGAAGGCAAGAGTAGTTCACTGGTGATTCGCAATAAATGAAAATAAATGTATTGGAGATGACTTGGATTTGATTGAGCGGTAAACTTTAATGCTCTACAGGTTTAGTTTAGTTCTTTAGGAGTTTAGTTCTGTAGACATTTAAGAAATGATTGAGCGATAAAGCTCAATTCTGTCTTAAAAGATGAAGTGTTCTAGTGTTCTAGATTTATCAATTTGTATACATGACTATTGTACCACCTTTATTTTATCTGTACAACAATTCAACAAATGATTTTAAGTTGCAATTCTTTGTTTGGAAAGGTTGACCGTATGTGCCTATTTAGATTAATAGGGGATGTTCGAAAAACAGGAGTGGCTTTGCCTTTCAGAGGAAAGAAAATTTCCCTTTCCGTTGAAAAAGAACTATTATGTGGGGTTTTGACGTTTTAGAACAGTGAATAAATTCTCAGGATCAGGTGGTTGAAGAGAAGAGTAGGACAGTGGAAGACAGCCGAAGATATCAAAACGTAGAAAGCAAAAATGTGGGAGAAAGTTCGCCAAATATTCCCTATCCTGCTTCGACAACCATCATCTGTTGAGGATTGCATAGTAAAACCTTTCCTCTCATGTTAATGGCTTGGACTGCTATGCGATTCCGAGTCGTCTCAGCGTACATAACTCTTCTACAAATTTAAACTCCTGGTACTGATACATCCTTTACGTAAAAGATGAAAACTAGAAACAAGTATCTCAACACGCAATTCTATTCCATAAATGCTCATTAATCTACATTTTTATTATTACTTTCAGATAATAAGGTGTTATTTTACGTTTTCTTTACAGTTTTCTTCTAGATTTATTCTGATTTTTTTAGGCATCCAACAAATACAGTTTTATTTTGACTAAAAATATATGCTTTGCCCTAAATCATTAAAGTAGAAGATGCTTCGGAATTTATTTTATGTCTTTATCTCACCATATAAACTGTGGGGACAAAATATTGGAACCAAATGTTCATATGGGACAATCTCCCAGTCTCTTAGAGAAACGTAAGTGTCAGTAATTACTTGCAAAGGCACCTCATCTTGAAAAGAGCTAGGTATCAATACGGTTAGATCCGAAATGGGCAAAATGAAAGACCTGTGTCGCTATTCATGAGGCATGATTTTGGGTATAAGAACACTTGGCTCCCTCTGAAATAAATGATGTTGCGGGGGCTTTTCTTGTGTGCTCTTCTGGTCAGAAAATATTTGTATAATGAAGATGTACTAGGCAGTTGACCCTAAACATCCGCAGCAACAGAAGGGTATCTTCATCAAACCTGCAGCTCAGTTCATTTCAAGTGCAGCAGAAAGCATAGCCGAACCTAACAGCATTGATGTCTTTACGACGGAAATCATTTAGCAGCAGTATACAGATCAGCAGCAATTGTTTTAAATAAAAACTAATGATTAAAATAAAATGCATTTTCACCACAACAACGTAAATATATTTAAAGTATGCTCTTATGTACTTTAAATTACATTAATTTAGTCTTATAGTACTTAGTTAACATCAATTTGTAAAACCTATCGTCCTAATAGAAGTTTAAAGTTGTAGAGGTTGTTCATTAGGCTTTCTTGAAACAGGAGACGTGCAATGCTCTATTTGGAATTCGAACCAGGATCTGGAGTGAGAAAATACCTTATATACTCCCCCCTTTTAATGGGGATTAAGGGTACCAATCGCCAAATCCTGTGATGGATTATTGTTCACCACCTTTTAGTTCGCACCACTGTACGGAGTCATTAGGCTCTTTTTTTTTGAAGGAGGAAACGTGAAAAATGTGCAGTGCTCTCGCCAGGACTCCAACATGGACCTTTCGAATACCCGCCGAGTGTGCTATCCTTAGACCACGAAGGCATGCTGGAAGAAGAGAGAAACTATCTTATAAAGTTTTATTTACAATGCACTAATTACCAAAGTAACACGGAAGCGACATTCCGTTATCAAAATAGTAATAAAATTTATGCGTAAATTTAATAAAAAATGAGAAGACGGCTACATCCACGGAAATTTCTTTCAATGCAGTAAAAATATTGAGCTCTACAACTCTTGAGAAAATATTTTGTTCATTTTTTATACGCGTGTATTTCAAAGCAAGAATCAAACCAAGAATTGCCTTATTCTCAGATGTTTGTTGTTGAATGTGACTGCGGCTTAGAAAACTGCAGAGATTAAATTTGACAGTTCCTTTTATGGATTTCATATATTTTTGAACAAAAATGTTTTTTTTAAGTTTCAATTTAAAATGTAATAAATATTTACGATATGGAATGTTTATTTATGTGCTGGGAGAATAGAAATCAAAAGAGTGCTTCATTCGATTGGAACCTCATGAAAATAAATCGATTTCCCCTCAAACGAAACAAATACTGAGCTTAACAGAATTAACTTCTCAAACATAGCAGGCACTTTTGGTTACGGAGATTATAAATAATGCCTGATATTGCCGTCTTATTTAATTCAGGAATGAGGATTTTCTTTATTGGAAAATTCTATAGAACCGAAATAAAATACCAACTTCATTCAACCTTATTTTAGTCATCAAAGGCCGCCTTCTATATTTATACATTATTTATTGAAGTTTTAGATTGAACAAGTTATAAATAAAAGATGTATATGCTACAAGGCATAGACCCATCGCTTGCTTACATTGACATTGCTATCATCGGAAGTATGAAATCATAACTTTTCTTTATTTACTTGAGACGATATCTGAGAAACATATATAAGCAGCTCGATTGCAGTTAATAATATATTAACGACAAAGAAAAATAATATCTTATGCCACGCTCAACTAAACGCGTAATATGAAAAATTTACCTGATAAAGAAATAATGATGAAACAGTGATATAAAATGTCTTAGATTTATTTTATTTAATACGCTATTTCTCAGATTTAATCTTTCCTGTGCTTCTGCTATGTAGTTTAAAAAGGTCGCTACAAAAAATGCAAATCAAGTGTGTTTAAATAACGAGAAAATATCTAATTTCGAAAGACAGCTTTTAGCAATCTTGACCTCAAACCCGATAATCCTGTTAAATAATCATTAGAATATGAAAGTTATTGCTTCATTTTCTGACGGTTATCTTACTGTGGACCAGTATAGTAAAATTTAAGTAATAATTTTAATACTTTATTATCAGCAACATAAAATGCAATGGAAAACTAATTTTTTATGACTTCATAGAGACATTAGCAGGAGACGTGAAAAATGAGCAGTGTCCTCGCCGAGACTCGAACCTCGGACCTCTGGAATACTCACCGACTTTGCGGACCATTACACCAAGAAGGCATGCTAAGAAAGCTGGAGAAGTACCTCATATATTCCACCTTTTAAAGGGCGACTGTGATTAGGGGACCCAATCACTAAATCCTGGTGGTGCAGAATCGTCATCCACCACCTTTTTATTTCGGACGCCACTGCAGGGCTATTAGGATTTTATGATGCTGGAGACCTGAAAAATGAGAAATGCCCTCGCTGGGACTCGAGCCTCTGACCCGTCGAATACGCGCCAAGTGTGATGACCCCAGAAGCATGTTAAGAAAATGGGAGAAATACCTTATAACTTTTTGCACCATTTTGATATTAATTTTTACATCATTTCGGTATTAATCTAAAGTGTTTTTTGGTAGTGCGACTTATCCAGCACATCATTTTATTAAATTCGTCCATTATCTTTAATTTTTAAATATATAAGTATATAATGAAAAACGTACAAAGTTATTGCAAGTAATACAAAGTTAGTGCAAGAATTTCAGGGATTATTATGCATATTTCTTGGGCATTATGCATACAGCCCTCATTTATCACTTTGTGATATACTTATCAGTGATATCATCTGCGCAATGAAATATCTCATCATGGTCAACACTAGACTCGGGAGATTTTTATGCATCTTTGAAACTGACAAATGTTTTAAAATCGTAAGTAAGCATCCATACGGAATGTGAGCTCTGTGGAGTCTTAATTATCTGGATAACTAGTTTGCCTGGACAACACCCACACTGCCAATAGTTAAGCAATGGGTGCCCACCACACTTCATTATATTCATATCCATATGGCATAATGGCATAAAACGATTAAAATCAGCTGGAATCGTGGGGAATCTCTTAGGGACTTTTACTGTGTATATGACGATTTATTTCTAAAAATTTAAATAGATGAGTACCTGAAAATCAAATAGGATATATATATGTATCCTACTGTATATTTACTCTATCATTCATATGTTATATAACTTATATGGAACACACGTATATGCATAAATTTAACAATTAACGTGATATTTGCTATAATTTCTGCCACATACATGGTCTCGTAAACATGTTTATGAACTACTAATTAGATTAATATTAGGCTTTGTGTAACTTGCACACCTTGTTAAGGGATTTGTTTACGCAGTGACGTGCAATTATTTACAATGATATAATGGATTTATACTGGCGTTTAGCTAGCGAGCGGGCATAATGACGTTTGGAGTTACTTTTAAGTTGGCATATTTGCTTAATGATTTTTTAAATACTAAATAATACTAAAATAAAATAATACTAATATCACAGTGCATTACACAATCTGTATTTTAAACTGTCTCCTTACAATTCAGATACACGTAATCAGCTACTCCAAGCAATGCATGTCATTTAGCATTTTTATATTAAATACTGAACTCTACTTTTAAATATACAACAATTGATATAAAAGAAATTTTCTTTTATATCTTCTCTCTCTTTACATACACACACATATAATATATAGTAGAAATATAGATCCATATTCAAGAAAAATACACTGAAATGCTGATCCACAATGAATAGGAAATTTGGCAGTCGAGGCAGTTTTAATTCTATTTTTATTTAAGCTGACATTTGTGGCCACAATTTATTTGGCACTGTAATCGTGCCTATTCAAGAACATTTACATTTTTGATACTGTTGCGATAGAAAGCGAGCACAGTGAAATTACGTCCAAGCAGTGCAGAGAAAGAACATAAAGTGCATACTTATCCAATATGGAAGCTCACGAAGAGGAAAGTTTTGGTTTGAGTTAGAAAGGTTTCGGTTCTCAGAATTTAGTTACCATTTACTACGTCATTAGTATTACTCGCGCTTGGTGGCGCGAAATATTATTATTATTTTCAGAATGAAAACGGTAGTTAAAGAGCAATTATTAATTTATTATTTGAAAGATAGATATTTTATATTTTACATATATATATATATATAAAGAGAGCGAGAGAGAGAAATGTATAGATATAGATGT
>KK112466.1:835867-863363 GCA_000611955.2 Stegodyphus mimosarum
AAAAATCAAGTTCTAAATTACTTTTGTTTTGCTTTTAAATAATTTGGTTTTCTACCTATTGACCTTTAATCAGCATTCCTAGTTTTTTTGCTTGCTTAATTTCTCAAAATTCTAACTAGTTTAATTTCATTTTAATTTTTTTTGAGTATCTCACAACATTTGATTTTACTTTGGGTTTTGAATTTTTACCCTTGCCTATTTGTATGATAAAACACGAATTGAGTAATTGAAGAGTTGCGTTAGGCGGCAACTTCACCTTGACAAGTCTGTCTCCTGCCTGCTCAACAATTTTTCACTTATGCTAATTTGTCTTAGATTTAAAAAACGTTTTTGAGATTAATTTTAGGATTATGTATTTTTTATTTTTTTATTTATTTTTCTCATGGTTTTAAATACGTACACTTAATATAACTTTGCTCTTAGAATTTAAATGATATTGTAAATTGGTTCGCAGCAATAATTAATTTTCTTTTTTCAATTAATTAATTTTAAATTTATATTTGCTTTTTATAAATAGAAAATATTTATTAAATTCAAACATATATATATATATATATATATATATCATATTGCTAATTAAAATATATTCATACTTAAAAGCCCCTTTGTGGACTTATAAAGTAATGTCTATTAAAATATTCAAATTATATATTTATAGGTTTGTTAACAAGAAAGCTTGGGAATATATAAGCTCTTACTGCGATTTAATACATTATCTTCCTTTTACGTCTTGAAAGTGTTTAAATCTACATCGTATGTCCGGATGTAAGCGATGATATTATTCAGTGGGGTGCTTTTATACTGTAGCTAGTATTTAAAAATGTAATTCTGTAAGAATACAAACAGTCCGTACACATAAATTTCTGAGTTTGCTAAGCAGTTGTTTCCAAAATAACATGAAAATTGATAATGTTTTGCAATAATCTGCTTCAAATGACCATTTCTGCAAGTAATGTAGTCGTCCGTTGTGGCACGAATGGGTAAAAGTTACAATGAGTTGAAGTACAGCAGCTGAATGCATCGCGTGTTATCTTCTGAAGATAATGCTGAGGATAGGCACAAACACATATGGTGCTTATTCAGTTAGTTGATCAACCCTTTGAAGGCCAAAATACCCAATACAGCCTTTCATTGAAACGACCACAACCGCCCGAAAATGTCGAAATTGCTTTCCTTTCTTATGGTATGCAGTAGCAGGCGTAGTTTCTTCAAATTCATTATATCAGTGTATTGCGGACAGCGTTTCCTAAAAGGCTAAGCGTATCTGTTAGGAATTAGAAATGATGTCATTTGAAATCTTCACACCTCTTTGTGCGTTAATGGAAGGGGATGGGAGGAAACGGACGGGGCGGGTAACGGGTGTTTCGATATTTTAAGCATATAGGTTAGCGAAAGCTTCGGTTTTCTAAGGGTTAAGGCTATGCTATTCATTGCTCAGTCATCTCATAAAAATGATATACATTACAGTATTTTCCTATGTTCGATACTTTTGTGATTATCAGAATAAACTTTAAGAGATTTTTTAATTTTTATAAATGAGAGAGAAGAAACGAATGCATGCAATGGTTTACGAAAAATACACTTCATTATTATTATATTTGCTATCAGCAATTTATTTTAATATTATACTCTGCGTAAGTTATTAAGTACACTTGGTAGTATGTATTACATTTTTCTTGGGGATTATTAACTGGGGATAGGAGGTAGAAGCCCTACTGAAATTCGAAGGTATAGTCTGAATTGCAAAGGAATATAAACCTTAGATTTGTTACTAATGTTTGTGTTTCTGAATTGATTAAATTTGCAAATGATTAAGATCAAGTTCAATTCTTCATTTGAAAGAATGGGTACAGATAGAGACAGGTAAGCCCATTAAATCTTTTGGGAACATGGTTTATGAAGATTAAAAAATGTTTTACTTAAGTATCATCTTTTATATAAACATATTTACAACTTCCGTAAACACTTTGCAATGCATCTATGAATCCTAAATTTACAGCCCATGATACACTGAACCAACTGATACACTAAAACGTGCCCCTCTGGCTGTGACTCCTAAAAGAACCCAGATTCCTGATATGTTTGTATACAGTTATTTCATATTTAATTATTCCTGCACAGTAGACAGAGATATTTGCCTTTCACATGTTACAGTGACTATTGCTTTTAGACCTACCGTTGCTTCTAAATTGATAGTAATGGTACATACATACCAGCGGATGTGCTAAAATTACACAGAACAAGTCTCTGGACATTCATATGAAAACCCCCTGACCCACACATTTGAGCCACGTTTGTGAAAGAGTGGTCTATACTAAAGAAAACAGCAAACAGAGACATCTTTAATAGACTATCTTGCTTTAAATCTACCGACAGCACTATAAATAGCCTACCAATAGCACGTCATTGAGTTTCATCTAGTCTCCTTCATTTAGTCGTCATTGATTTTAGCTAATCAAAGAACACATAGAGTCGCCTTTCAGTTTTTTATTAGTATTTAAAACAAATCTACTCAAAGGCATCAGTTTCAACCAAAGCATGATCAAGATACCTGTGCAGAGTAAATATCATAATTGATGTTATATGAAATTTGCATATTTATATCCACATCCACAATTAACTTCACCAAATAGAAATGAAACACCCATTTCAAATTTCAATATTTGTATGGTATACTTAGCTGTTGAAAAGTAACATATTATTATTAATCTTAGTAGCTTTTATCACCTTAGAAGGTTTTTCTCCCGCCTTCTTCGCATGCTTTGTGGTGTAGAGGTCAGCACGCTTGGCGCGTATTGGAGAGGTCCGTGGTTCGCCGTCCCGGCGAGGGCATTGCTCATTTTTCACAACTCTTGCTTCCAAATATCCTAATGACTCTACAACCTCAGGTAATTTTCTGTAACCTAATCTATCATTAATTCATTATGTTGATTAATAGAGAACGGTTAATAGATGACTAGCAATTGAAATTGTATATTTTAGAATAATCATACAGTAGCTATACAATAATAGTTTTAACTAACTATAAAAATAATACTCTTTTTAAATTTAAAGAAATTAATCATTAAGCATTTACGTTACATATATATTACTGATAAATGTATAAATGCCTTTGTGGGAATTTTTTTAAGTTACTTAACAGCTAATTTTATTTTGAACCAAAATTTGCTATTACTCTCGCTTTCAACCTATGATTTCTTACCAGAATGTAAATGAGTTAACGTGCATGCATTGAAATGAGGTAGAAAGAAGTTAGTATTTAAGAGAAGGCTTCGGAGGGTGAATTTAGAGCGTTTTCTGCCTACCTGAAGGTCACGTTGTTATCTCTGATTTACTAGCGATTAGATTTCTGTGGCGTTGAAAGCTTCTGGCGATTAGGCTTGTTTGCGCTGACTTTTACACGGGAGAGTCTGCCTGTTCGTTAAGTAACCTGTGAAAAGCAGTGAAGCTGACTTAATTCTGATCCATTTTCTGTTACTTTTTGAGCTAAGTCAAAAGTGTTGGCATTTTGTATGCAGGAGTCGATGCCACTGAAATAATATTGAGTTAATAAAGTGTTCTTTACACCCTTTCTCTGGACTATGTCCTGCTCAAAAACCTGAGCATAATTCCTTACACACTCTGTTAACGTTTAGTTAGTTTGTGCTCGCTAAGGATTCAAGACGCTATAGGTTTATCTCTCACTTTTATGCGGTGTGCTAGTATATCTCTTTATATTTTCATCTGTTAACAGAGTAACGACAAAATTCGTTGCACAATTATGTAAACTACGCAGAAAGCAGAATATAAATCAGAAAGAAATCTAACAGTAACACTAAAAATATTACTTTTATCCTTTGCTATCATCTTATTGAAACTTTTATGGAATAATACAGTTTTCAGTAATTCGTATGTTTTGTGTAAAAGCTGTCTTGCTTTCTAACTAGAAAAGTTTCTATCAAATTTAATATTACTCTCATAATTTCATTTACTGTTATCGATTATACTTAATGCACATGAGACCCAGTGCTAGTATGTGTATCAAACAATGTCTTAAATGCTATAATTTAATTAGGAAAAACGGAGCAACACTAGTTATGAATAGCTGAATTTTTCGACACGGAATCAAATGCTTTCTTCGGGTTACATCCCAGCATCGGTGTGGATGTATAACTGAGAACACTCCTGGAAATAATCGACCAAAAGTTATTGCTATCAAAGAGGATAAACTGGTTAAATTCCGAATGCCTCCAAAATGCACTTCATGTTTACTGGAATATGGAGCGCGAAAATGGTCTTAAATTTTCTGCGATTATTAAGCAGAACTATATTTATGAGACTGGACTTCAAAGACATCGATCAGTGAGAATTACGCTAAGAGTATAACGTCCAGAATAGATTAAGAATATATGAAATGGGTCCCTGAAAGGTGACGCTCATAATTTTTGACAAAAAGTTTTAATTTATCATAGGGATGGCATCCGTTATGTCAAATAGCCTAGACCTTCTTAACTTCACACAACAATGCCATAATTTGTCAGAGTAGCATAGGAGAAGACATTAATAGTTCTGGATATACTTTATGCACAGAATCTTGCTTACGTAAAAATAATAGCTTGTAAGAGTGAGGTAGCTTACAGAAGAGATTTAAAACCTAAAATGCTGCCCAAAGTTTTCTCAACTACTGGGTGCTATTTCATTCCGCAGAATAACCAACACACACACAAATAAGTGTTCAGAATGTCACAAAGTAAAGGCAGTTGAGCGGCTTAAGCAGTTGCCAGATTTAACTATGACTAAGCATATGCTAATCGGATTCTAGACACGTAAGCACCTGCATTTAAATTTGGACTTGAAAAACTGAAAAGGTAGAAATTTTGGAAACAACAGGCTTCTATTTTTTACTCTAAGAGTAGTGATCTTCGTTCAAAAGTTTTGAAGCTTGGAGAGACATTAGGTATTTTTCGAAGGGGAGATGAAAATTGGGCAGTGCCCTCGCTGGATCTCGAACCACGAACCTCTTGAATACATCTCGAGCATGCTGACCACTACATCACGAAGGCATGTGAAGAAGGTAGGAGAAATACCTTATATACTAACCCTTTTAAAGTGCGACTAGGGATAAGGGGACCCAGCCGCCAAATCCTGGTGGTGGAGAATCATCATCCACCAACTATTTAATTCGGGCCTCACTGTAGAGGTATTAGGTATTTTTTCGACGTCAGGAAGCTGAAGAAATGAGCAATGTCCACGCCGGGATTTGAAACACGGATCTCTCGATTACGCGACGAGCATGCTTGCCACTACACCACGAAGGCATGCTGGCCACTAACCACGAAGGCATGCTAAGGAGGCGGGAGTAATACCTTATAAGTTAACAAAGTAAAACTAATTAAAAAAATTTAGCCGTCCAAGCGGTATAGTGGTTAGCGTCGCTGACTGACGTGCTTCAGGGCTCATGTTCAATCCCGGAGAAAGCGTGGATGATTGTAAATGTATAGTGTCGGTGCGGCACTTTAAGTATGCAGCAAGCTGAAAGTCCTCTCGTGTGGTTTTGAGGAAAGCGAGAGGGGTGGGAAACCTTCGGACCCATTCCCTCGGGATGCTCTCGATCAAAATTGGGAAGGGAGACTGAGCTAAATCATACTGTCACCTGTTAGGTGCTCAAGGCTGTTGCTAACGACAAGCACAATCTTTCGCTCCTTGCCACGAGGAATTTCGTGGGCTTGGGCTGACTTCGTCAGACAAATGAGCGTAAGCAACAGCAACCACAACAAGAAAAAAGTTACAGTACTTGCTTATTCAGTAAAACAGTTTCAGTTAATTCTTAAACTCTGTTTCATTTATACTTCTTTATTAATTCTCAGTTTATTCTTCGTTATTTTGTAAACATGCTATATTTATCTTGTGATACTCACAGCTTAAGTTTAAAAGCATTTAATTTGAAATTAATTTCTATCTATGTTCCTAAAGTCATTGTGATACTCGCTTAGATCAGATGGTTATATAAATTATATGGGGAGTGGCAAAATTTAAAAGTAGATGCAACATTAACCATGAGGCTATTGCAGCTTCTTTCATGAGTCTGGAGCCTAGCCCATGGGAATCTATTTCAGAACTTTGAAAACACAGAGGAAAAGTTTCTTTGAGCTTGATAAATATTAACACTAGAACGCCCGACGGAGTTATTTCGACTCCGTACGTTAAATAAACGCTAATATCTTTCCTAATTTTTCATTTCAGTTGTTTTCCTTTCGTAACTTTTAATGAATTAGTGATGTCTATGACTTGAGAAAACCAGAAACATTTAACTCAATTTTTTAAATTTTTATGGCCCTATATCCCTAGAACGCACAATGGAGTCGTATCGACTCCGTGGAAAAAAAAGCCGCAGTTTTATCACTTCCTTCCTGTTTAGGTCTCGTGATCATATATTGTACTTTTTGGTCAGTTCTTTGCACTTGCTGATCTAGCAGGCTTACTATCTGGGATGACTTCTTTCGCACTTATTTCGTTGCTATTTGTGTTATAATTTTCATAAATGTTCATGCTACTCAGTTTGTTTGAATGTATTGCAAAAAATGGCTCGTAAAAAAGGATTAACGTTAGAGGAAATAGAATATCTTTTACGTGAGCTATCATATAATAAATCTGAAGGGGTGAACTATGAGACATTGAAAGCGAGGATTTTGAAATTGATGATTTTGGATGTGTAAATGACTATTCATTAGATTCTGATGGAGGTGAGAACAAGGAAATTTCGGATGATGCGTCAGATAAAACTGATGCTTTCACTGCTCCTGATGACACAGAATGGAAAATGTATAAAAATTTTAAAAAAATCCTGGAATGTTTAGGAAACAAAATATCATACGGCAAAATAGTGCACCAATAAATCATGCGAAAAGAAACATGTGATACTAGTGTGTTAAGTGCTTGGTTTTTATTTATAGACCGCATAGTTTTGAACAATATAAAGAAATGCACCGAAGTAGAGGCAAGGTGACCTTGGTTTGTTTCTATAGACTAGTTACTTGCCTTTATTGAAGTACTATATGTTCAGGGTGTGAGTGGTGTGAAAGAAGTAGATTTTCATTCCTTGTGATCTAAAACCCGGAGCCTGAATTTTGGTCCAGAATGTATGGGAAGAAACAGGTTTTGTGAAATTCTACGATTTTTACGATTTGACTTGAAATCTGCTGCACGTTTGCAAACAAACACATCTTAAATTTGGAATCGCTTCATTGATAATTGTGTTTGTTGTTGCAAACCGGGGAAATAATAGCAACAGACGAACAACTGTTTCCAAGCAAAACACGATGTCCGTTTGCTCAATTTATACCGTCAAAACCCTATAAATATGGACAAAAGTTTTTGCTTGCTGTTAATGTAAAAACAAAATACCTCCTCAATGTTTCGCCTTATCCAGGAAAAAATGAAGAACGACCAACTGATCAAAGATTGTCTGAATGCGTTGTTATGAGACTGATGAAACCTTTCCTAAACAAAGGTCTAAATGTTAGAGTTGAAAACTTTTTTTGCTTTTTGCATTCCTTGATTTTGCTGAAGAATTGCAAAAGAAGGTAACAAGCTTGGTAGAAACTGTCAGCTGGGCAAGAAGAGAAATCTCGAAGTCCATGAAAGATTCCTGAGAGGCACTGCATAAATCTAAAATTTTGAAACATGACAAAACAAGTGCTAATCTTATAGTATATGAAGGAAAGAGAAAGAAAAATGTAATGAATTTAAGTACCTTCATCCATCTGTTTGCATAAGTAATAATGGAAAGAAAACTCCAGAAAAAATTAGTTTTTATAAAGCAACGAAATGTGGTGTTGATGTAATTGATCAGATGGCTAAAACTACATTGTAAAAGCACCTTCCAGAAGATGTCCTAGAAGATGGCATGTTCAAACCTTTTACAATATATTAGATTTATCTACTATAAATGCTTTAGTTATTTTTAAAAAATTACTGAATAACTAATTTCAAGGCAGACCTTCATCCAGATGTTAGCTGATAAAATGCATCATAACGACATTTGCCTTACTAATAAACCAAAAAGAAATGTAAGCAGAGCAGACCCACCAAAGAGATCAGCCCCAAAGAGGAGGAAATGTGAAATAAAACTTTCTAATGGTAATATGACCACTCATATCTGTATTTTATGCAATAAAATGGTGTGCGGAAAATGGCAAGCTAGATTATACACGCAAAAACTGCATTCTGAATTTTAGTGTAAAAAGGATTGTAAGTACATGAATTTTGTGAAAAGTATGCCATTTTCTTATAAGTGCAAATTCAGTTATGCTTTTTTAAAATTAATATTGGTATCTATTGTTCCTAATTACAAATTTAAATGTTTTAATTGAATAATATATTCACTATTGTGTTCTCGTTTATGTGTTTACCTTAGTAATCCCATTGGAATCGAAATGACTCCGGCGGGCGTTCTAGTGTTAAGGAAGAAAACACTTAGCAAGTTTAGCCAAACTCCCATTTCGCCAGTTAGCCTCTAACCGTTCCGACTTTAAGTGTCTTGTAGACTTGCGTTAGCACATTATTGTAATCAAGCTGCAACCTTAGCGTAAAGGAAAACACAACCACTTGTAAACTGATGTCGATTTAGTTTGTAAGATCCACAAATGAGGATTAATAATGTTTATTCTATACTTTTAGATTTGAGTGTTTTTACATTTGTGTTTAAAGTCAGAAGTAACAAGCTATAACTCTCCAAGGTTTAGCCACTTTAGGTTAAGTATTTTACAGTGTAGAAGTTACAGTCTTTCTTTTCAAAAATATGTTATTTATCACTTACTAAAATTATTTCATTTCAATTAAAAGCGATATAAGTTCCAAATCTGCAGATTACATTTGTTGAAACATTTTTTATGCCAGCCTAATGCTAATCTTTTTACTTTAAGTAAATTGTTTTGAGATTTGTATACGCTTTTTAGAAGTGTATATAATGCATTAGAAAAGTTATTGTTAATATCTTATTATTACTCTGAAAAGTTATTTATGAAACAAAATACCTGTACTTGGAGAAAATTTCTATAATGTCAGAGATTGTTTCGACGAAAGCGATAGTATATGATAGAACTTCTAAGGTTAACCTACGATATGAAAATAGCTACTCAAGGAGAACGTGCTCTAAAGTGTAGCACTTTGAAGTGATTAAAATTCATTCACAGAAACTTAATACAAAGACTTAAAACTGAAAGGTAAACATGGTTTGCATTTCATACTAAAAATAATTGTAATGCGTCGCTTACTGAAAATGGAAGTTACAACTAGTACAAAAAAATCTTTATATTATTATGAGAAGAGAAAATGATTTTCTATTTTCTGCGAAGTTTTTGCTATTTTCAAGTGTCAAGTTTATCGACTTTCAAATAATTTTTTTCAAACATAATTTTTTATTGAGATAATTTCTTTCCAAACGAACGCATTTTTAAATTACTTTTGCAATGGCTGGCACTTTTTGTTTGTCATCCTCTTTGCAACGCAGTGATTTACACGAGGAAAAAGAAGTAATTTAATTAGAAGCAAACATATATTACAAATTGTTGCGCCATTGTTTCGGAAAATCTCATTCACTTTTGGAGTGTATTATCAAAGGCAATAGCGAAAGGAAGATTAAAATAGTCCGAAGAGAACATCATTAAAAATTGGACGAAGGGGAGAAAGGGAAAAAAATGCTATAAATGAGATGACGCCTGAAAAGTAACACCGCAATGTTCATTAAAAATAGAAGGCAATCCGCAAAAAATTCTCGATCAGAAATAGTATGCATGAGCAAGTCTCATTTAAGTTGAATAAATTGCTAAAGCATTTTCCTTATTATCATTTTTATTGGTTGCAGCGAAACTGAATAAACAATTACGGCTCCGATTTTAGCTTCTCTTTGGTGGGAGAAAAAATTGCTGTCTGTTGAATGAATAAAAAATGGAATGACTGCCTTTTACTCCATGGAAAGGCAAATATCAAGTTCTGGTTTACTTCCTACATAAGTAATGCGATTTGAAACGAAGCACATTTTGGAGCATAAGCTTCAATTGCTCTGTCAAATGGAAAAGAAGTCTGCAAATTATTAATCGTTTATAAACTTCCGCGAGATTTAAGATTTAGCTCCTCTTTGCAAGTAAAAAGCAAATTAAAATGCTTTTCTCCACATCCGCATATAATGAAATTCCTTGGCAAGGTACAGGTAAGAAAAAATATGGTTACCTGCCTATTCACTTGGGCTTTCAAGCTAGATAATGAGAATATCTTTTGCTTGCGTAAATTTCCAGACGTACATTATGAAATCATTTTCCATGAATAAAAGATTAATTAGTTTAAATTGAGTAATAAATTAAATCTTTTCAAAGCAACAATACTTCCCGATTGCTGTCTCTTATTTCAAGAATTTTTTTTCTGCTTGAGTATTCAACATTTTAATCTTTAGAGTAAAGCTTTCTTTACCAAATTTCATACAATACATATATACAATTCATTTCAATTCAAGTAATGTTAATAGAAGAAGATGAAAATTTAAATGACTTATGTTAATTTTGTTCTTAAAGTAAAAAGGAAAAAGAATATGTTACAATTAAAATCACGAATTATCGGTTGCAGTGTCGAATGTTAATCAATAAACCTTTAACATAACTTAAACGTCTGAAGGCCAAAACGTCCGAGATAAACTTTCATTCAAACGAGCACAATCGCCAGAAACGACCAAAATTGCGATTTTTTTTATTCTTCTCAGGTATGTATAGCACTTTCAGTTTCCCAAAATCTACAGTATCAGTTTTTTGCAGACAGCTTGTATTAAAAAGCATGGAAGCTTCTTCGTTAGGAAGTAGAAGGGATGTCATTTGAAATCGCCACACCTCTTTTGCGTTAATGTAGGGAGAGGACAGGAAATGGATGGGTGTGGGCGTTTGATATTTTAAGCATGCAGTTTAGGGAAAGCTTCAAATTGTTAAAGGTTAAAGAAATTATCAGCAGAATAAATAGAATATATTTCAAATCCAGTTTTAAAATCTGGCCAGTAAGAAATGAAAAGTAATATTTAAATTTATTTTCCGTTTTTATCAGTTAAATATTAGATAATAAACACAAAAGCTCTCCGTGGGTGGAATTATTATCATCTAATCGATGACATTTTAACTTGATCGTAAATGAAATTTTAAATATTCCTATTATAATATATTAAACTTTAAAAACAAAATGTTTTAAATTATTAAAGGGAAACGTACCATTATAAAAGCTAACACATCATAACAAGTATATGTTTTAAATTAAGCAGCATGAGAAAGTTTTACATCATTATTTATCCATCAGTTTTAAAGCTTTTCAGTTCAACAAGAGCATGCTACTAAACATAAAGAAATAATAACATCAAGTTCCAAGTAAAGGATATTATCTTATCAAATTTATTAAACCTTAGATTAACAAGTCTTAAAAGTAATCTCTCCCGTACAAGATGTGATACACTCGCATAAAATTTTGACACAAATTAACTATCTTCTGAGTGTCTGCGAAACCTATATTATCAAATTATTTACCGATAAATTAAACCTGAAGTTAAACGTATAATAAAAGTTGCATTTCCAGAACAGTGTTAGAAAATAAAGAAATATAATTCTACCGTCAATCAAGCAATTAAATAGAGACTATCTTACTATTGATCAACAATGTGGGAAATTCAATCCAGAATGTTTATCACATGGTGACGTTATAATTAACATATGTATAATATCACGTCCTCCCATATTTGTCTGGAGAAGGAGACCTTAGGTTAATAATCCTCAACTTTAGCAACTCCTACATTCCGATTTAAGAGCTGCTAAGCAACTAACCGTTAATGATTTCCTGGAACGTTTCTTTGTTTCAAACTGCAAAAGGACCTCAAAATAAAACTTAAAGGTACTGATCATCATACAAGGAAACTTTTTTTTTAAATACAAAAACGTTAAGTAAGGTAAAAAGTAAATTCATATTTATATGTATCAGAAACCACTTCCTGGGAAGAGGTTCCGAATAGAATTCTTAAAAAGTTTTTAAAATGGGATGATTAATGACTGGAAATGTGTTATTAATCAAACATGCTAAGATTTTCATAAAGTGGAGAAAGCCAATAGGATTATGTTATTAAGTAATTCCATGTAATTAATATTATAAATGGAGTAATTTACGTAGAACTTTTGTCAAATTAATCGTGTATGTAAATAAATGCAGAGACATAAAACATGATCAAGAATCTACTCTTTAGTAGAAAATATATATTCAAAATTTAGTATGGGTAAATGAAATTTCGAAAAAAAACAAAGTTTACAGCGTGTCGGAATAAAAATCAAAGGAATAAGTTGCACAACATCATGAACTTTACTTGCATTTGTCAAATAAATAGAAAGATAATGGTAAACAAAGGAATTTGTGGAAAGGTAATATAAGACCTTAACCAAAAGCATATATTTTAACAGTCAAGTGCAGTTCAAAAACATGATATTTTTGAAATTTTATCCTAAAATAATGCAGAAGTCGAAAATTAAAGAATTATTTTAATGATTCATCTTCTAAATCCATAATATAATCGTACATTCAGAGTAAAAAAGGTTGGTATAAAATAGCTAAGATTTAGTTTATATCGTGCATTTTGTTGAAAGTCAAAGGAAAGTTGCAATTAAGCTTAAAATTTCAATTTCTAAGAAAATTATAATTTGTCTATTGATACCAATTTACCTTTTTATGATAGAACAATTCAATCATTTCGCTTATTTTCATCCTTATCGCTTTTCACCCTGAGTGAAGGATCTAGTCTAACATTCTAGCCCATGAGCGAAGATCATAGTCTCGAAGTTCTTCAACACACAGTAAAAAACGTGTTATAGAACCGAAGGCCACTTTAGTCATTTCTTGTTCCATTGATAATGTGTGCACTTCCTTTCCCTATATTTTCAAAATTAAAATTGTGATACGATGCATAGGAAAAGATATTAGTCCTCTTTCATACTAATTCATATAGTCAAGAAGAGACAATGAAATTTAGCAATGATAGAAGTTTCGACAATGATTAATTATGCTCTACAATAAACACTGGTGAAATTGAAAATATTTCATGTTGAAGGCGTCTATGTATAACAGCATAAGCTTTAATTTTTGATTAATTCCAGCAGAATTGTGTTGATATGAGTAACATTGTTTTGATATAAAAGGACCAAATGATATTCAGAAGCATGCTTGAAAGATCTGTTATTTTGGAATGAGACTAGACTGTCGGTAAGTTCATCATCATTTTTCACCAATTCGAAGCATGTAAGGACGAACGTACATGTAATCACATTCGAAACGTATGTAAGGACGTAAAGTAAACGTACATGGAATATCTTAATATCTTTTATGAAGAACTATGCAAATAAAATGCGATACAATTTTATTTTATGTAATAACTTGCCAAGTCTTAATGAAAAAAATAAATAAATAAAATATTAGTAAAGCGAATTTCGCGTTTTTAATTTCATGCAGCAATGGATGAGTAAATAGTTTTTTTATTTTAATCAAAACTGAATTGGGTTATTTTATTAAATTAAAATTAAATTAAATTAAATTTTTTTAGCTTTATTGCAGAATCAGGTTTTCCTATTTCGAATTGGGAAAAGAATCTATAATGTTTTTCAATTATTTCCGTACCCGTTGAATAATTAACGAATGCTCTATTTCTATCATCAGTCTAGAATATTACGCCTTTCAAAATGTATGCACTCGGTTGCATTTCGGAACCTGAACTTGAAAAATTTCTGTGAAAAAGGAGGTGATATGGACTGAAATTTAAAAATGAAAAACAAAATCTGATGTGTACACCACATGACTTCCTTGTACGGAATATTAAATTATACCATTTAATTTCATTTACATTTATTGGTTTAAATTAAATCTACTTCGTCGATAGCGAATAAACAACAATAGAATAAATGCAGTCTTTAAAATTCACTATATGGGTTTACCATAGCGACACGCTGGCGCTATGTTCACTTAGTAGAGTTACATCTCATTCATTTTATAACTCATAATGCACAAAAATTATGTATATCAGCTGGAGCATTATCTAATCGTTGCCAACGTTCTATTCAAGTACTATAATAAATCTAAAATGATGTATAAAAGGAATTAAACAAGAAGGAAAGAAAGAAACAGTTTTTCACAGACAATTCAGTATTTCTCATTCAATTAATTCAATTCTCACTTCGCGACAAGGCAAAAATACATAAAAAGTCAAATATTTATATTAAAATTTACGAAATAAATCTTAAAGACTTATTGCCTCGAATAAAATCCAGAATGGTTTAAGCATGATTTAATTTTCAATAATAAAAGAAGGCGTTGTCTTTCTTGTTGCGAAGCTTAGTTTCTCTAGATCGGCAACAAATCCACAATTCTGCTAAGTTTCAAATGTAAACAGACATGGCTCCTTCAGTAAACATAATTAGGCTTAGCCGCACTAAAACGATTTTTAAATTGTTGATATTTTTACGAATATTGCATGCAGATTTACTAAAGGCATAAAAACCTTAACCGGAAGATAAGAACATCATAATTCAATCTTTTCAAAACAAGATGTGCGCAATTTATCAACATAAAAGAATAAAAATTCTGAACTCACTGCGCCGAGTAACGGAGTGGGTATATACATATAAATATATATTTATAACACTTTTAGGGAGGCCAATTGCAACCAAAAAGGAAGGTGCACATCGACATGTTATAGCATACATGTACACAATTTTAACGTTCTGAGGCTACTCGTTTTTGAGTTATACGACATACGTATGTACGTACGCAAAAAATCTCTTCAGAATCCATTTTAAATCAGTTTTATAATTCGTTTGGGGAAAATAGTCCTTTTTTCTTCCTTACGTACAGATGTCACGCAAAAGCATCATTAAATTGCATTCGATAGCTTTCAAAATAGATACTTTCGTTAAAATATGACACCCGAAGTTTTTAAGTTTTTCGCGATTACAATACTTCCTTTTTACTTCGTAGAAGGAAATAAAAACTTATTGACTGTGCATATTGCTTAGTCGTTTAAAGCTGTTGTAAAGTATGTTATATCAATTGACCGGTTATTAAGATTAAAGTCTTTACTATAACTTCTCCTTTCCGTATTCCTGATTAGAACGCAATTAGCTTTGTATATTTTTAAGAATGTGGGTTTTGAAGCTTTATAAAAGAAAATCTTGCAAATGTCTCTTGCTGCTAGTATTTTTTGCCAGCTCTTCTTAAAAGTGACGGTCCGGCTTAAGCACTCGCACTAGCCGGTGTTTTAAATACAAGCCAGTGAATTATCTGACCCAGCTTATCACTAACCTCTTTAATATGTAATGTCAGACTACGTTATCAGCGCTTAATTTGAACTACCTATTGCGAAAATTTAAAGAGTCACCATTGGCCGAAATTCAAACTATAGCATAAGCTGTGCTCATTCTGTTTTAATAAAATAAAATTAAAAAAAAAATTAACCTTCTGTATTTTGTGAGATATTTAAGACACAGAGATAATAGCTGTCTGTTTGGTAGAGTCTGCAGTAGCTTTAAAACTAGCTTTCAGTTGCTATAGCAGCCCTACATTTGGGAACTAAATTTTTTACGAATTATGTAGCAAAACAACTCCACTTTTAGCAGGCCACCACCCCAAGATTTAAAGTTCCTATTTGCACCAACAGATCTGATAGAAGGCTTCGAATTTTTAATGAACATTATGTCCTCATCATCGAAGTCATCCAGCAGTTTGACAGTAGAAGTTCGGCATTGAATGTTTTGGAAAATTTCCAGATGCACTTTTTACTATGCCCGATAGGGAGTTGATAAAGGTAAAAAAACAATCTCTGAGCCTTAAAGTCAGGCAATGAACGAGATCCAAAGTTATCAGGAAATATTTTCTACTTGAACTAGTATGTAAAAATTTTAAGTTTGAATTGTTTAAAATAACCTTTTTGAAAGCATTTTCTAAAGTGAAAGATAGGGTGAGGCTAGAATCTAAAATTTACGGTAAATATAACACTAAGGCAGACGAATCAACATATTTCATTCTAAGAGACGAGCAAGTGATAAATTTGTGGTATGGGAAAAAATAAAGATACAGCAAGTAATTCTATTCTAAAGTTGTTCAAGTAATTCTTACCCAGATCGTAGCCGCCGATTCAAAATATCTTAAAGCTCTAAGAAACCTGGTACACTAAAAGAACCTTTCGAACTAGCAGTGAAATTTGAATGTAGGTGAGTGTCAGTGTATAGGGGTAGGTGAGGATACTATATACTAGAAAACGGGCGGACATTTTTGGAAACTTGTACTCGAAGGAGGTACAACATTTGACGACGGAATGCGTTTTGGTAATCAACAAAGTTTTTTCATCTGCAAACGGCGATCGGCAAGATAAAATTCGCGAGAGAATCAAGTTGAATAGTAAAAGGATACTTTTAAACTAAATAGATGTGGTGCGGATGAAAGGATAGTCATTCTAAAGGAAAGAAAAAACCCCTTACATTCAATTCAGTACAGTACTAATTTAAAATATGCCCCTTTTAAATTATTCAAGCTGTGTTGAATAGCATACCTTCAGATGCTGTTTTTGAACATGTGGGCGCAAGTAGTTTGTAAGGCATAATTAAATTTTATAACAGTAATTTTATGACATTTTCCTATCTCTTCTAGTTCCAGCTTAGAACTCCTTACCAGAATTAATTTTTAGAATCGCATTAAATGTGATACAAGTTTAGTAGTATTTAAGTCAAAGTTCCACTGACTTTGAGAGAGACAGTTAGAATTTCTGAATACTGCTCGCAGGCTTTTTCGCTACGTCTCCGTAACTATTACTACGCTCGGCCGTATTACGTGCCTTTTGATAGCTTTGCTGGCTAATTTAATATTACGGGCCAACTAGTTTAGATTTGTGTTAGCTTCAGCTAAATCTCTTCAGTTAGTAATTAGTCAGTTCTTATTTCGTACATCTTGAGTTTAATCCCAAGTCGAGGCTTTGCTGTACACCCTGAGAAAGGGGCCAACTGCTAATCTTATTTTGAGCAAATAAAGGGTAATTAACCCTTCTTCTTCCGATTCTATTCTTGGACTTAAGCGATTATTCGCTCACTTGTTCACTAGGTTCCTCAACATTTAGTTAATAGAATACAAGTGAGAAATACTACAAGTGTTTGGGCTAAAGACGTTTTTAGGAAAACATTTAGGATAATTCTATCCTTTCATGTGGTGAGTACTAAGAAGATACTAGAGTTTCCGGTCTTTCAAAGATGTAAAATCATAGTAAAAATGAAGTTGGATAAGTTTGTAAGAAATCTTTCAGACTCATTTGATGATACCACAGAGTTGGTGCATGTGATCAGTCACTATATAGAAGCAGGAAGTAGCCCTCTTTTCCCCATGCAGGACAAAAAAAAAACCTAGCCATATACTAAAGTTAAAGAAGAGATCACAGAAAGGGATATTACGGGCTTGCTGAAAAACAAATTTCTCATAAGTAGACCCTATACCGAAAGCCCTGTAGCACTATGCCAGAAAAAAATAATCTCCCACCCATCGATTTTAAAGCATGGCTGTTGAGTACAAGAGTACTGACACCAAGATGAGACTGGCAGAAGCTGGATCTTGTCTACAGATTCAAAAACCTCATCTTAAATGTACACAAAATTAATTTGCATTCTGGCGAGAAATACAGAAAGAAGTGATAGTAAACACTTAAATCCGAATAACTGGTTAATTAAATTAAGATACTCAAACAGCTAAAGCTGCTATTGATATGTTCATATATGCTGGTCTAGTGCATAATAATCCTACAACTTTCAGCAATTTTACTTGTTTATTCACCGTTTCAGCTGTCATTATTGCATGGAAGCCAAGTAATTATGATATTTCTGTAAACATATAGAATGAATATCGTATAATGCACCAAAAAAGAAGAAAACTGATGAAAAGCGTGACAAAAAGCATAATTCCTTTCTCATATTACTCACTGAAAGACGGTTATAAATCAAATGGAAGAATCTGACATTATATACGATGAGAAATATGAAAAAGCTTTCTGCACTGCCTTGGAATTAAGAGGAAAGAAAACTTTTCGAATAAATAACCATTCATTTTAACACATATTTAAGAGCTTCAGCTAACGTTAAAGACAGAAACACTAAACTGAAGTTCACTTCTGCCTTTTAAAGGAAGCTATTCAAATGAAGTATTAGTCTCATATTTCATTCAGTTAAAGACATTAATTAAGTATTCAGTAGCAATGAGTCCCATGTTTGAATTTAGGCGTTCCACAGGGAATTGTCTGAAACCTTAATAAAACATTTAGTTAGGGCTGGATAGATATAACATATTTAAATTTAGTATGCTACTTCTTGGGTTCATCCAAGTCTCTAAGCAATGCCAAAGCTTTGACCTTGTTATAAACCTTTAAAATATTGCATTTTTTAAAGATTTTTAGATTGGGATTTAGCGTTTTAAATCTATCAGGTACTTAAGAAATGTAAACATATTTTGTTTAAATCTATTAATCCCCAAGCTTACTTATTTTTATGAACTGTTTAGAATGTAAATATTCAACTGGCATTTTCTACCGCCTACTGACACAGCCCATGTCTTGTATCTAAGAAGAAGAAAAGTGTGAGATTAATGATAAATGGTTTTAAGAGCAGGATAATAGTAATTAAACTGGCCAATGTGACTGCTTCCTCTAGAACTAACTGCACATTTGCGTTTAAGGGAAGTTTTAAATAATGAAAGCATCTGAAATTATAAAAAGTTCTCATTAAAGGCAAAATGTGATTCACTCTGAAGTTTCGTCTAGATAATAGTTAAGTAAAACAGACAAAAAAAATGTGGCATTGTTTTCTACATTACAAAATTTTGTGAACAAAATTTTGAAAATAGATTTCACGTTTTCAGGTTATAAAGTATTTTCTAGCATGCTTTCCTGATGTAACGGAGGCACATTCGGCACGTACTTGAAAGGTCCAGCTTCGAGTCCTGCAGAGGACACTGAACATTTTTCACATCTCCAGTATCAAAAACCCTAATGACTCTGCAAATGGCGCCCAAACTAAAAGGTGATGGACAATAATTCATCACTACCAGGATTTGGCGATTAGATCCCCTAATCCCCAGTCGCCTTTTGAAAGGGGGAGTATATAAGGTATTGTCTCCTTCCTTCTAGCATGCTTTCGTGATGCAACGGTAGCACACTCGGCGCGTACTTGAGAAGTCCAGGTTCGCTTGACGGAGAGGGTAGTGCACATTTTTCATGTCCCCGGCATCAAAAACCCTAATGACTCTACAAGATAACTAATTGCGTTTTTAGTATATTTTCTACTATATTATAGGTTATTATCCAAGTTACCGGGGAATATTAGGAATGAAATGTGCACAGATACAATATTTAATGTAATTAAATTTGAGTTAAATGGAATCTGAACTTTTACCTAACTGAAATATTCAGAGATACAGTTGCAGTTCCTGTTACTGACGTACCTTTCGGAAGAATGTGAACAATCTGTTTTCCAGCATACAAAACGTGAATGCAATTTTATCAGACATAGCAATATATCTTATAATTAGGCGATAAACAACATTAATTTCTTTACGCATCTGTATGCATTATTGAACATGAATTGATTCACTAAGATTAGAGCTAAGTTTATTAGAATTGAAGTGCCTAAGAAAAAGGATACTTTTGAGGAGAACTTTCTAAAGAAAACGCTAGTATTGATGGACGAGTAAAGCCTTGGAAGCTCCTATGCATTCACTCCTTTTGTTAGCATTTGAACACAGGTGGGAGTAGCACTTATGTTAACAAATATTACCCTTCGGACAGCTGTTGGGCTTTCTATATGCATGTACTCGAGTACACTATGCCGGGAGGTCAAGAAGCTCTGAAAGCATGGGCACCCATGAATTTCTTAATTTTATACATCTTAAATATATATTTGTTGTTTACTTACTCTTGTTACTTACTGTTGACTTAAACATTTTATAAAGAGAATTACTTTTCTTTTTTTAAATTCTGGGAGCATCATGTTCATCGAAGTCTGGAACACGAAGAATATACAATGTCCTTGTCGATGTTAACATTTTGGAACTCCCGATTATTAGTCGGACGTGTTTTTTACTACACCATGTAAGCATCCGGTAAAGAGGTATAAAATACTTTACATAATAACGTGCAAAATTAAGTTTACAAAACCTGGGGGCAAAAATTATTGAAAGAATTGAAGCTACTAATGGATCTAGCTGGAATCGGCAGATTTATCGCATATAATTGATGTTCTTGTATTGAAGGTCAGTTTATTTCCTTCCGCATATACAAGTGGTACGTTCAAACAATAACGAAGGTTGGCTTTCTTAAAAATGAAACGAGTCATCGATAAGAGAGAGAAAAACGAAAAACAGATTTCTTAAATGGTTTGTTACCAACCTTATATTGAATTTCAACTTATTATCTCAAATCAGATATGTTTGATTCACGTTGCATTCAATTCTCTAAATCACCAAATGCTCCAGAATCTTTCAGTGACACCACTCTCTTTACAATGACATTGTACATACTTACTCTATAATGAATCAATAAATCTAAACTCAGATTTCTTCCAAAGTTAAATTTTGTGCTACTTCCCTGGTATGTACTGAACAGTATGCTTTCTTTAAAAGTTTATTCCTTTATTAGAATAGAATATATCTGCCGTCTTTTAAGCCAGAATATGAACTGCTATTCAATCAAGCCATTAATTATATCCACTTTGCGCTGATAGATATTGCGTGAACAGACTCAGCTTATTTTATAATTTCATATTTATTATAATGTTACAATTATTGCCGTACTCATTATTGACGTAATGCGCAACTGGCAGCGAGTTTCTAATTCATTGCAAGAGTTAATTCATAAACGACAATTCATTTCCTTATCAAATAGTACAGAAAACTGAAAATAACTAAAATGAAAGTTAATATTTATAGAACACGTTTAGTATTACATACACTGAATTGACAGCTTTAAGTTAAATAGATTATTACTTCATTCATTATTATCCCACAATTACTTCATTCTAATATGAACGTGAGTGAATTAATATATTCACTTCTATTACCCTCCCCTTCGCAAACATACGATAACATTTGGATGCTGATTTGCTTCAAATATTATTTCAAAGCTTGAGCCATTTATATTACTTTTCTCTTTATTCTTTGTGATTCTCATTGTGATTATATTCATAATTAGGATTCAAAGAAAGTAATTCAATATTCACAGATATTTTACCCTGGAAATTCGATAGAACTTCTATACACAGAAATTTATAGAAAAATTATAAATTTTAAAATTTATAATTTATTCGGTGGAACTTGTATAGAAAGAAATTTATAGATTTATATTGTTTTATAAATTTTTAAATAATCAGAAAAATACTGATTATTTAAAATTTTGATTTATCCAGAAAAGTTATTTTCGGCTTTTAGTTCTACGTTTCGGCATTCTATTCGACTTATCATTTTGTTTCATCATTGTTTAACGATTTATCATTGATTAACATTTTTGTGTCACTTGAAGCTGGCGGTGACTGTGAAAACTATCTTTACGTCCTTGTATCATGCAGTTTGAGACAGTTGTTAATCGTATACGCCTTGTTCCCTTTCAACAAAGGTTTGAGAACTGAAAACGCTGACCATCGTTTAAAGAACTACAAAATACTGTTACCCTTTGAAATTGGGTATAACAAGCATTTGACCAATAAAGAGAGCCAGGAAAACATGCAATCAAGTGAACCATGCAATCAAGTCCATCTCAAGACTTTTTTAATTAATAGCTTACCATAAAATCAAAATAAAAGCTTTTTGTTATGGTAGTTTTTGTAGTAGCAGTGGTATATTTTTTGGGGAATAAGCTGAAAGGCTATTATACGCTAAACACGCATTAAATACATTTCCCATTGTTTGATTGTAGGGCTCCATAAGGTTTGCTGTTCTATAGCTACTTTTAGTTTTTCAATTAGAACATTTAGGATAGTTTCTTGCAAAGGAAAGCAAGTTTATTTGCTCACAGTCTAGCTCAAAATGGTTTGAACGAACGCTTTTAAAGTAAAACTTTCTTTAGTACACTTACTGCAGCATTTATTTATAACTTTTAATCGAATGTACACAGAAAAAAGCCTATTATGAACTATCCTTTTTTACTTGCTTATATAAAGGAAGTGTTGTAATCAGGAAAAATTCCAGATACCATATTTCAAGGGAAAAAAAATTACAGCTATCGAATGCAATTTAACGATGTTTTTGCTCAACATCTGTATGTGAGAACAGAAAAAAGAACCCTTTTTCCAAAAACGAATTATAAGGCTAATTTAAAGTGGATTCAGAAGAGATTTCTTTCGTAGAATCTGTACGTACGTAGGTACGTATGTATGTATTTCGTATAACTCAAGAACGAGTAGCCTCAGAACGTTGGAATTTTGTATATAGAAATGCTATAGCATGTAGTTCCGAACCTTTTTGGTGTCAAGCGGCCGCACCAAAACTATATATACATATACATATATATATATATTAATAATGAAAGTATTTAAAATTTATAATTTTTAGTGAATTATATATATATATATATATGCCCACTATGTTACTCAGTTCGTTGAGCTCAGCTTTGTTATTCTTATATGTTGGCTTATATGTGCATTTTTTGCATTAGAAATAATTGAATTATGTTGTTTCTTTCTTCTGGTTAAGGTTTTTATGTCTTTAGTTAACTTCCACACAATAGTTGTACAATTAACAACAATTTAAAATGTTTAAGTGCGGCTAAGCCTAATTTGTTTGCATTTGAAACTTAGCAGAATAATGGATTTGTTGCGAATCTAGAGAAACTAAGCTTCGCATCAACAAAGATAACGTCTTCTTTTATTATTGCGGATTAAATCATGCTATATCCATGCTGGAATTATCATTTAAGCTATTAAATTATCCTGTATATTACTGACACAGCATAGCATCCACAACAAATTAAATCAGTTTCTGCCCTTTCAGTGTCTTTTTGCTGAGTGAGAACAAAAGTAAATTTTCAGTTCTGTGCACCGAAAAATCTGCTGCTGGCTGGCCGAATTGTTTGTTTTTGCGCAAAAACTCTAATTTCAAACTTAGAAGTTGGTCTTTAAATTGTTTGAACTCTATTTATGTTTTATATTTTTCAATTTTTAATAAAGATGTTTTGAGATTTCGTGTATTTTTACCTTGTCGCAAAGTGAGAACTGAATTAACTGTATAAGAAATCTATCTCTAATAAAATTCGAGGAAATAAGTCTAAACAAAATGCAGGAAAAAATGCGTATAATTTAGTATTCCGCATAAGGAAGTCATGTGGTGTACGCATCAGATTGTTTATATTTATCTCTTATATAATTGAACAGAGGTGGATCAAATGTGTGAAAGTGTGCTTTTTTTGTGAACATCAAATATGCATAAATAAAATACTTAGAGCCACATTTTCATTCACTCTTTGATTTGATTTGGACGAAAAGATAGAGAGTCCGTAAACGTTCATCGTAAGGCAGCTTTTTTATGTAATTTGGAATATGTTCCCGATATATGCCTTCTTTCGTGAACTATTCGAAAAGAACAGATACGTTATTGCTTCGTAAATGAAAGAAAAGGTATATCATACTTTTCTCCACAATTTATCAGGGAATGCGGTGTTTTTATTTCTTTCTCTCAACTTTCCGATGTCGCTAGGAAATAACTTTTCTCGTTTGCATATTTTCGTGCCAGTTCATATTTTTAGAAAATCCATTTGCAAGAGGAAAACATGTATCTTCGAACAGCGCCATTTTCTTTTCTTGTTTTTTAATATATAGAAACTGCTTTTTGAACCCTAAATTTTAGTTTTACTCCTTTCTTCCGTTTGCAGTTTTGGTTTACTTTAGCTGGAAGGTATTTTTGTTTGGTGTCTTTTTTGCCAAAGTTAAGGTTCCTCGCTTTTGAAGAATATGTATATACCTTAAAATGTATTTACTGCCTCAGGTATTTCAAACAATATTCTCCAGTGTGAAAGGGGAAAAAAGCTTAGATAAAGCGGAGATGAAATATTTTGTGCGATTTGCTTTAAAAAAAGTATTGTCTAAGAATACCTAACATTCTTATCATAGCAAAAATAGCAGACTTGCTATGTAACCATTATGTGTAATATTTAAAAGCAGTTTCAGTTAGATATTGAGCGCAAAGTTTTACTAATCATTTAGTTTTATAATGCATATCTCCCATATGTTCATTATATATGTATAGTCTAAAATTAATCATTTGAATAAAAATGAATTCTATAATAATCATTAGTTGGCTAAATACACTTTTCTCATTTCTGTTATAATAAAGTAAATGTACTTTACGTAGAATAATATTTAATGCATTACGAAATTTATAAATTTGAAGAAATTCGTTTTCGAGTACGCTCTCCAGGGACATAAAAATACGTTTTAAGTTTTGTAATACGCTCTATTGTAACTTTTCATCTCTTAAACAAATTCTACATGGTTTAGATTGCGAACAGAAATTTCGAAAATATGTGCTCATGTTTCTAGAATTTCGAAATATGTATTATTTGAAATTGAATGTTAGACAGTAAAAGAAAAACGTTTAAAAATAATTTTGAAAACATTTCGTTGTTCATGCATTTATGTTGATAACACATAACACTATAAGTTATTAGGTCTTTATTTTGCTATCTTTTAAGATTACTGAATTTTAGAAGCGAAAATCAGAGCGTTAACACGATGGCTAATTTTTAAATGTCAAATTTGTTTGTAATCGCTTCTCTCTTCTGAGTTGTAAAATAGTAGTATACTGCCCTTGCTCAATGTTTTGCCTTTTTTCCTAAAATATTTCATTATAAAGCCTATAGAAGATTACCTAAGAATTCAAATGAAATGCAGTTTAATAATATATTGGAAATTCGAGAAGAAAGAGATATTTACAATGAAGAAGTACAGAGATGTAATTTTCTCTCATTAAAATCTAGCACAAATTCCATTAAAAATAAACTACATTGACATAATAGTACACATCGGCTCAGACTATTATTAGTATTAGAGCTTCTTGCTGGTATTTGCAGCCGGGGCACAAGACAGTGCTCCAAGAACAAGAGCATACAAGCACAAGGACGGAGATCTTTGTGTAGAAACTGTAGAGTTCCAAAACGTATCAACACGCCAATACCTTTCGATGACAAAGACTGAGAAATATTCGGTGATAGGCGTTTCCTGTGCCATGGTGGCCAGGAGTCCCAAAATTCTGCATGAAAGTTCGAGGTGTCCAAAAAAATTTCCGGAGCGATGGATGGTTAGATGTTCAACTCTTACCCCTTGCAACTAGGAACTGTGTTTCTGCTTTTTCGTGTCATGGTTCCTAAGCTTTCCGATCACGAACTCTGCATATTTGGATGGTCTAAATCAGAGACTTTCCTTTTTTATATTCCTTTACTTATTTATTTTTCTTACCATTATGAATTAATTTTGCATTAAAATATCTCACATTCTCTTTATAAAAGATAAATTTAACTTTCATCAGAAGTTTTGGAACAAGTCAACAAAGATATAGAATTTAGTAATCTGTTAAGCATTCAAAAGTATCCTACAATTCTTTCTCAAATCTAAGCTCTATCATTCCAGAGACTATTCTATATTCCCTTATATTTTATTGGTTTACTCGAATGTCTGAATATCTGCTCAAAGCTTAAGAAGGAAATAAAATATTTACTAAACTTTACTATCTAGCAGCTATAGCAAGTAAAATATTATAAAACAGATCCAATTCTTCTTGTCTTTATCAACGTAAATCACGAAGCTATCATAAGCTCAAATGATAAGTTCATAAAACATCATTGTCGATAATCGGAAACTGAAGAGATGTAATCAAAAATACCTGGTCGCAGGCACGCGAGAAGAAAAGCGTAGAAATACAGTTGGTGTTTTCACTCTTATTTAAGTGCGCCGTCCCCTAATAACGTATACTTAAATTTCTATGGGTTGAGATAAAGTGATAGATATGGTGTAGAAATAATTAACAAAGAGGATTAAGTGCCAAAAGAATACAGGGTTGCTACGAAACCTAAAGCTCTTTACTATTAGAAAAGAAGCATCTTATTAATTCAATCCTTTTCTTAAAAGTTTATTTGCAAAGTAAATAGAGAAAGAAAAAAAAAATATTCCTAACGACGTATACTAATTGATTCGGGTTAAATCTGATACCTTTTTGAAACTATGTGATTGCGTTCTGTGATTCCTGTTTTGCACTTTTCCCACTTTATGAACTTGATTTTTTTTTTGCTGCCGTAGGCTATCTAGCTAATTTAAGCGCATTCAGAAGAGTTTTTGTGATCTTTCTTGGGAAAGATTCACAAAAGATTCCGTTATTTCCATGACAAACATTTCAAATGATAATTGTTCATTAATTATTTTTTATGATAACTAACGCATGACTAACTGCTAATTAATCAGAATACTATAGTTATTGATTTTTGAAATACAAAGGCAATGAAAACACAATTGGTAAACTAATCCGTGCTTCTCAATGAAATGCTATAGTCAGGATAGAGTATGCTTTCGAATAATGCCTTTAACTCTCTGAATCTATTACTATATTAGAAAAGGTGCTTGATAGGAAATCCTAATAAAGGAAAGGTAAATAAATAATATATCCTTTCCGTATTACTCACCAGAATTTAAATTAACTGTTAGTGCATTTGAACAATTAACTGCTGTTGCTTAATTTAAATCCGAACACGTGTAACTAATGAATATATAAAAACTTTTAAAAAATGTTATAAACTTTAAATCATGCACTAATAGCTGTCAAATATAAAACGGTCGTGACAAAGCAACGTAATCTATTTTTTTATCAGTACAAGGGGGAATAGACCCAGAAGAGCTGTTAATTTCATTTTGCGTTGGTTCACTATAAATGTTGGTTTACTTTTCAAAATGTTGCCACAAAATATTATTAAAAGCCTGTATTATATTTAAAGAAATTAAATGATGTAGAATCCGCCTAAATGCATGTATGTTTCTTGGATTCTGATAAAACAAGTACCTACAGCCTTCAGATTTTGAATAGGGTACGTTTCCACCCGAATATGAGCATCTGGAAGCCTAAATTTGGAATTTGGAATTTGCTTCATTATCTATGTCATATTTCATAAAACTTTAACGAATTTTTGATTAACAAACTCAACGGTTTCAAAGTAAGCAAAGGCAACACTGAACAGAAAAAAAAAATATCTCCAACGCGCGAAGCTGTGTGTCGGAATTTCGAAAGATATGCCATTTTCATTGTAAAATTGTTTTGCGATATTGCTGTTTAACAGAATTTTATGGTTTAAATGCGAAGAACAGGATATTTAATAATAAAGATAACAAACAAAACATTAAAAAACGTCTCTTTAAACGTAGTTTAAAATCTGAAAACTTTCATACTTTTTTTATTTGTTATATAT
>KK112466.1:879508-894293 GCA_000611955.2 Stegodyphus mimosarum
TGCGAAGCTTCTTAAATTTACTACCGGAACTCGATGTAGCAGCATTAAGTTTGTTGTTTCTCCATAGTACCTTTTTATCAATATACATCAATATACCACTGTCTACTTCCTCTTGGACTTTTAGTTTTGTTTGAAGTTCTAAGCCCGTCTACTTCCTCTTCTCAGTGACTTTTAATGCTTGCCACTAAATTGAATTGTCTCATCCTGGAAGCTTACAGGAGTGTCGAATAGTGCCGCTAGAACTTTCGTGTCATAAGGATATGTTAGAGGGCTCTGAAAATTCATATGTAATTAAACTACAGTCCAGTAAATATATGTAAATATTTTATTGTAAATGCAATTCATTTAAATTTAAACTGGAAGCGGAGAAATAGAAAAAAAATTGGAGAACATTGAAGGTTCATGCTAAACGAGAAATTCCAATGACGCAATGGTCTTTTGGAACAATTGCAGTGTTCTAGACAAAACTGAGTCCTTTAATTGCCAGAACCTAATAGAACTGAGTAGTAACTATTCGCTAAGTTCTTGTTGTGTAAATAATGGCTCCAAATGAGTTAAATACTCTTTTATTTGAACTCAGGTTATTCTCAGACAGCCCCTCTTGGGCGTAATGGAAGCTTACGCTTTTGGCTTGAGATTAAAGTATAAAATGCAAAATTAAACTTATCTAAGTAGACTAAACAACCTAAGCTGCACAGAGTTGTTACCACGCATTTGGCTCTTAGTATCTAAAAATCACTTATGTAAATATGCTGACTCTCTCTAACTGAAGTACCTTAGACTTCAGCTTAAATATTAATTTCTTCCCCAATCTGCAAGAGGCGCGAAACTGAAACCTCATTCTAGTAGGAACTCGTAGGTAGAAGTATCAGAACGTATAGCAAAGTGTGTCTTAAAATAAAAGTAACTATTAGAAAGCTAAAGTAAAACCCTACACAGTTAAGGCACCAGAGTCATGTCAGCATTTCCAGTCACTATATATGAAAAGAGTATTCACATATAGTGATAATAATTGAAGCAGGTGTGAAGCCTACTCTGCATTGATGCTTAATGCTCCAAACATAATGTGTCTCACTATCCGGAATAAAAAAGTATTTTTTCTTTAAAAGCTCTCTTAAAACCTCACCCCCTTAAGAGGTGTAGCCTATAATTATAAAAATACGTTAAGGTAATTTAATATTTTACATTAGGAGAAAAACAATTTACTGATTTTTACCTCAAAGTACGATATTTAGTTCAGTTGTCATCTTTCCAATGTAACAAGTTCCTTCTTTATAATGTAAATCAAACAGTCTGATGTGCAAGGCTTTCCCCCACCGTAAAGAATCATTAAAATTACAGAGCTATAATTCATGTGAGAAGTCTATTTGTCTATCTTTCTACATTTACAACGATTCCACAACAAATCCTACACGGCCATTATTTTCGAAAAAAATATATTTTTTATAAATTACCGAAGTTTAGAAATATGGAATTAATATTTTCGTGATGCTTTATTATTTTAGAAAAATAATCAAGAAATCGTTCAAAAATTTACTATAAAACAAAGTTTTAGTTTTTATAGGAATTAAATTAGGATTTATCTGCGTGCCATATTGAAGCTTTCTAGTATTTTACACTGAAAAATTTCTACTTTTATCAATATTTACATAGGAGTTCCTATCGAGAATTCCTCTGCAGATTTTATTGTGAAAATTTTAAATTACTTATCTTATAAACCTATCTCATATTAGAAAAGCCAAAGAGAAAAATGTGCGTGGGATTGACGCACTTAGCTGAACGAAATGCACTTTTTGCATTAAATTTGGCGTAATTTATTATTACGCTTTAGGCGTTATCATTAACAAGTAAGCCCGTGACTTTCTAGGAAATCGAACAATGCTTTACATTAAAGTTGTAACTATTCTTTTTTAAGTAAGGAACAGTAAAGTAATTCCAATGAACACTAAAGTTCATTGGCAGAGAATAATCAATGATTCTCTGCCTTGCGAAACCCTTGCGTTCAGTTCTCAATGATTATGTCTCGAATCTTATTTTCATGATTGCTTTCAATGACTGTTTAATAACTGAGGGTGTAAGATAGTTTTTGATTCTCTCATTTTCCAAACATTGCTTGTAAATAAATGTAAACATTGATCAGGTGAGTGTGCCAACGTCACATGCATATTTTTCTCTTACCCTTTTAGCCTTTTTTTCGCCTTTTCTTTTTATCTTCGCCTTTCTGAGTCATATTAAACAAGAAGCTGATGTCACTACTAAAGCTGAAAATATTAGCTAATTAAACAATTAAAAATAACTAAATCAGTCAACTCATGCTTTAAAGCACATTCATCTAATATTATCTCAAAGCTAATTTAAAAACCTTTCGCACAATGCAAATCATAAAATTATTGTCATGATAATAAGGCTTAGAATATCCTATGGATTGTATTATTGGAATCATAAATGTTACAATTTTAATTATATATAAATAACATCTTACCTACTTTCCAAAATAAATTTTTAAACTTAGAATTACAGTTTAAATTCTTTACAAATCTTTGCCATAGACAGCTTCAAACAATTAAGTTAAACATTTTAATATTTTCCAGTTTTTTCAAATACTGAAATAGCATTAACAACATGTTAACAGTTTCGTATAAACTTTGTAAAACATTCCCGAGCAGCAAAAAGAAATTAACAAAAAGGTGAAATTTTTTTTGCAACTGAAAGCAGTAACAATTTTTAAAGGTACAGATATCCAAATTTTTGGATTCTTTTTATCCGAAATAAATTTTAATTTTTAGATACTTTTTACTAATTATTGTCAATATCAATAATGTAGTGCATAAAAAACTAAGCTCAGTGGCGCAACAGCCCTAGTGAGCCACGACCTGCAGAGCCCTTGTTCTGCTATCTTGAATTTGGGGCCCGGCAATGCATTAACATATGTCCTGGACATGTGGTCAGCTTGTCGCAACAACCCCAGTGTTTGGTCCCCAAACGAACTTGGTACTCATTTTATTGACCCACTTAAGGGATGAAAGGCTGAGTGAACCTTGCGCAACCCGAGGATCGAGCCCCGGAAGCGTATATCATAAGTGCACATCTGTATAGCCACCGAGGAAGTAGCTTCTAGGAATGGACTAATGGGCAACCAGTAATATTTCTGTCATTTCACTTGATCTTTGCCGTGTTTAAGCAGGATGAGAAAAAGTTTTATGCCACACAATTTGCTGTACAAAATAATTGAAACATCGTGGATTTCTTGTAAAACTTTTAAGTGCGAATCGAGATCAAATATAAGCGTAATTCTATATGTAAACAGTAAATGGTCTTAGCATTTTTTATTGCAGTCTGTATGAAAAAGATGTTCCATAATAATAGCCAATGCACAGTTTCATTCAAAGTGAACTTTCTTAATTAGCTTTTCTACAAATTTAATGTGTTAAATTTCCCATTAATAAGTGTTCACGCTTAAATGCATTGTCTGCGTATGAAGTACTCTTCAAATAGAATGAATTTATCTTATTCGCAACAAATATGTTTAATTTTTTCATATATAACTTTTAATGCTAACAAAAGGTATAATCCTATCATTCACAAAATATGCTTTGAATCCTAAACTTTCAAAATCAAAGGAATGCAAGCATTGAGATAAAAAATTATTAGACTCACTGTAACACTTCCAGTTATTGCCATCTCAATAAAAAAATTACACACTTGAATTCTCTAAAACCATAGGTGTTAGCAAATGCATAATATTCGTCGCTAATTACAGCTTGAGTCATATTCTCGATTTATAGAGAGATAATATGCTACGAGCATTACTCCGAATATCCAGTGCGAGAAAGTCAAATGTTGGCGATTAAATAAACTTATAAAATGAAAGCATTACGAGATTTTCTACTAAAATGATGGTGGCATTTATACGCCATCTATTTATAATTTCAAAACAAATGCAAAATAGAACGTAAACAAGAACAAGCGCTCATATGCAGAGTTTCAAAGATACAGCTTCACGAGATCAATAAGAAGCTGCTTAGTCCATTTTAACCTCCAAATGCCTCCCTCGGTGGCTATACTGATGTGCATTTGTGAATTATGAGCCCCGGATCTGTGCTGCAGCTGCTCGACGCGCTAGCCACTTCTCCACCAGGGGGTCAATGCACTGAATATAACGTAAAAAAGTATCACAACAGTTAACACTCTGTACATGTGAACAACGAACGATCTTCTGACTGCGTCAGTGATACTAGCATTGTTTTTTCTAACATAAGATGTTTCACAATGTTTAACAATGTTTTTTCTGAAATATTGTGCACAGTGAAGATATTTATTAATTTCATGAGCTTATTTATTTTATTACTATTACTGCTCGTTGTTGCGTATGTGCAGGGTCTCTAAGTGTGATCTCCGATTTCAATGTCAAATAGCTCTGCCAATGTTCATCACACGAGATTGACATGTTTTGCGTTTATTTATCATAACCAGTACAAAATATTCCAAGATATAAGTATAGAGACCGGAGAAACGTTCCAAAAAATTAGATTTTGTAATTTAAACAAAACTGATTCCTTTAAATTTAAAAATAATGCTAAAATATGAATATTTGTCTCATTTAAGACATTTTTGTAACTAGACCTACATGTCTAAGACCGACGGATCCGAAACTAAGGACGCTTTGTAGACACATAGGGAGAGATTAAATGATATACATGTATGGCATATTTATAATCCATTTGCTAATTCTATACATAGTTAAAATTATATTTTATTCTGTTGTTTAAATTTTGTCGGACAAAGCTCAGCCAAACATTTATCGTTTGTGGTAAAATCTGTAATAGTTAGGAAACTAAGTATTTGAAAAGCCTTTGTTTAAAATACATTCGGTGCCATTGTGCTTTTCATTTCTAAATTATATTTTCATAAAGATTAAGAAAACGACAGCTGGTAGCAATAAATAAAGCCTCAAATGAAAATAAATAAACTAAAATGGATATTTATTTCTTTGGTTTCATAACATCAGAAGCCCTACTATTTGCAATTTCTTAATATGCGCTTTCAATACTTGAAAATCAAAACGTATATCTTTAGCAAAATTAGAAAAAATCAGCAAATAGAATGTAAATTTTTATATAATTACTTAAAGAATAAAACTAGATGGCTTGAATTAGTAAATATTTCAAAAATAATTATTTAATTTGTAAGGTTAAGATTTATCCTAATTTTTTAACAGTTAAAGCATCTTTCCTATCCATCCTAATTTCAGCTTACAATTTCCTACCAGAATGTGTTTTCAGAATCGCGTTTAATGCAAATGAGTAAGAGTAGTATTTAAGTCGAAGTTCCACTGACTTCGAGAGAGAGAATCAGAGTTTCTAACTAGCGTGTGTTTGCCTTATGGCCACGTCTCTCTAAACTGTTACTACGCTCGGCAATATTACAGGCCCTTGATAGCTTCACTAGCTAATTCGATATTTAGGAGCCAACTAGTTAGATTTGAGTTAGTTTCGGCTACATCTCTTTATTAAGCATTAGCTAAGTTCTTATTCCTTTCACTTTTGAGTTCAAGCCCAAGTGGAGGTTTTGCTGTACGCCCTGAGAAAGGGGCCGACTGTATCTCTTTATTCTGTGCAATAAAGGGTAATTAACTCTTCTTGAGCTTCTGTTACTAAACTTACGCGATTATTTGCTTAGCTTTAACTAGGTTCTTCCTCACTTAAGTTAGTAGATAAAAGGGAGGAACACCACAATGTTTCTAACGATTACTTAGCATATTACTTAGTTTACCGATTATTTCTGGAAATCATACACAAAGCAGTTTACATATTTAAGAAAATGATAGTACTTTATCCTAAACAAATATTTCTCTAAAAGGAAACCTTTTCAGAGAAAAAAATTCTATCACTAAAGTTAAATCTTAAATATAGCATTTCGTAACTAGTAAAGGGATATCCTACATATCTAAGCATTAGTATAAAATTATAATTTTACGACAGCTAAAATATATTGCTTATTTATTAAGTAAAATCTAATAATTTAAGGATAAACGATCCGAAATGAAAAGCACCCAAATGATAATCAGTTAAAATTGTTGGACATGGAAAGTTTCATTCTATTTTCTAGAAACGGCTTGCGATTCACGCTTCTCATGCACTATAACATCCTCCCAAATTAGATGCAGTTATGCACTACTGGTTGTGCAGTTGTTGAATCAAAGCATTGAATGCCCTGTTCTCAGAACTACAGAATAACTAAATCCTCTACCTATGAAATCGAGCCGTCTAATCCGATACCAAGTGCTTCGAATAAGATTGAATAGAAACATTTCGGTCTCCAGCGGAATAAAGTGATGTTCCACCCCAGAACACATGTCAGTGGAACTTATTTATTCTACCGAGTAGCGCGAATAGACAGGTCTCAATTAATTCTCAAACTCCTGCCAATTGAAGAGTATAAGAGTAGACAGCGACTCTCTAGTTTCAACAGCGAAACACCATTAAGACTCGTTCTGATAAGTTTGAGAGCTTCGAGATTTCGAGAATGTGGCAATTTTAGTGTCTGTCAACGCGTTTGGAGATTAGTCTGAAAGTTAGCATCATTTTTAGTAAATCTGATGGAAAACCATTTGCTAAGAATATTTTCGAAGAAAGTTAGAATAGTTAAGAGATCAAAGTAAATTGATATTGTTTAAAAATCCGTATGTCATTTGATGACAACTGAAGTGTCAAAAATAGGAAGTAGAAGCATTTTTCTGTTCTTCTAGGCAATGAGTGAGGTAACCGACATCGTTCGAAGAAAGTTTTTTAAAATGTTCGTTATATTTTTGAATTTATGTGATTTTTTAATGAATTGTAGTCAAACCTAAATATAATTACTGCAAAAGTGATAACAAAATCATTATTTTGAGAAATTTATGCAAAAAAAAAAAAAAAACTGAAAATTTTAGGTCAAAAATAATAAAAGCATCAACCATCACTGTCAAGAAAATATTGATGATAAAAATTTATGTTTGGCTTTATTTTATATATACTACTTAGAAGCATACATTCAACTACAATAATTTGAAAATATTGATTCGCTAGCAATATATGGCCAAATGTGTCAGTCAGCTCTAAACAAATTTTTAAAATACACATTACTATTGAAGGAAATATGTTGTAATTTATATTGTACGGGTTACTTTTTTAACTTTTTGTCTACATTATGTATAATAATGCATAAAGTATGTGTGCAAAATTTCAAATAATTCTATGATGAACTTTTAGAGTTATCATGGTTGTCAATAACATAAATCATAAAAAAAGAATTAATCAAAATATAAAGTTGAAAGTTTTGAGATTGCTGTTATATGACATTATACACAAATATTCACTTAAAATGCTCCTGCCTTATACATCGGCCTTTGATTTTTTTCAAAACAATCATTTTTTTTTTTGTTTTCGAAGGGCTTTCAGTTTTTTCCTATGAATTTTTGCGAAGCTTGATGAACGCCTTCGAGAATCGTTAATTTTTGTTACATCTAAATTCTTATACCCTTGGATTGTAAAATATCCAGGAGTCAGTTTAAGTGACTCAAATATTGACCGATGTGGTAGACAGTTACTTCTGGTTTGTCGTATCTAAAAAAAACTGGTATATCTCTACTTCTAACCAACATATCAACAAAAGAAAAGCTGTTCCTGATACCTAAGAATGTTGCCTTAAATATATTAAATAAAAAAGTGAATTTTTAATTGAAATCGTCTTTTTGAACGAGGTTGGTTGCCTTTACGAAGAGATGATATAAAAATACCTGTCCCTCTAACGTTAAGTTCAGAATAATATGTTTAGTTACTTGTTTTGCTACGAGCTGAGATTCGGATCCACTATTAATATCTGTAAAAGGAAGTATTTGCCTGTATATGTATATAGTTTATCTACTTCTTTTAATTCTTCTGAATGAGCAATTTAAAATAACGAGTTATAATTCATTGATAGGAGATTCTTATTCAAGTAAACATTTATTGACGCTTCTTGATCAGAACTGTGTCAGTTATGATCAAACCATTATTAATCCAAAGGGGCTTTCTCCTTGAAGGACTATTGTTTTCGTTTAGCGATTTTGTGTCGGGAACATTAAATATAGGTTCACTTTTCAAACTGTTGCCACCAAATATTGCAGCCTTGTATTATATTTAAAGAAATTAAATAATGCAAAATGTGCATAAATGTATGTATGTTTCTCGCATTGGGATAAAACGACGGTACCTAGAGCCATCGGATTTTGAATAGCGTAATCGGGCTAAGAATAGGGGCATCTAGAAGCAAAAATTTGAAATTTGGAATTTGGTTTATTATTGATTTCAAATTTTGTAAAACGTTAACGAATTTTTGAATAACAAACTCAAGGATTTCAAAGCGAGCAATGACAACGTTGTACAGAAAAAACAGTTTTATCTCCAGCGCGTGAGACTGTGAATCGGAAAGCTTAAAGATATGCTCATTTTAAAATTATTTTGCGATATTGCTGTTGAGCTGAATTTTATGGCTTAAGTGCGAAGAACATGATATTTTTACAAAATGTCCAGGCGCGGTAGGATGGCTTCCCCGCAAAGCAGGTTCACCGTTGCCAGAAAATGGCAAAGGAAGGCAGGGTTGCCACATTTGGCGACAAAATTAGCGGTATGCTATAGAAGCATGGAGAATATTCTAGAACGAATTCTTCCTGGTTTAGCCCAGAACGTTCTCGAACACAAGCCAAAAGCTATATAAACCCTGCTGGTACGCAGAGAGGAAGTCAGTAGAGTTAGTTGGGTCAGTGCGGAGTTAGTTAAGAGTCAGTGCGTAGTCTAGTGCATCGAACGAGTCTGTTAGTGTATCGCGAGGCAGTGCATCGTCAAGTTTTATCTTAAGAGTGTGTTGAGCTCCGGGGACGACTGAACCGAGTCGCGATCTGTACTCTAGCTTATCGTCGAGTGCATCGCGAGTCCTAGCGTGCAGAGTCTCGAGAGTACGTGGAGTTCCGAGAACGACCAAGCAGAGTCGGGAACTGCACTCTGCTGCTTTGCCATGAAGCCGTCTTCACCGTTATTACCTGATAGCCTTAAGGCTGTGTCGCTGATTGTCTCAGGGTGTTTATAGTAGCTCTTCGACGACTGTAAGCTTGATTTTGCAGCTGTCCTGAAAAATACTGGCCAATAAAGTGTGTTTCGATACCTCATCGAGTGTCGTCGTTATTCACTCCAAATCTGCGAACCCTTAATGTATGTAAGAAGAGAAAAAACGTAACAATATTTAATAAACAAAGTTAACACACAGAATGTTAAAAAAATTGATTTTGGACGTAATTTAAAATCTGAAACATTACAGATTTTCTTTTTTATAATTTTAGTACACTAGCTAATCTTACTTTCTCTGCGTGTTTTACTTTTCAAGAACTTAAGACTGATGACGTTACGCTAAATTTAAAAGCGGGTGACCTGAATCTAACTTGAAAGCTGTTGTATAGTTTGGTCTGTAAGTGAAAGTTTTTAAACTATGAAGAAGAGATGGGGTTCAAGTTCTTTCAAAATTTATGAAATAATATCGGAATGCCTGAGCCGAATACCCAGCTCCTTCATCGTAAGAAATTTAATCATTTCAGCATTGTCGTTTCGTATTTCAAAACTCCCAAATTTCACACAGTTACATCTTTTCTGTCGTAGATTTTCAGATATTTATATTATGTATAATTTCATTTGCTCTTACTTAAAAACCACAATTATGCAAATAACTCGCATAATATAAAACCCCTAGTTCTATTTTCAATGAATTAAGATTAAAATATATGAAATTAAATTAATCAATCAAGTCAATTAACAGATCTGTCTTTGTTTGGATGTATTGTATCATCAAATATTTCAAGCACATTCTATAAGTGAACATTATAAAACTTGTGATAAATGGGTGGAACTATTAGATACAGTTAAATCCATAAGTAATAATAAAATTTTTTTCGCAGCCTTCGAGAAATATTCTATAGACCTTCAGAAGGGTTGCTTAAGGCGATAGATGAAATTTGCAACTTAACGCAGCCTACTTCATAATGGTAGAAAGGAAGGGGGAAACCCTCATTTATTGCAATTAATACTGTAAAGCTAATTCAACACCCGCCTCAAAGAGAGCCCAGTTAATATGTTTATCCTTGGAAGAAGTGCAATTTTGCAAATGAATATTGATTCATAGATAGGTATTTATATTTTTTGCTAATTATATCAAGAGGATGTTTTAAATTTGGTACTTGCTCGAATATAAGACGATGATTTTTACTTTAAATCCGACATAATTCAAATAAGCATATCTTACATGACCGGCCTAAAATGTTAACAGTATCTTAAGGTAGGTTATCATTAACTCTTTGAAAGATATATTTAGATTCAAACAATCCTTTTTCTATATTTATGTCAAATTATACTAAACTTCTTTAATCCTAAACATCTTGGAAGAATATTAACATTTTCATAATTAAAACTTCTAAGGCATGCATTTGTTTTTTCTGGCAATTTTTCTTTCAGTAGGAGGCTTCGTGTCAGAAAACATTATTTATCATTCATATTATAAATGTGCGTTGCTCAACAGTGTATAAAAGTACCAGTTGTTTAAATAGTAAATTTAACTGTTCTCTTAACACACATTTTAAAATAACTGTTGTTTTTTACTTCAATATAATAAAAAAAGTCTGGTGGGGACACAACATGACTTTCTTGTACGCCTATTAAATTATACGCACTTTTTGTTACACTTCACTTAAACTTATTCCTCTAATTATTCTTACTTAAATAACCGATCTCTCAAAACAGACTAAACTTGACATCAAAAACTGTAAATTTTGAAATCAAATATCCCCGTAAATTTTTGATGCACCGCGCTGAAATTTTTTAATATTATTTTTTGATATTATAAGGTATTTCTCCCGCCTTCTTAGCATGCCTTCGTGGCGTAGTGGTCAGCACGCTCGGCGCGTATTCGAGAGCCCGTGGTTCGAGTTCCGGTGAGGGCATTGCTCATTTTCATATCTCATACTTCAAAAGAACCTAATGTCTCTACAGTGGCGGCCGAATTAAAAAGGGTGGTGGGTGATAATTCTGCACCACCACGATTTGGCGATTGGTTCCTCTAATCCACAGTCGGCCTTTAAAAAAACAGGGGAAGTATATAAGGTATTTCTGCCGCCGTCTTTTCATGCCTTCGTGGTGTAATGGTCAGCCCGCTCGGCGCGTATTCGAGATGTCCGTGGTTCGAGTCCCGATGAAGGCATTGTTCGTTTTTCCTCTTTCCTGTTTCAAAAATACCATATGTCTCTACAATATATAGAGTATACGATTTATAAGGTATACGATAATGATAGAGCATAGGGACTAAATATAAGTATAGGACCAGGAGAGCTTATTAAATTTTAACATTTCGTTGTTTTTCCAAAATTATGCTTTTTTGCAATTCGAAACTTAAAAAATATGAATATTTTTGTAATTCAAAACGCTTCTGTAACTGGCACTATACGACCAACGAACGCGAAAATAAAAGCTGGGTAAAGACCTTTAAGCCAGGTCAGAGATGTGGTTATATATGTATACACTTTCGGTATTGCCGACTGAAATAAAGAGCCCGGTTCACAGCTAGATATTATAGCAGTCCCATACACAAATTTTCAACGTTTTCGCCTAATCGATATTGATTTATGCGAGATATATCCGTCAGAAAAAAATCTATTTTGAATCCAATTTACAATACGTTATGGAATAAAAAGCCATTTATTCTGACAGCATGTACAGATGTTACGCAAAAAATATATAAAATATAAAGGTCGAGATGGATATTTCGGTTGCAATCTGAAAACCGAAATTTTTCGCCATTACAATAATTTCTTTACTTCCTACAAGTAAGTAAAAACACATTTCTTGGCCTATTTGACTAAAACCTCATAGAACTCTCAACGTGTTGGATTTAAAAGTGTAATTATGAAAGGAATGTTTTAATAAAATGAATTTAATCATTCTTATATATGTTATTTCCATACTAACTTTTAATTTCTTCTTTAAAATTCTATCAAAGTCAGTAATTAATTCTTCTAATGTCATAGTCGCAGGATGAGTACAGCATAATAATGAAAGAAAATTACTGGTTGTTTAAGTAAATTACTTGTTCTAATCAGTGTATTGATGAAATGTGTAAAACCATCTGTTTTTAAGAAAATTTCTAGTCATTCTATGTGAATTTTCTATGTAATTCAGACCTCATTATCATTCAAACAGTGCCGGTTTCAATCACCTAATTTGAAAATCCCTTACTCCTATCAACAGTACGATAATTAATTTTGAAAAATCACGAAGGTTCAGTGAATTAAATTACAAATTCTAAAAATTATTTATCGATCCCATGTAACTCTGTAAAAATCAAAATTTTGCGAAGAATGTGTTTTATTCTCAAGCCAAAAATATGAGCAAAAAATCCGGAGGAATGAGGAAAGAAAAAATAAATATAAAACTCATTTGTAAGGTATACGCTAAGTCATAGTGACAATTTCAATTCCTTGGAAGTAGCCAGCTCTTAAACTGGTCCAAAGTTGCAAAAACTATACCAAATTAACTAAGGTTAAACACAGTACCTTTTTACAGACATTAGGTAGTTTTTGTAAACAGGAGTCATAAAAAATGAGCAATGCCCTCGAACCAAGGAGCTCTCGGATACGCACTGAGGTTGCTAACCACTACACCACAAAGGCATGCCGAGAAGACGTTATAAGTTAATCTACCACCTTCCACTGAGAATCAGAATAACTCTGGACGAATCACAACAAAACAACTTTATGTTCACAAAAAAATAAAGAAAACCAAGCATTTGCCTATGTAAATAAACTTAACATACACTTTTCCCCCAAGAAACAAACAAAAAACAACAAAAAAAAAAAGAAAAGAAAAAATCTGTGAGCTTTCAGATTTTACATTACGCCCAAAGGTTTTTTAACGTTGCCTTTATTTATTAAATATCATATTCTTCGCACTTAAAACATAAAATTCAATTTAACAGCAATATCGCAAAATAATTTTAAAATGAACATATCTTTAAAATTTCCGATACACAGTCCGGCGCGCTGGAGATAAAAGTGTTTTTGGTTTCGTACAGTGTTGCCATTCCTCGCTTTGAAATCCTTGAGTTTGTTAATCAAAAATTCTTTAATGTCTTACAAAATATAAAATAGATAATAAAACAAATTGCAATAACCAATTTAGGGCTCCCATATGCCCTTATTCGGTGAAGTATTACGTTATTCAAAATTCAATGGCTCTAGCAACAATTGTTTTATCACAATGCGAGAAACATATACACATTTATGCAAGATTCTTCATTATCTAATTTCTATAAATAAAATACAGGGCTTTAGTATTCTGTGACACCAGTTTGAAAGTGAGTCAACGCAAAATGCCAAAACGAAATTAATAGCCCTTCTGGGCTAACGTCCTTTGGGCTGATTTTTTACTTATAGTGAAAAGCTGTTTTATATGTTCGCAAAGTTTGAAATAATACTGTAAGTAAAATGGGGTCAAAAATTAATTCCAGAATTTGAAGTAAAAATTCAAAATCCTTAACAAGTAAGCAAACAAAAAATCAAACTGCATCGTTTAAATATATCCTCCTAAAATCTCCTAATTAATAATCGTGTTCAGAAATTTTGTTCTTGCGTTGACATTACGGAAGATTATTGTAGATGCGAGCTCGTCTGACATCTACTTGAGTCACCTCATGCGGCACCTAGCTATTGAACTTGCACTTTAGGTTTATGCAATGGATAGCGAGACTAATGGACATGTCATTAACATCAAATTCCTTAGTAAGCTCTCGAGTAGTTGCATAGTGACCTTCTTCCACAAGTTATTGCAGGCGGGCCTCGTCAGAGCAGCAGGCCGGCCAGAGCGCTCTGCACCTTGAAAGCCATAGTCATTTTTTTGAACTTTCGATACTAAACCCTCACATTGGCACATGATACAACATTAGTACCTAAAGCTATACACATGATTTGGTGACACATTCTGTGATTGACGTTTTGCAACAGAACTAGAATAAGTGATGATTCTAATCTGTTAGCGTGATAGTTCCATTTCAGACACCATGTACTAAATGATAACGATGTTTGTTTACAAATTTCACAATCAGTGTTCTGATGCAAGTCCCTTTCCTCCAAATGCCGAAAATCGTTTGATGAAATATGATTAAACGCCAACGCGAAATGTGTTCGCAGATGATATTTGCGGTGGCGGGAAACATTGGTTAAAGCTCGATATATATTATACAACAGATTCAAAATAAAATAATATTCTCTTTAATTCTAATAATGAATTATAAATTCCAAATTTAAACCTTTCTCCTCTTTCTTCTAGGTTTATCTGTATCAGAAATTTGTAGTTGAGTATAATCTTCTGATGCCAAAAATTCCACATCATTGCTTGCTTCTTCAAACAAACCAATGATTTCCTTTTTCCCTTAATGCGTTTATTATACGGATAGCTTTCTGACAGTGTGTTCAAACATTTTTGTCATTTGTGCGCTGCAAAAAAGAAAACGTTGTTTGCCGAGAAGGCAGAAAAAAAGTTAAAGCAGAGCATCCGATCAAATCAGAAACATCTGCCATTACAATAGCAAACGAGAAGGAAACGCCGAAACATGTCTTCGCGGTAGAAATAGGTTTTCTTTCTCTTGGCGATTGCTTTGATATGATATATCTGCTGTACTGTTGGTATGATAACGGGAAAAATGTATTTGGAGCTATATATATATATATATATAT
>KK112466.1:894362-910639 GCA_000611955.2 Stegodyphus mimosarum
GAGGGAGAAATTAGGTGTATTTTTCTGCGTAGCTACAGGCACTAATTTGCTACCAAATGCGTATTGTTCCAGAAGTCACTAATATTTATTTATTTAAGAGTGTTTTATTGTTAAGCGACCTGATGTTTAACGAAACTTTTTAAACATGTAACGCAATTTGTAACTTTTTGGATCAATATTGCTATTTTTGCAATGCAGAATTTTAATGCAATACATATTTTGAAGAAATTAAGTATAGATAAACTACTAAACGTATAATAAAAAATTTAATAATCTAATTTTTATTAATTTCAGTATATCTAAGGGTTTCACAAAGTGAAATGGCAATAAAAATGAGTTCTTTTGAAAGGTCGTGGCATGAGAATTATGCTATATAAATGAAATGTGGTTTGAAATTAAAAATCAAAATCCATGTGACCAAGAAGCTTTCCTATCTGCTTTATCTTTGGTGTTGTATTCATGCTAAAAAATTATAAAATACGAAAAAAAATTGTTAAAAATCTTAAAAAACCAAAAAAAATCTATACTCTCCCTAGCTCAGTGGTTAGCGCGTTAGACTCGAGGCAGAAAGGTCCCGAGATCGAATCTTGCTAATCGCTGCTTAATTTTTCCGAACTTATAATATTTTTGTAAGTTCTTTTTGTCTCTGTAATTTTTCTCTCATGTTGACTTCCTTTTTATTTTTCATTAACATCTTTCATATATTTTTTCCTATTTCTGCTCCCTTTTATTAACTATGATGTGGAGGTAGAGGGTTCTTTACCCTAGGCACTCCGTAATAATTAATCCTTGGATCCTTGGAATTAAAAATTAAGTTTAATTCCTTCACGACGAAATATATGCAATAAAAAATCCTTAATATTTGTAATATGTATAACAAGCAAAAAATTCTGAACGTTTTCAAATTTTATGTTACGCGAGGCATTTGTTTATTATTTTGCGCACAAATAAGTGTTTTGTGTGTTACCTTTATGTATTAAATATCATGGTCTTTGCACTTATAAAATTCAATTAAATAGCCATATCAAAAAAAAAAAAAAGAAAAGAAACCTCGCACATTAAATATGCGTGCTTGAAGATACACGTGATGTTAATTGAATGCTGTTTGCTGTTTTGAAAACGTTGAGTTTATCAATCAAAAATTCGTTAACGTTTTAGAAAACATGAAACAGATAATAAAACAAATTGCAAATTTGGGCTCCCACATGCGCATTTTCGAGTGTAGGACTACGTTATTCAAAACTTGATGCCTTTAGGTACCGTTTTTTTTTCACATTGAGAGAAACATACATACATTCATGCATTATTTTATCCCAAAGGGTGTTAGCCTAGAAGAGCTATTAGTTTCAAAATAGCATTTTGCGTGGGTTCACATTTCAAATTGTTGCCACCAAATATTATTGTAATATTACATTTAAGGGAAATAAATAATGATGAATCTGCATGACTGCGTGAATATTTCTCGTATTGTGAAGAAACAATTACTCCTAGAGCCATCAAATTTTGAGTAACGTAGTCCTTCCGCCGAACATGGGGATTTGGAAGCCCGAATTTTCATTTTCAAACTTGTTTTATTATCTATTTATAATTTTCTAAAACTTTAACGAATTTTTGATTAAGAAACTCAACGATTTCAAAGCGAGCAATGGCAACACTGTACGGTATAAAACATTTTTACCTCCACGAGACTGTGTATCCGAAATTCTAGAGATACGCTGTTTTGGTGCTTTTGAATATTTTGCGTTATTGCTATTGAATTGAATTCTATGTGTATTAAGTGCGGAGGATATGATATTTAATCTGAAAAGTGATTCAGACTTTTACAGTGAACCAACGCAAAATGCAAAACGAAATTAATAGTTCTTCTGGCCAAATTGCCCCTTTTAAGCTAAAATTTCTTCTTATGTTTTTATAAGTTTAATTTAGAGAATGTAAACAAGTATAAAATTATATTCTGTTCTTTTTGCTTTAACTACTTGAAATTAATACAGTAATGGAATCAAGTCAATAAAAGAATAAATTTGACTTAAAAATTAACTGGTAACAACGATATATTTTATTTCTCTGACTTTAATTTATCTTTGTGAATATATTATTCTTTTGCAACTACTGAATTTATTTTTTTCATTTTCGCACAAAACGTATTGAGAGAACAAACAATCGAGGAAAATGATTATTTGCATGTGTTGTAGCACTTGACATTTACTCACAAAACTCTCTTACATAAATAACGTAATCTTTGATTTTTTTCTTTTGATAAAAAGTTAGGAGTAAAGCATATCGATTATTATCAAAAATTACTCTAAGCAACTGTGTTTGGAAAGTTATGAATACAGGAGCACATAATATACTCTGAATAATTTGTAAAATAATATCAGGAAGAAAAGTTACGTGGTATCATGCAATAAACAAATGCATACATTTTAATAAATGTATATCGTAAACACTAAATAAATGAAAATATTTCTATTTGGAAAAGGACATGAGGGCATTAAAAGAGGCATCTACCCAGTTTACATAATGTTATTCATTTCGAAACTGTATCATATTCACTTTGGGAATAACGGGTGTAATGTTTTTATGTTTAAAGAAAGAAAACACATCTTGTACACTGCGCGGAAAAAAAAGGGGGGATAGTTCTATATCTTCCGTTCTACTGGGCCGATTGACGAAATTGAAATTGCATTTTTCATGTCTCGAAAGCGCGACTTAGGATTGTAAGGTTTATCCTAATTTTATTAGCAGTTATTTTGAGTTATGCTTCCATCCTATCTTTCTAGTTTCAGCTTATAATTTCCTACCAGAATGTAAATTTAGAAACGCAGTGAATGCAAATGAGTAAGAGTACTATTTAAGTCGATGTTTCACCGACTACGAGAGAGGGAGTTTGATTTCCTGACTAGCGCGCGGTTTGCCTTTTTTGCTAGATCTCGCTTAGATATTACTACGCTCGGCCATACTTTAGGTACTTGCTTAGGTTCGTCGATTTAATTAATATTTAGGGGCCAACTACTTAGAATCCTGATAGCTTTGGCTAAATCTTCAGTTAGTTTTAGGTAAACACAGTTAAGTTTAATTTCCTATTCATTTATGTTCAAGCCCAAGTGGAGGCTTTGCTGTATACTCCGAATAAAAGGGTAGTTAACCCGTCTTACGTGTTTGTTCACACACTTAAGCGATTATTCGCTTATTAGTGTTTGTGGGGTTCAAGGATTAAATATTGAGTTAAATAACGAAATCCCTAGGGATATATATTAGATTTATATATAGCGTTTTTCTAATACAGGTATTTTGGCACATAATCGGACATATCTGAAATGACATGCCAATTTTTTTTTCATATTTCGATTTTACAGCTCAAATTATGCCTAAGCATTAAATTTTGTAAAATTTGGTGACAAAAATACAGAGAAATATAATAATTTATGTTGGCGAATTTTTTCAGTTTGCCCCCAGAATAATTCACGTGGGGAAATTCTTAATTTATGGCAACGTACTTACATTTTTTCCATTGATGCACAAGGGGAAAAAAGTCCGTCGCTCATTCTTTCAAATAATTTTAACAAAGTGCGTAAACCACATTTTTATTATTATCGCTCGAAATAAGTAAGTCAAATTTCAAAACGCGCCAGTATGTAAATACACTACAATTTTTAATAAAAAAAATATTTTTTTGCACTTGTGCCTAGAAATACATCTACTTTAAGATGATGTTTAAAATTTCATAAGTTATAACAAAAATCGGTACCGAAAAATTTGTAAAAAATATTTAAAAATGCAAATTTTAAAATAAATCATAAAAAAATGTGCGAATTATATTTCGATTAAGCTTTAATTTCGAATTCTGGAAGAAGGAATCAAGTAAATTTAATAAAAAAATAGTTATTGATAAATATATATCAAATTCAATTAACACTGTGGGAACTGAAATTTTGCTAGCTAATTTTTTAAAATCTACCTGTGCGATGATTACAAAACTTGGCAGTTTGGCATAACTTGAGACGTAGAATCGAAATATAGAAAACCAATTAGGCATATCATTTCAGAAAAAGTTCGATTTTGTGTCAAAATATCTATAGAAGAACAATCCTATACATAAATCTAATACATATGCTAAGTCGCGATTTCGAGACAGGAAAAACACAAGTTGAATTTCGTCAATCGTCCCAGTAGAGTGAGAGATGTAAAATTGTTCCATTTTTTTTCACAGTGTACATCTACTGTTTGTGATTATTTAATTTCAAAATATAACATTCGGAAGTACATATTAGAAAAGAATTGACAGAGTACGATTATAATGCTGATGCCTGATTCAGTGCACCATCGTTTTCTGAGTAATAATTTCTTGTATAAGGTCTTTGCTTTTTTTACATTTTCCTCTCCAAACTGTAAAATCTAAAGTATAAGGTCAACGTTCAGGGCAATAATATTTGGTGGCAACAATCTGAAAAGTGAAATGGTTATTTGTAGGGAACGACACAAAATGTCGAGATTAATAGCCCTTCAGCGGTAATACCCCTGTGGGCTAAAAATTGATACATTTCTTAAAACTTGAAATTTATAAACACGCATAAAATGTTAACGAAGGGTTTCAGTTTATAATATAATTTTGTACATTTGACCAAAATGTGTTGTTCTATATAGCATTATTATTCTATATAGCATTATCTCAATATGTATTACATGGGATAAACGAAGTTTCAGAAACTTCGTTTTTCACATACGATACATATGGAGAGAACTTCGACATTAAAAATGCAAGACACAAAAATATGCTTTTGATTGATTTAAAAAATATTTTACATCACGCCATTATCTTCATAGGGATAAATATTTCAAACTCACATGAAACTTAATCTTAGAACACTCTTTGCAAAGATATTGACACAAAGAGGGGATTGTTTTCATTATCTCTGTGAAAGGCTTATTTTATTATCAGTAGCCACACTAAAGGAATATGCAATAGTTCAATATAATACAAAAAAATAAAATTCAGATGTAAACTATGTCTATATGAAATCGGTGATTCTGGAAAATGAAATGACTCTCCGAAGGCCTGAAATCTTTAAACCATTTAATAACAAAATCGGTCACATTTTAAATTAGTGCTTAGACTTCCCTCTCAGTTTCTTCATATATTTATTTGGGAAAGAACAGTAATTCCAGCAAGGCTGTAAAATGATACCAAAGACCTAGAAATACTAATAGCGTAGAAATGTTAACTGAGAATGACTGCTGTATGTTAAGCATAAGAACTACAGCGGCACTAGGGATAAAGTGCGGTTTCATTAACAAAATTAGATGCAGACACAGAAGCTTTCTTGTGTCAACAATGTTATTGTGTTACCTTTTGTAAATACATACATTATTTTTTCGAAAACGGGTAGTAAATTACACTTATCTATCCATCTATAGCTATGCAACAATCTTTTCCGACATATGTAGAATTTTCTAAATGAAGACATTTTGTTTGACTGTCCATTCCATTATTCATTTCGAACTGGCTACGTAAGTGTTTGGTTTAACAACTAAGAAATGATTGAAATAGTCTGGCAGAAAACTGTGAAGGATGGAAAGAAATTAAGAACATTTTCGTATTCAACGCCTCCCATCTTCATAACGTAAGAATATGTTTTAAAGTACATTGTTAGTTACAAACAGTTAAATTATAGTCTTAAAAATGCATAAATATTTCAATACTAGCGGAAGAACCCGATTCCTAATTGGAATCGTTAATAATTAAGTTAGAGAGTAATGCATTTAATACCAGAGAGAAAGATACCGCTGTAATCCTTCTCTAATAACCATGCAAAAAATACTACTCATAGTCATACATTTTTTGTCTGATACGCTATGGAACCAACATAAAAAATTTCGATAGTAAAATAAGCTAATTCTCTTTCATTATATCAGTAAAAATTGCACGCAGATTTTAATGATTTTTGTTTTCTTAATCAAATGATCGTAAAGGCTCAAGTTTCATCCAATATTTCACCTACATTCAATTTTAGTCGATTAAATGTTGCAAAACATTTATCATAATTGATCAGAAATAAATAACACGAACAAACAAACAAACGCACAAACAGACGTTCTTCTTTATATGTATAGATTTTGTAAAATTTACATAGTTTTGATTAACAAACTATACGATTTGAAAGCGAGCAGTAGTAACACTTTTCGAAATAAAGCACTTTCATCTCCAACGCGCGACATTGTTGCCACTCGGAAAAATGAGGGCGAAAATGAGCGCTTTCAGAGTTTTTACTTAATATCTCGGCTGATTAAAGTCGTACGAAGATCGGAATAGCCGAAATGGCTTCTCACGAATTTTTGGAATCGAGAATAATGTATTTAATATTGGGTAATGCTATTTTTATTTCATCGTAAAACTTAGAAATTTTCTTTTAACAAACTGAGGATTTGAAAGCGAGCCGTGGCAACAACTTTGGAAATAAAGCAGATTTTTATCTCCAGCTTGCGAGACTGTTACCACTTGGAAAAATGAGGGTCGAAATTTACTCGGAACTCGAAAAATTATGGTTTTTCAGAGTTTTTAATTAATATGTCTGAGTTAAGCTACTATTGTTTCGAAAAAAGTGGATGTCGACCTTTTCCAGGAACCAGAAAAGTGCTGTAGAAAATTTGGGGGCGGTAGCTATAGTAGTGACTAAGGTAAAGGACAAACCAACAGGCTTTCTTCTTTATATATATAAATAATCAATTTATTGACTGCAAACAATTACTTTTACATGTGCATCAGTTTGTGTTATCCCTCTATATATATATGTAAAGAGGAAAGTCTGTTGGTTTGTCTTCTAATACCTCAGTCACCGTCACCAAGCTTTCTACAATTCTTTTCTAGGTCTCGAAAAGCTCAACATCCACTTGTTTCCAAAAACAAAGTAGCTAAAATCAGAAATATTAAAAAAAAAACTAGGAAAAATGATCATTTTAGCCCTCATTTTTCCGAGTGTCAACAGTCTCGCAAGCTGGAGACGAACATCTTCTTCATTTCCAACGTTGTTTTCACTGCTCGCTTTCTAATCCCAGAATTTGTTAATAAAAATTTCTAAGTTTTACGATGAAATAAAAATAGCATTGCCAAACATTAAATACAATATTCCTGATTACAAAAAATTCATTTGAAACCATTTCCACTATTTCCATCTTTGCACGACTTTAATCAGCCGAAATATTAATTAAAAACTCTCAAAGCGCTAATTTTCGCACTCATTTTCCCGAGTGGCAACAGTGTCGCAAGTAAGAGATAAAAATGCTATGTTTCAAAAAGTCTTGCTAGTGCTCGCTTTCAAATCATACAGTTTGTTAATCAAAAATTTTAAAATTTTGCATAATCTAAATTTTGCGTATCTATATAAAGAAGAATGTCTATTTGTGTGTTTGTTTCTTTGTTCGCGTTATTGATTTCTGATCGATTTTGATCACTTTTTGTGCCACATTTAATCTACCAGAATTGAGTATAGGTGAAATGTTGGATGAAACTTGAGCTTTTATGAGTATTTGATTAGGAAGACGAAAGTCGTTAAAACCTGCGTGTCATTGTTGCTGATATAATAAGAAAGAACTAGCTTATTTTTCTATCGAAATTTTTTATGTGGGTTCCATATTGCATCAGACTGAAAAATATACGACTATGAATCGTATTTTTTATCGTTATTAGAGAAGGATTACAGCGGTATCGTTCGTTGTGTTGTTAAATGCATTGCTCTCAATCTAACGTAACTGGCACTGGGGACTTCCGCTAGTTTATTATAAAGAAATACCATTACTTGCTAAAAACTATTAAATTTATGCTATCATAAATAGATATTTAATAGATATAATTTAATCATTTAATAGATATAATTAGCAGCTATTCTAAGTATTTAACAGTAATAATACTTTAGGAATAGCTTATTGTAAAATTCTTCGAATTATAATTCCGTCTTAAACGTTTATATAGCAAAGAAATGACAAACTGTACAGAACAATTATTCAAAACTGCTTCAGAGTTCTTTCGTGTATATTTCATTTAAAAAACAGACTCAGGAGAGTCAAAATTATTTTTTAAATTTAAAACTTTTATTGTCTTTCAGCATAAGTAGAGCCATGCTTTTTGTATTTCCACCTATTAAGTGCCTCTAGAATAATAAACCACTATTTCTGGACTTAGTGGTGGCCAAGCTGAAGTCGGCTGATGGCCCGCCATTGGTAAAAAAAAACGTTTTATATTTACACATACATTAAGGTACTTTTAAAACATCTGTCCATTGTTTCTTAGTTCCTGATTGTGCCGGAATGATAATCCCTTGAAGGCTTTCAAATCAATTAGATCTTTAATGAATTTCAACATTTAAAGCATTGTCAAATGAATAATTTTAAAACAACTTATGTATAACATTCTACAATAGGTTTGTGAAAACAATTATAGTACCGTGTTTGAAATTAAATGCAAATGTTTACAACTGTTATTAAACGAAAGCTCAAAATATTCATATTAATACTGTAGAGCCTGCAGTTCAGCAAGGATTTGATGAGGCTCAATGATATTTCATATCCATTCGTTGCCTTAATAAACATGAAGGATACCATCTATTTATAATGGAGATCATTTAATGGCTCTAGAGGTATCACGATATGATTAAATTCTACATATTGCATTATACAGAATGTATGAGGTTATTATACAGATGCAACATGACATTATCCAAGTTAGTACCATGCACTATCACGGAATTCAGGACAATTTAAATCGAAAGTAGGCGCATTTGCTGCGAGCTCTGGAAGTATTGCTTTCAAAAGTCTGGCTTTAAGCATACATATATAGATATTTATGAACGTGTTTCTGTGGATATGTGTGTTTATAGTATATGAAATTGACTCTCACAATTTCAATAATAAAATAGAATTTTTAATAAATCTTTGAAGAAAGATGATTAAAGTGTTGCTACGTTTGCCATTACTAAATATTTTCCAGCAACTGCGTTGTCACATAATAAGAGCAAAGTTTAGAGAAATGTATCATTAATTTAAGAAACAGTGTGTCCTAAAACGGCTAGGTATGAAGGGAAATTGGAGTTCAACCTAAGTAAGAAAGAAATGGAGGTTTATAAAACATACCTAAAATATTTTATTAGATCAAAATGCGTTAGCCCAGAAGGGGTATTAATTTCGTTTTGGCATTTCGCGTCGATTCACTTTATGCGTTGATTCTATCTTCAAATTGTTGCCACCTGTATTATATTTAAAGAAATTAAATATGAAGAAGAATCTGCATAAGTGTATGCATATTTCTTGCATTGTCATAAAACAGCGGTACCTAAAGCCCTCCAATTTTCAATAACGTAATCCTCCTCCGAATAGAGGCATTTGGGAGCCCCGATTTCCAAATTGGATTTTGCTTTATTAGCTTTCTCATGTTTCATCAGACATTAAAGAATTTTTGAGTAACAAACTCAACGATTTCGATGGCAACACTGTGCGAAAGAAGAAACATTTTTACCTCCAGTGCATGGGACTGTGTATCGGAAATTCTAAAGGTGTTTTGCGATATTGCTGTTGACTTGAATGTTCTGGTTTAAATACGAAGAACATGATATTTAATAAATGAAGTTAACACACAAAACGTTAAAATAACGCACCTTTGGGCGTAATGTAAAATCTGAAAGCTTTCAGATTCTTTTTTTATTATTGCTTTAAAAATACATGTGTTTTTATGGACGCCTGCCAAATAACAGAATTAAAATGCAATGGCAAATAAGCACCAAAAGCATCAAGGAAAAAATATTACAACTTCTTCTTTAAATTGTACCTGACGTTACTCAGTGCGTTTCAAAATGATTACGAAATCCAACATTCCTTGATTGACTGGTTGCAGACTTATGGCTATAAATTAAGAAATTATTATATAAGTTTAAATTCCAATAGTCAGTTTGGTGCTGATAATTCAGCAAAAATGTATGAAACATAATTTTTATATACAGGTCTGGGTCTTATACAAAACATTATCCATAAAAAATAATTTATATGCAGCAAAATTAGCCAAACAGAGATATAATTCAATCTCGATGAACAAAATATTCAAGATACAATATATCCAAATAATATGTACATTATATACCACGATATACAATATAGATACAATATATCCAAATAATATATACATTATATATCCGTGGTATATAATATGTACATTATATACCACGCAAACTGTTTCCTAAATGCTATTGTTGCGTACATACGGGTTCGTAATAGATTGAATGTACGCAGATCCGATGATAGGTTAATAAATATTTATTTTATCACAATAAACGCTTCAAAGTTCTGGAATTTTCCGCAGAAATACTCGTACAGGAATTCACAGTATCGGCAGAGTACACTCTGTACTTACACATCAAACTACAAAGAACGTTAAACGCAACGCAATGCAAAACGCATGTAAAGAGAGAGCTAACTCGGATATCTGAGTTCAGGCGGAACTAGGAACTCGCAACAAAAATGACTAAGCAACTGAGAGCAAATGCTCTCTCTTCAGCCTTAAATAGTTTTTAACCAGTTGTCGAGATATTTCTAGTACTTTTGATTCTCGAAACTACTGGAAAGTAATATTAAGTGGAATTACGGTTACAGCTAACATAGTGGTCAATTACATTTATTCAATTTCAATACATATTACTGTGATACAGGGACCGGACCAAAACGTCGCCAATAGATCGCCAAATTTGGCGGATTTTTGTGATTTATTGTCAAATTTGGCGACAAAATAAGTTGCCAAAACCGTCGTCAGATTGGCGGTATTTCACCAAATTACCGAGATACCCATTTGGTATTTCACCAAATTACCGAGATACCCATTTATTCAATGTTAAATGCGTTTGCGCCTGTATTTTACTTTTCCGGCATAGCTTCTCTTTAGAGTTTTCATGTTACAAAAGAAGTACAGCAATTTTACTTATAATCCTAGTAAAATTATCTATCTAAGTACAAAATCCGCAATAATACATTACGAAATTCTGGATCTGTTGAAATTTAAATTGTATATTATCCCCGAACTCTGTCGCTTTGCAAACGGGCAAATGTGGCTAAACTGATACAATTTTTACATGTTTCTGCAGACTATAAACGTGGATTTTTTAAAGTACCTTTTGCAGGTTATGGAAAAACTTTATAAATTCTTTTATATGAATTAAATGAAAAAAAAATCATTGCGGAGCTATTTTTACCTCTTAATTTTGTAACTGAATGCATAAAGCTACGTTATTCAACAACATGTATATGCCACACTAAGTACTCCATTCGTAACAATTTTTGTCTTGTTGTCTCTTTCGGAACTTGAGTGCATCGACGCAATCTCAGTATGTGTCAAAAATGTATACCATTTACAAAAAAAAAAATGAGAGTTTAAGATTCTAGTTCAGAAATCATTAACATGTCAGGTCCAGTGGTTAAACTAACATTGCGCCCAGACTTACCCGGAAAGCAGCTCTAACTCGAATAGAAAGATTTGCAAATAAGTTAATACATTCTGTGATATTGCTGTTCTTGTTGCTTTAAAGATTTACAAAAAACTCTTTATTATAATGCAGTTATTTATTAATATAATCTATAGATAAGTACAGACATTTACAAATTATTTAGGACAAATGTCAAAGGTACATAATTTTGCCTTCTAAACTCAGATTTCGTGTTTTCCCTTTAAAAAACCTCTAAAAATTTAAACCGAAAAAAAAAAAACAAAATATCCAAAAAATTAGAGATGACTGGTTTTGAAACGAATGAATGCTGTTTTATTCATTATTTTGATCAAACAAAGAAACCGATCATTCTATTAGAGGGTATGATTGAAAACATAGGTTTGTTACATTTTAGCAAATTGTATAGGATGTCTAATATATTGTTACTTGGCATTCTTTAACTATAGAACGTATATGTTGAGAATTTTTTCCAAGCATTTATGTGAATTTTCACAAACGTTACTCCTCCTGTTAGGAAACTAGTAGACTGTTTGGTTTTGTTTGTTTAATGAGGTTAAAGCACTCAAGGGCGATCTGCCTAAGGGAAGGAATGCCTTTGTGGAGAACTTTTTAAAAGAAAACTAGCTCGTATAAAGGTTACGCATGGGGAAAACCACGTAAATACCCATGCAGCCAGCCCGTTCGCCGGGAATCGAGCTTCGTACCAAACTACCAGTGTTCAGCGACTTTATCGCTAAACCGCTGGTAGGCCTTGGAAACTAGTAGAACTCACGAACCCAAATTTAGGATTTACATTTATAATTATTTTCTTTGATATAAAATAAATTTGACTCATGCTATTCAGGTTGTCTTGAAATTCATTTATTTTTTTTCTTCTTTTCTGGTTTTATAATGGATCAGCTTTATTTATGAAATGAGATCGTAGAGTATTTCAGGAGAAATGGAAAATGACTAAAGTTTATCTTTTCGAGGGATTTTATAATTGAATCAGCTGCAAATATGGGATATTACGGAATGGAAAGGGGATAGATTTAAACTGGATGTTTAAAATCACGTGCACAAAAAATTTGTGTTTTTCAGAACATAAAGATCAAACAACGCATTCTATAGTAATGAAGAAATAATGTTCTAATCCTACATATACAGAACATTAATATTTTGCAACTATACTGCTCATCGGAGCTTTACCACCAACACAAATTTTCTACTGCTTAGGAATGTAGGTGTAGAATATTGAAACTTATGCATTCAGAAGAGTTTAACGAATTTCCCTCTGAAAAGTAAGAAATTTGTTGAAGTAGAAATTCGTACTTCCAAATGACTCTTATACATTTTGCCCCTTAAAAAACGTTTTCAATCTTAACGTAACTGTATTACGGGGACACGACAAATCATGTATTACCATTTTTCAAAGCAAAAAATATGTCTAAGAATTTCTTATTTTTCTTTATTTATTACTTAACAATATTTTTTTTTAATTTATGTATCAAATAAACTTAATGTTACAAAATTTCTATTTATCTTCATACCTTCTGCTTGGGGGGAAAACGAATTTGCGATATGGCAGTTTACAGTTATTGTAGACATAAAATGAATGAACCATTCCATTTATTAACAGACAAGAGTCTGAAGCTATCTAATTATGAAACATAGACGAATAGATGATGTCGCCTATACCTCAGGCCTCAATCTACAAAACGTGATATCCTATTCATTTGAATATGTATTATGGAATATTATATACTGCTGAAAAAAAACTGGGATAGTGCTAGAAGACAACGAATGCGAAGGTCAGATTGTAGGATTCTGCTTATTTTTACTAATAGTTATATTTTTTGCGAGCCTTTCCTGAATTCTCTTACATCTTCTCTCGTCAGGATGTACATTAAGTAGAGTGAACAATAGTATTTAAACTGTTGGAACGAAAAGTTTAGACAAAGCGCGATTTTGCTTATGTGAGCTCACGTTTGTTAATTTCTATCAGCTGTTAATCTTAATAGTGACTACACATTCTTCGTGTTAGCACCCTGCCGGTGTATATGTTTCCTGAGTCAACCTGTTAGTTTAAACTGAATTGTGTAATCTCGCTTTACTCTTTACCTTTATATTTAATGTTGCATTATGGTTGAAGCTCTCACCGCAAGTGGTCGGTGTTTTGTTTGTAAACAAGTAAGTCCATGCCATCCGTTAACTAGTTTGCGATAAATAAAAGGGTCTTTTACGCACTTTCCCTAGTTGTATACATCTTCACGCACATGAGAGAATTCGCAATGTGCAGCACTTAAGTAATAGATCTTACTTAACATTTTATGATAGCGAAACGTACTAGATCCTACAAGATGAATCCTAGTTTCTTGCCGTTCTGGTTCATTTAAAGATCGCAAGCAATTCTCAAGTATGACACTATGTACGAGAATGTGACGATAACATGAAATCGAAGACCACTTAGATTATTCCGATTGTGATTGATGAAATACCTCCCTTCTTATATAGCACACCCAATTCCTTTAGGATCTAAAACGATCCTTTAAAATGTGCATGTTACTGTTATACGTTAACTGAGGATCACTTGGAAACTTGCAAATTCTTATAGAATCCAATCAGCCATAGATTAGACCAATCAGCAGCAAACACTTGTAGAGCCTGTCTGGTCATTGCGGATCAGATATTGTTGATGTATTACTTTTATTATGACAATTTTATTGAGAGGCGATTCTGTGAGTTCTATACCATCAACTATACTCGATACCCTTATAGTTATATTAGTATTTAACTGAATGTCAGGAAAAAACTGGGGAAAATACAGTAGGCAAGAATCAGGACCTGACTCGCAGCTTGCACTGTAAATAGTTTGCACTTCCCTGGTGCCAGCTGCAATTGTTCCTTGATATTTACAATGTATCACTTTCGTTAATAAATTTGTTCTTCTAAAGAAAATTATCCAAGCATTTGGGGGGATTATTTGTTGCACACACATGTTTAATGATAAATCATAGTACATATATATAAACCACAAAATAAATTCCTGAATTTAACAATTAGAGGAAAAAGCCCGCTGTACCATATGGAATGCAGTACAGATACTGCAACAAATTTTCAAAGTACTTAAGTAAAATCAAAAGCGTATTCTTAATATCCTTCCACTGAGATTTTATTTAGCAAAATATGATCAATGAAAGGAAAAGGAGATTTAGAGACTATAATAAAAGTGTTTACTTTTTATGCATTGCGGAAAAAACGCAGTTTTCCTTAAGGCTACATCGCATTACTTAGGATTTATCGATGGGGAAAAATCGATTTGCTTGAAGACGTTATCATACCAGATGCCTTATAGAGAGAAAGAAAAAGATACCCTTTGTCTATATTACTCCTACGGTAGAGTACATTCTATGATATTCATGGTGTATATCCATTTTCAAACAGATCCATTTCCTCATCTGTTATCGTTATATTGATGCAATCATTTCTGGTTCGTTACCACGTACTATACTTGGTTAAAACTTTCTTTCTTTTTGATTCTCATGTTTTGATATACAGCTCACACAAAATTACTCGGAAAGACGTATTTCACTAGGACGTACCCATAATTTTGAACAATTTTTATACGTTAGGTAAAGTGTTAAATTTTTATATAACGTTTATAATAGGCTTTCGTTTTATCAAGTGCTTTTCTGAAATGGCAGTTAGCTATTTTTACTAACATTAATATGAGTAATAACTTTTCGATTCATTTTTTAAAAAAGTATTTCAAGTGATAATGGCTGACCACGCAGAATAGTGCAAATTCACTTCAGACCAATACAACCGTGCCATCAGAGATATGCTATTTGTGTATTATAATATTGATATTATAAACAGTTATATATTCTGAATCATTTAGTTTCATTGAATTTCCATGATTTTATACCGTTGGATTTATCTTGTCCAGTATGCGTATGTTGAAAAGTATAAATATCAGACACCTGAGTTCTTTATATTGGAAAGCGACTGAGTATGACTGGAGAATGAATTAGAGAGTCAAATTTAGCTTGGAGTAAGTTCCTATGAAAACGTACGAAACACATTTATGCAGAAGTGTGGTTAATTATTACAAATGTATGGAAAAAATAGGAAAAAAGATAAAGGGATATAATGCGAATGAAAGTCAGGCTTAATAAAGCTTAATTACATTTTTAAAGTTAGCTGTTAATCTTCACATCTGTTTATTAGATGCAAAGATCAAGTTTTAAGTAGAAACATAAATACAGGTTTCTTTGTGAATGTATTACATTTAGCGGACATAGAAAAAAACTAGAGAAGTGCGTAACATTTTTCTTATCTCCTCCGGTATTATGAAGTTTCAGAAATTGTAAAAAAATATGAAACTCATAATAATTAAGGATTATTAACATGACGTTTACAATGATGAGAATGATAATTTTTGTAGAATAAATATTCCTAAACCCCTTACCTCTTTCCTCAGAAATATTTCGCAGGTTTTTGTCAGATCTAATTTATATGAGCCGCACTGGAATTGTCTAAAATTTTCAAGATGTTTACCAGCAGCCGAGGAGAAAGATCTTTAAACACTGATAGCTTGACCGAATTCGTATCCCAGCGAATGAGCTGGCTGAGTGGGTGTTGCGGTGCTTTTTCGCAGGTTTAACCTGAATACATATCTGAGTTCCTCTAAGAAACGTTATTCCAAGGAGGCATATAAGCAGAATCACTGCCAGTTGTTTATACTTAACGGTTGAATGTCAAATTACTAAAAAGTTTAACAAAATTTTTCTGATTCTCAACTAATATGTAGATTTATAC
>KK112466.1:921399-1001022 GCA_000611955.2 Stegodyphus mimosarum
AAACCTCTCGGTGTGTGAGAGCTTTGCCTCAGATCACGGTCACGCTGCTCAACGTTCGCCTGACCAGCTAGCAGTTTAAATTTATAAGCCATAGTGCTTACTACGTGATTGCATTGTAAAATAAATTAAAGTGCGGTAGTATTTAGTATATCTTGCTACGCACCCTTTTCGGTAGAGGCCAACTTCCGCGAATTGCTCTGCGAAGCAAAGTTTAATTTAAGTTCCATTTTAATTTATTTAAATTTATTTGATTGTTAAGTTCGACCAAAGTGTGGTCTGTTACGTTCTGTATCTCTCCCGAATTGGGAGGTTTGTATTTAATAGTGAGTGAATAAAAGAGGATTTCAAATCCCTTCACGTGCAGTTATTCTCCAGCCCAGCAGTTACATCAGAACATAGCGTACCTTCCGCTCCCTGTTCCAGTTCAGGACTTAGAACGTAAGGGTAAGAACCCTTTACAGAATTTATCATGTTCTCAAAGAATACACACAGAATACTAAGTCCTGATAACTGTAAGTCAGCCAGCTTGTCGGATTTGAACCTCGCGGCCGAACTACCAGTGTTCACCGACGTTACTGCTAGGCCGGTGGTTGGCTATATTGATAAATGAAATCGTACGAGTGGAACAGGTAAATGAATGTTATTCTCAAACAGGAATATTCCAGAAACACTAGATAGATATTTATCTTTTTTAATATCTCCTGTTTGGATTGTCTAGATAGTAACAGAATAAAAACATATTAAATTGATTCCTAAAATACTGCGCTTAAACGTTGTTTGAACTAATTCTGTTGTGTGTAAATTCTTATTTGGTTCGATAGCCTATAACTTTGGAATAATAGAGTTTATCATTAATATAAGTTATTCGGTTTTGGTTTTCAAACACTGAACACATTAACTCGGTTGAATGCATTAATCTGCTACATAAATGACGCGTGCATGTTTGGTTAACGGATTCGGGGAGAAAATGGAGAAACGAAAGCTGAGTAAAGAGAAATTTTCATCTTAAACTTTAGTCCGCTAGTTAACGTTGAAAGTATTTCCACTTAATGGAATGTCAATATCTCAGAATATTACCCAAAGCACGCTTTGTTGAAACCCTTATGCAGGAAAAGGTCGGGTAAATTTTGCTTGATTTATACGCCTCATTAACAAGCTGTTCTATTTAAGTCATCCAGCTTTCTGAAATATTTTGCACGCAGTTTCGCTGCGTCTAAGCAGCGCGAAGTTAGTTGTGTAATTTTGGGACAAAAGTTAAGCAATAGATGAAAGACCATCACAAAATTGGGGAAAGAAAAAGTTTCATGCTTTGCATTTTGATGATCACGCGATATGGTTAGCAGTATCAATCCTTGTCAAAGGTTAGACGAGAAATTGCATTTTATGTTATATTTTGAATAAATGTTTCTTAAAAATCAACGAATTTAATAAAGAAGCTTGCTGTTAATGTGAATAAATTAAATAAAAACGTACTTTTAACTTTAATTACTGTGAGGACGTGCTTTATAGATATAAATGCCAATAGTTCACATCTATGATAAGTTAACGTTTATTAATCTTACAAACAAAAAGTATAATGTAATAACGGGCTGCGGCCCAAGCACCATTTAGAAGTCCTCTCTACACCTGGAAATAAAATGCATATAAATATTTCAATATCAATTAAATCAATTCATTTTTTACATGGAACAACCGATTCGTAAATAATTTTTGTTGCCGAACTAGGAAAAAAAGACATTTGACACTTCAGGTTAATGCGTATATATATGACGTCATGATTAAAATTCAATGCAATACAACTACTTTTTCTCAATACCAATAAAAGAATTAACGTGGCAAAAACATAACGTTCCAATAAACTTAGTCTAAAATAAAAAAATTGCCAACAGCAGCTATTTATTTAAAACTCTGACATTAATGAATACAATGACGTCACATGAAATCGCGTGCTTTCTCCAACGTCAGAATATGACCCTATACAATAACATTACGTTTAATAAATTTTTAGTAACGAACTCTACGATTTGAAAGTGAATAGTGGCAACACTTTTCGAAATAAAGCAGCTTTTATCTCCAGCGGGCGAGACTGTTGCCACTCGGAAAAATGAAAGAGAAAATTAGCGTTTTCAGAGTTTTTTTTATTAATATCTCTGCTGATTAAAGTCGTACGAAGTTGAAAATGCTCGGAATAACTTCCAACAATTTTTTGGAATCCCGGGATACCTTTCTCGAAACTCAATTCCCTGCCGTTTTGGGAGATGATGGCACAAGAAAACAAAAAGACACCCGCGGATTTTAATAATATAGATTAATTTTTGCATGTTTATATCTTAAGGGAGCAAGAACCTGCGCAAATAAGGAAAACTATACGCAAATAACTCTCCATTAAAATTTAAGTCATAAAATAATTTCCAAAGCGTATATGAAAATCTTAAATTTTGTAAATTGGTTCATCTTATCAATTATATAACGCTAGCAGTGTTGTATCATACTCTTCACATAGCTTAAAATACATTAATGCGTCGTGCTTTATTATATTTATGGACGTACTAACTAATTATGTTTTTAGTAAACGTTCACAATGTTAATTTTAATGAACATAATTTTAATGAAAATCACAATGCTAATTTTAATGAACGGTGATAACTGTTACTAATTTCAGTAATAAGGAAAATAATTTAAAGGCAAATTTAATTTAGAAAATCCTTTGTATGATGCACAAGTCGGAAGAAACAAGAAAAGTTCATAATTATCAGTTTTGCGGGATACTGCTACAGGATTTGTTTTTTCTTGTAACAAGATTAGTTTCTCTTGGAAATTTAAGTAAGATCTGGAATTTTTATATTTTTTTAAAGCTCTGAAATTCATATTTATTGTAAAGGTTTACATTGAAATTGAGCACGAGTTACGATTTAATATTGACTTGAGGTGCAGGTATAAATTCGGAATCATTGTTAAACAGAAAAAAGCTAGAAGAGTAATATATATACATATAATGACTTTGATGAATAAATGTAGGATAACTTATGATCCGCCTTGTTTTTAATAATAATTGAAATGAGCTTGTGTTTATTACTTTTAAATCACTTAGTTGTTAATTAAAAGCAGAAAACGTTTTGAAGAAAAACTAAATATCATCTTACGCTTTGCTGAATTACAAAGCAGTATCGCGTGGAAGTTAAAAATATTTTAATTCAGGCAGTGGCAACACAGTTCGTTTAAATATTCGAACGGAATATATACATAAAGTAATGATGATTTTAAAAATTATTGTATTCAATTGGAAAGGAGCAAGCCTGTTTAAAATATCTGACGTGGAACCCACATGACTTCCTTGTACGGCGAATTAAAGTGTACACATTTCTTTGCTGCGCTTCATTTAAAACTTATTTCCCAGAATTTTATTAAAGATGTATTTCTAATTCAGTCAATTAAGTTCTTATTTCTCGGCAAGTTAAAAATGCATGCTTTAATTCAAACATTTTCATTAAAGATTGCAAAATACAGAAAACCTAAAGCACTTATAGCAGGTAAAAAACAACTTTTACAATTAACATTTGTATGCCAAAATAAGCCAGCCAGTTCGGCCAGCGAGTGAAAGACAAAATTTCGGTGCATAAACTGAAAGTTAAATTTTAGTTCCACTGGAAAAAGAGACTCTAAGTATGGTGAAACAATTGACTTAATTCTATATTCTTCTAAGAGATTTAAATGTAAATAAATGGCTAGGAACCACTTAAACGGTTAAGTTATTGATAATTCTGCACCAAATATATGCAAATTAACTAAAGACATAAAAAACGTTTGGTGAGGCCGATTGCTACGAAAAGGGCATTTGCACAACTAAGTATTATATTATGGCAATCCCATGTACAAAATTTCAAAGTTCTACAGCTACTCTTTTTTGAGTTATACGATACACATATATACGTGCGTACGTATAGACGTCACGAAAATAACTCTTCTGACTCGATTTTACAATCCGTTTTGGAAACAAGTCTTTTATTTAGTCCTTTCGTACAGAGGTCATTGTTAAAATGGATTCGAAAGCAATCAAAATGGATATTTTCGTGTAAATATGACACCCGAAATTTTTCGCGATTACAATACTTCCTTTACTTCAAAGAACTTGAAAAACGTATATAGCTACTTTATTTACTTCTTGGAAAAAATATATAACTGTTCACACACATGTCTGTAATATTTAAATGAATTTTATGAAATAAATGAATGCGTTTTGCTTAGTATCATATTGCTAAATTAAAACTGCTCTGCATCTTAAATAACTCATGTCTTGATTTAATGCAAAAATAAATTTATTATTTTCATTTTGCATCTTTCAGAGGAGAAAGTAATGGTTTTTATACTTTTAACAAGGCATCAAATTCTGACTTGAAATATTAATCATAAATCATTTAGTTTACTTGTTTTTTATGAACGATTCTGAGGCTTACTAATTTACGGCGAAAAAATTCTTTATTTTCATTTAACTTTCTTTGCTTTTTTTTCGCTTTTCAATATTATTATTAAAATGATTTTTCAACCGTTATCCAAATAAAAAAATTCTATATATAAATAATATGTTAATTAGCTGCGTTAAAAATATCGACTTGCTTTGCTATTTGTAAACTTATGTTAAACGCCTAGAGCATTTTCAGGGTATTTAATTTCCTCATTTGATGGCTTATTCTATAATGGGTTTTACTGTTCAATGCTGTTGCGTTCTACGGGTTCGTGGATTTGGAGTAATTGGTGATAACACTTGATCAAGAATCAAAACACAATTTATTCGCCAATACATTACAGGATAGTTCAAAAGACACGTTTACAGTCTTCAAAATCTATGAGAAACACGCTGAAACAATCAGCAACACAGCCTTCGGGCTATAACGGTGAAGACAGCTTCACGGCAAAGCACGAAATTACAACTCCCGTCTCAGTCGATCGCTCTCAAGCTAATCTATGAACTGAAGACACTACTCAAGATACTCCTTTCTTTGCATAAAAGCAGGGTATGTATAACTTTAACGTACCTTCGAGAATATTCTCGAGAAAACCTCTAAAAATACGTTCTAAAATGCTCCTGCTCATTCCATCGCCTATCGCCAGTTTTCTCGCCAAATATCGCCAAATTGACGGTTTCGCGTCAAATATGGCAACCCTGCTTTTTTCTCGTAATTTCCCGCGAACCTAATCTCGTCTTGCGGAGAAGCTATCTCACTGCAGCTGAGCTTTTCGCAACAATACTTTCAAAAGTTACATTGTTTGCTACAGTTGACTCATTATAATGGTTCCTTGCAGTCTATAGAGAAACTGACGAATAGTAACAATATGTTAAACCTATTCAGATACATTTTGACTTTAATATGTTCTTTTTGGCCAAATATTGCTATTACATTTTAAGTAAAATATTTTAATTATTAGATTTAATGTATTTAGTTAAAAAAATGTGATGAAAATATTCCACTACAGCATTATTCTGTGAGGAAGAAAATTTATCGAGGTTTCAAAGTCATTTTAACCTTCTCTCTTCATACTGTCCGTTTACAGTTTTTTAATTCATTTGCATGTCTTCCCAAATAATTTTTTGTCCAATCACATTTATTGATCTGCTGTTTCATTTCAGCATTGTAAATGTTTCATTTAATGCTTGAATCACACCATGGATTGCATTAAATTTCTATTTCCTATGCAAAATTGACTATAAATATGCAAATCTCCTCAACGGAGCTCAGCGTTGCGCTGAGACATCATATTTCTCAAGTAATGTACAAGTTTCTCTAAGTTAATCCAATACAGTAGTGCCCATGCTGCTCTTGGCACTCGAATATGCAAAATAGTTTAAATTTTAAATGACTTTGCAGTTGGCGCTTTGTGATACATTCTCCAAATAAAATCGAGGAATAGCAAAATCATTTATATTGAAGTTAATATATTTCCATCAGGGTTTTAAAACTGAAAAGTTTTCATTGAAAATAAAGGCTGTAAGAACATTTGTGAGGTACAAAAGTATTCCCCCTATTGGTATATTTATTGCCTTGAAACATCAGCTCATTGGAACTGTCATTGGAAGAACTTGCAGTCTTTTCGTAGCTTGAGAAAGTTTGAATTTGGGGGATTCTTTTGCCTCCCAAATTGCTCTTTGTTTCAGAAACTGTTCCATAGCTTGCTCTAAAACAATAAAGGAAAGAGCAGAGGCTGGTTCACTTGAGCATAACCTCATTAAATTTCCTTGGTCGGTCCGGATAATTTTCCTCGCTTTGCATTCCGCTTGTTATCGGTAAAAAAATCTGATGTGTACACCACATGGCTTCCTTGTACGGAATATTAAATTATACGCACTTTTTCCTGCCCTTTCTTTTAAACTTATTTCTTTGAATTTCATTATAGATATCTCATTCAATTATTTCAGTTTTTACTTCGTGACAAGGCAAAAATACATAAAAACTCAAAATATATATATTAAAAATTGAAAAAAAATCAATTAATTATTAATTAATAAATGCATTAAAAGACCAAATGCAGTTAAATCAATTATTTGTTTTTTACAATTAAAATAGCAGCAGGCAAAAAGACAGACCTTTTTGGAGCACAAAATTTAAAGTTTACTTCTGGTCTCTATCGGCAAAAAGACTCTGAAGGCGCAGAAACTGACTTTAATTTGTTGTGGACGCTATGCTGAGTCAATATATGTGATAATTTAATAACTTAAATGATAATTCCAGAATGGATTAAGCATAATTTAATTTGCAATAGTAAAAAGAGGCGTTACATTGTTGTTACGAAGCTTTGTTCCTCTAGATTGCCAGCAAATCCATTATTCTGCTAAGTTTCAAATGTAAACGAATATGGCTGCTATGGTAAAAAAATAGGCTTAGCCGCTCCTAAACAACTTTTAAATTGTTGATAATTCTTCAACTATAAGAAGAAGGTTACCTAAATAAAAACCTTAATCGGAAGATAAGAACAACACAATTCAATCATTTTTAAAGCATAAAAATCACCACTTAGGAACATATAAGAATAAAGAATCTGAGCTCACGGAACCGAGTAATAGGGTGGATATAGAAATATATATATATATTTATATACGTTTGGTGCCGCGGATTGCAACCAAAATAGGAACTGCATATCTACATGTCATAGCAGTTCTATATCCAAAATTTCAAAGTTCTGGGGCTACTTTTAAAGTTATGCGAGACACATAAATAAGTACGTACAAACGCCACGAAAAAATCTGTTTGAATTCACTTTAAATTCGTTTTATAATTCGTTTAGAAAAAAAGAGTCCTTTATTCTGTCCTTATGTACAGATGTCACGCAAAAACATCGTTAAATTGCATTCGATAGCGATCAAAATGAATATTTTCGTTGAAATATGACACCCTAAATTTTTTGCGATTACAATGCTTCCTTTTTACTTCGTATAAGGAAGTAAAAAAAAAGAGAATGACTATTATTCGTAATAGATTTTAATGTATTCGATCGTTATTCTTCTATCTTACACCTTCCATCCTCTGATCCACAAGGAGAAGGTTACGATGCATGAGTATTTACATGTTTCTAATAATGAGCAATTCTGTAATAATGAATTAAGTGCATGTAATTTGAATGCAAATAAGAGCAGTTGTTAAGCAAATAATTCATGTACCATTTCAGGAACATTCCGCTCCATGGATAATGGCAGTTTAAGCATTTACTTACTGGAAATTATATTGAGATGTAGCATATTTATATCGATCGCTTTCTTCGCTCAGAGCGAAATAACATAAATTTCGTATTTAACCATCGCCTCCATAATGAAACAAATTTTATTTTCCGCCTTTTTTGTGTTTATTCTTAAACACAACAATGAGAAAACAGAGAATTAAAAACGTAAATTTTGTTTATTCATATGCTTACCACATAGGCTAGCACATTATTTTTAATTTTTAAATATGGCTAAATAAGTAAGAGGCTGAAGGAACTTCCTATATGTTCGGCGTTTTAACCCGAAGGTGACATTTATCATAAATTAAAATCTCTTAATATCTATTAAAATGCTAAGTATAGCATTGTTTCTTACCGTAAAATATGAGAAAGATTATTCTTCTACCAGTAAATCTGTAGATAAAGCTATTAAGAACTATGTTAACCGACAGTGATTTAAGTTCTCGCTGAGCATGCTATATCATTATAGCAGTCATCTTTCTATGCGTAAATATTATATACTAGCGGAAGTATCCGATGTCAGTTCGGTTAGATTGAGAGTAATGCATCTAATAACAGAGAAACGAATATCGCTGTAATTCTTCTTTAATAACGATGCAAAAATTACGATTCACAGTCATACATTTTTCAGTCTCATTCGATATCGAACCCACATAAAAATTTCGATAGAAAAATAAGCTAATTCTCTCTCATTATATCAACAACACTGGCGTGCAGTTTTTCAATGATTTTTCGTCTTTCTAATCAAATGGTCGTAAAAGCTCAAGTTTCATCCAATATTTCACCTGTATTCAATTTTATTCGATTAAATGTGACAAAAAAATTTATCATAATTGATCAGAAATCTATAACGCGAACAAACAAACAAACACACAAACGGACATTCTTCTTTATAGGTACAGATTTTGTAAAATTTACAAATTTTTGATTAACAAAGGCTACGATTTGAAAGCGAGCTGTAGGGACACTTTTCGAAATAAAGCATTTTTATCTCCAATGGGCGACATTGTTGCCACTCGAAAAAGTGAGTGCGAAAATTAGCTTTCAGAGCTTTTACTTATAATTCGGCTGACTAAAGTCGTACGAAAATGTGAATAGCCGAAATAGCTTTCCACGAATTTTTGGAACCGGGAATAATGCATTTAACGTTTGGCAATGCTATTTTTTTTTCATCGTAAAACTTATAAATTTTTTTATTAACCATGTCTAGGATTCGAAAGCGAGCAGTGGAAACAAATTTCAAAATAAAGCAGATTTCAATATCCAGCTTGCGAGACTGTTGGCACTTGGGAAAATGAGGGCGAAAATTATTGTTTTTCCGGAGTTTTTTTTTTTTAATATCTCTGATTTTAGATAGTTTTTTTTTTCGGAAACCAGTGGATGTCGACTTTTTCCAGGACCCAGAAAAGATTTGCGGAAAGCCTGGTGGCGATAGCTATAGTAGTGACTGAGGTTCTAGAAGACAACCAAAGACGCAGACTTTCTTCTTTATGTAAATAGATTTACTTTTAAATGAAGGAATTCAGAAAGGCCAGGAAAAGATCAGCTGCTTTAAATAAAAGTATTTTAATATCATGCATTATTAAAGATCACATTTCTGTGTTTCAAGAATATCGATTAATCAGTCAATCGATAATTATTTTAGTAATCTTTTAATTTAAAGAAAATTAGAAAAAAATATTTTTTTTGCTTTCTTTTCGAAGTAAACATTTTTCTTGTTTACAGTGCTTCTTTTACGAAGAAAAATTTCGGGCATCATATTTTAACGAAAACATCCTTTGTGACCACACTCGAGTCGATTTTTATGCTTTTGCATGACATCTGCATGTAGGAACAGAATGAAGAAAATTTGTTTTCCCAAAGTGGATTGAAGAAAGGGTTTAAAATGCATTCAGAATAGATTTTGTGTGACACCGCTACCTACGTATATATGTATCTCGCACAACTCAAAAACGAGTAATCGCAGAATGTTGAAATTTTGTATATGCGACTGTTATAACACGTGGTTATGAAGCCCGTTTTTTCGTAGGAATCAGCAGTACCAAAAGTATATATATATATTCTGTTACTCGTTCCGGTAAGCTCAGTTTTTTTACTTTTATATGTTGGGAAAATGTGCAGTTTTTTTGCTTTAAAAGTGATTAAATTAAGTTGTTCTTGTGTTCCAGTTAAGACATTTATGCCTTAGTAAATCTCCACGCAATAGCTGTAGAATTATCAATAATTGAAACTTTTTTAAATGCGACTAAGCCTAACGAAACCACCATTTATTTATATTTGAAAATTATTATTAGAATAGTAAATTAAGTCAATTTCTGCTCCTTCAGTATCTTTTTGCCGAGTTGGACCAAATGTAAACTTTCACGTTTGTGCACCGAAAAATCTACATTCTTTCCCGCTGTCCGAATTGCTAGTTCCGTAGAAACTTTAATTTGAATTGCAAAAATTATTTTTCTAACTGTTTTAACTGCATCTTGTGTTTTATGTTTTTCTGTATTTTACAATTTTTAATGAAGATGCTTTGAGTTTTATGTATTTCGCCTTGCAACGAAGTTAGAACTCAATTAATTGAATGAGAAATATATCTCTAAAGAAATTCGGGGAAATAAGTTTAAATGAATTTCATCAAAAATGTGTATAAATTAATAGGCCGTACAAGAATGTCATGCGGCGTCCATACCAAATTGTTTCCTAATATGTCATGAAAACCGGTATTTTAACAAAGAAAATTTAAGCAATATTTTTAAATTAAAAATAACTGCTTTCCAGTATAATTATTGCCTGTGTAATGCATTTAGTACGCTCTTTCCTGTTAACCGTAATGGGCGATCTGGAAGTAGCTGAGAGAAGGCTATGGTGTGAAAGATTGTAATAGGGAAAAATATCAGTAAGAATGGTCTCTTAAGCCTTGCATCTGTCAAGATATTATTTCTAGACAGAATAGCTCCCTGGCTGCATTCCTAGCATACACTACGTAAATCGATCAGTATTTCCGAACAATCTCCAAGTATTTTCTCCCGATCTATTCTTATCTGAGGAAGAAAATAGTAGAAATTACTAAATTATATAATTCATTAAGTTAGAATAAAAAGATTAGAAACACTTGAAGCAAACCCTCGTTTAATGTTTTGTAGTAAATACCTCGATAGATAAATTTAAAACTTTGCTGCAAAATATCCTTGATAATAAGAGTTTAAATTATCCATTTCCGATAAAGGCTATTTCACTTGACATTGATCTACAATCTCCAGAATTTGAAAAAAAGTCACAAAGAAAGCTTTTCCTAATTTTCCTTTCGCAATATATTTTACAAAATTTACACTGATTGTGAGATTAAATTAGATGTTGGAGTAAATTGGAAATATTGATCCCGAATGCATGAGGGAAAATATCCAAACTGAAGAATATTAGCAATATAATTCGGAGATAGGCAAGCAATACAAATTGTGCCATTTCATATCACGATTCATCTACACTTGAGCACATTATCAGAGCCACTAATGATATTTTGAAGCTAACCACGATTATTTATTTCAAATTAAAAAAAGTAAAAACAACTGATGTATCTAAAACTCGTGTTTTATTTCCTTAAATTATAGCACTGTTCTACAATTAAAGGTACAGGTAAAGTTTAAGGGCCATTAGCGATGCACCGTGTATCTACTGGTGATGCCATCGCAAACTAAAAGATACATATGGTACATATTAACATCGCTGGTTTCCCACCATATGGAATAACATGAATAAAATATTTCATCGCGAATTTATACATTTCTCCCTACAACCACTTATATGTCTTTTTTGCGTCGAAAGAAATTTTGACAGCGCAGAAATTAAGAGTGAAGACAGATTAAGATAAAGCCGATTTAAAATATATGTGGTTTTACATCGGCTGTTGCAGTATCATTTAATTATTATGTAAATTGATTGCATGGCTAAAATGGAATACACGAAATATTAGCGTGACGTAATTTGTTTTTTGCTTTAGAAAGCTTCGCGCTAATCAAAGACAACAAAATCAAAGAAATGAAGCTATGCATACTTTAAATAAAGCGAACATCACCTAAGAAACACAAGATTTATTGCTTTACCAAATAGTTACCTTAAAATGTAATACAAAGATAAAATTGTAGCAATTATTTAAATTTCATGTTATACAAAATTATTTGACCGTATTTTTTATGATATCGATGCTTTTGCGGAACATATTCTAAAAGACGTATGGCTTGTACTTACTATTCCACTTACAAGAAACCTCCAATACCACAAACGACCATCTCATATAACTGCTCGTCACAATAGATGAAACAGCACACAACTTACTCGACCTCAGTTCATTCCAAATCTAAGAGGCATTTTTAAATTAATGGAAAAAAGAGGACATTATAGAGAGTTATTAGCTATTTTGCGAAAAAAAAATTAATGACTGTTAGCCTTCGAGCATTCATAAAATTATTTTGCTTGCCCTTTAGAATATCTTACGCAAGGTTGATATTCGACTGCCTTTAGGCAAGGAAAAACTAATATCGCTCCAAAATTCTGAGAAAATTATTATTTGCTTTACCTCCCCTAAAAAAAATTTTGTTTGATTTCTAAGGGATATTTTTTTGAATTACATAAACGTAGATTCCACAAGGAAAGCGATGCAGGACGAAATTTGGCTCCCACATTACTAGGCTTATAATCATAGACAAATCTGTTCCTACTTAGTGATTTTTGTCATTTTCAAACAAACAAATTTTTGTATTTTGTAGTAAATCTGATCAATGAGTCTAGTTTAAAGATTTACGGTTTCCGACATGATACGATAGACAAACTCATTAACATATTATAGAGGTTTAATTTAGATTAAAATAATCTCCGAATAATGATTATTGGAGACATTAAACAACAAAAATCAGTATTGTTTGTAAATTTTGTGGGCCTAGTTTCGATGGTGATATGGTAAGAATTCTTATTTTATCACCATAATCTATCTCATTCTATATCCATACACATCAGTGTTTAATGTAATAGTGGAACAAAACACTACTAATAGTTGATAGAATATGCACGATATCCTTTGAGTAAAATTATAAATGCAAATGAATGCAACTGCAAATAAATTCAAAATTAGTACCTAAACCATCTCTAGAAATGGTCGGGGAGTGACCAAGATAAACACATTGATTTTGAATTCAAGGGGGTAAACCTCAACCTTTTTAATCTGTAGGTAAAATAGACTTACTACTGAAGTTTTTGATTAATATTCATCCCTGGTGTTAACACTAACCTGTAATATTTTAGAAATTTTCAAAATAGTTGTATATTTTCATTTTAAACTTCAAGAGCTCAAACTGAGTTATTATGGAAGTTTTGTTTGACATTCAGCTCTGATATTAAAACTAACCTGTAATATTTTAAAAATTTTTAAACGTATTGTGTATATTCTTTTAATAATACTTAAGGGCGCTTAAAATTAACCATAAATTTACTCAAAAAAAAAATGTAACCTAGCGTAAGTGCTTCTAACTAACAGTTGTCGCCACCATGCAAAAAAATACACAGCAATATTATTATATGTAACTATTTTTGAAACATTATAAATTGCCGGTACCTGTATGCAGTAGCAATATAGTCATTTTTGAGATATTTGCTGGGTGTTTGTTCATTCTGACTACTCATGGACATGTAGTCATAATGCCAAATCTCTTTTCCGGTCTGGTGTCAAATGCATACTTCGAAAATATTTGCCATCTGAGACTAAAAGAATACGCAAGATTAAATTTTGGTTCATGTCCTAATATAAAACAAATCTTAGGTCTTTCGCACTGAAGTACTGGCTGGAAATCTTTCTGAGGCAGAATGTGACTAATTCAAGAAAGAAAGATTTTAATTATGCATTGACTTTATGACATTTTATGTCCACTAAAAGAAACGCATGAATTACTAATATTGATAGTCTTTTTAACTTATTATGTATTTGTTATAATATCCTAAGAAAACAGGCTAACGCTTGCCGAAACGACAATACAAACCATACATTTATTTTAAACTTAAAATATCTGGAAAACGAATGCCATTTTGAATGCATTTCCGGGATTCAGCAATTAAATTGCTTAATTAATTCAACATTTCCGGTTTCAACACTTTGCATTGAAAATTTTGTGCCTAAAAGGTACGCATCAATAGTCTCTTTAAAATGTAAACAATACATAAAGCTGAAAAACTTATCACTGCAATTGAGTTTTTATACACGTTAACAAAATAAAATATAAATTAGGTACTATAAATATAACGAATGCAATGAACCAGAGGACGATGAAGGCTACCCTACCGCTGATTCAAATACTGTAATAAATACTTTTGCATTTGAATCATTCATTCAATGAAGAATAAAGTATTCAAATAAATCATTTTGTTCTCAAAATTCTTCCAAAATGATATTAGATATCTAAAGAAGTTTGGCGATATTAAAGAACGTATATCAATATCTTCGTGAAAAACTTTAACTTCTGCAAGTAAAAGCTTGAATAAGCTAACCAGATGTGAAAAATACGGTTCGGACACTTGTCCTTGAATGAAAAGGTATGCATCATATTCTGTTATTCTTATCACATGAAGAGTTTAATATGTCGTTTAGAACTACTTGCAACGAAAAAAAAAAGATAAACATCAATTCCAATATACTAGTTAAAAGCTCATTATAAATGCTCTTCTGATTTTCTCCTTTACTTCGGACTTATGAATTAGTTCATGAATTTGATTTTATAATTTAGATTTAGAACTATTTTCAAACCAGGGAAATCGGCAAGCGAGTTTGAAGTAGCAAAATTCTTTGAAGATATAGAAAAGTTATCAAACATTATTTATAGAAAGTATACTTACATAAAATGAGCTAAATACAAAATAATATTTAATCCTGCATACAAACAAAGCTGGTAGAAATAAAGATCATTCAGGTAAAGCATGTTTATAAATGCATTTACTGTTGAAACTTAGCCCATGAAATTGTTAAAACCTCTGGAGTTTGACTAGGGTTCAAATCCAGACAAACAATCTCGATGCAGGGGGCTTTTGTGCTTTAACCCACGTGTAAATGAAAACCAGTTTTCCGTAGAACATCTCAGAAGTCATCCTTCCTTTTAGCAGATAGCCCTTGTAAGCTGTGTCCTATAAGTAAACATGAATGCATATTTTTCATAATACAATACTAAATAATCGGACTTGAAGTAAGGAGGCGCAAAGACAAGAAACACTAGCAAGAGGATAAAGAAACTGTTCAATCAATTTTGCAATAAATACAAAAAAAGAAGACTAAATAACTGTAATACAATGTCGATGCATTGTTATCGTAAGTCTTCGATGATAACACACATAACGCTGAGTGTAGTAGCACGTAAAGTCTGGTGAAGAGATTCTCAGCGAAACCAGATTGAGTCTTCTACATACTCTTCTAAAATGTCACCGTAAGAAGATTTTTAGCAGTCAAATCCAGCGACAAGCCAAATCCCACGACCAGGATGATTAAGCGATAAGTCTATCTCGGCTAATCCATTAGCCTTCACACTGACGTTCAATTAATTACGTACATTCGCTAAATTGCGTTGGAGTCCCATTATGCGTAAGCCGCACTCTACGTTATGTCACCAAAGGGGAGGGCGAAGAGAAGGAAAATTATGTCTTACTCTGGAAAATGCATTTTCTTAAAGATTCGGAAAAATTCATAAGAAATAAGAGACTCTACCTCAGGACAAAGGAACTGATCCTGATCTTTCTTTTAAATCTGATCTGTACACCACAAGGCATCCTTGTACGGAATATTGAATCTTGCATTTCATTTAAACTTATTGGATTGAATTAAATCTACTTCGTCAATAGCACAAAACCACAATAGAATAAATACACTCTTTAAAATTCACTATATTTGTTTACCATAGCGACATTCTGGCGCTAGGTTCACTTAACAGCGTTACATCTCATTCATTTTATAACTCAGAATGCAAAAAAAATGTGTATATCATCTAAAGAATTACCTAATCGTTGCCTCATTTTCTATTCAAATACTGTAATAAATCTAAAACGATGCATAAAAGAAATTAATTAAGCAAAAAAAAGAAAGTTTTTGACAGACGATTCAGTATTTCTCATTCAATTAATTCAGTTCTCACTTCACGATAAGGCAAAATAACATAAAAACTCAAAATATCTATATTAAAAATTACTAAGTAAATCTTCAACACTTATTTCCTCGAATAAATTCTAAAATGGATTAAGCATTATTTAATTGGCAATAATAAAAAAGGCGTTATCTTTGTTTTTTCGAAGATTAGCTTCTCTAGATTGGCAACAAATCCACTATTGTGCTAAGTTCCAAATATAACAAATATAGCTGCTGTCATAAAAATAATTAGGTTTAGTCACTCTTAAACAACTTTTAAATTGTTCACAATTCTACAAATACTGCATGCAGGTTAACTAAACATACATACGTATGTGCGTACGGACGCCGCAGAAAAATCTCTTCAGAATCCATTTCAAATCAGTTTTACATTTTTTGAGGCAAAAAGAGTCCTTTATTCTGTCCTTACGTACAGATGTCACTCAAAAACACCATAAAATTGTATTTGTTAGCAGTTAAAATGGATACTTTCGTTGAAATCTGATACCCGAAATTTTCCGCTATTACAATACTTCCTTTTTACTTCGTACAAGGAAGTAAAAACGCCAGTTTATTTTCCCAAAGAATTTGAGTAGTATTAATCTCATATGGAGGATGATATTAAGGATAACTGCTTGATTATACGTTCCTGCCTAATGCGAAACTCTCTCGTTTTAGATTGCTGTATCAACAAATTAAGTTTTAATAATAGCATTTCTTTTGTTATAACTGACGTTCTGGAAGATATTTTGTCACCTTTAGAATACTTCCGAAAAGATAATTTATTTTCGTGTTCATTGCGACCTATAGAAAAGATCTTTCTTTTGCACACTGCTTTTGCGAAGATTAATACTCTTTCTTATTATAATAAATAAAATAAACTTAGCAGAAACAAAGCCATAATTCATATATTAAATGAATTTAAAAATAAAATATTTAGACATTCCTTCAAAAGTTTAATTTGATTATGGGTTTGTTACGAGAAAAAAAAAATCCACTACTAATCCCATGGAGAACGCAAGACGCAGACGTATGACTAGAGGGCTTAGTTTGGCATACACAAGTGTAAAACTGGATTCTTTAATGAAATAAAACATGGCAAATGGTAACGTTTCTCACAGTATTTGCATAAACAGATTTTTCCCTGATAAAAGAGAAAAGACAACAAATCACAGTTTATTTGCTTAATGATCGATTAAAATTAAGTTTCACGTACTTTGAATCATTGTAATTCAAGTTGAAATCTAATTAAAGAGATAAAATTCTTACCCTTTTAGGTCAATAAAGAAGAGAAGACGCATACCAGCATGAAGATATCCCTCGAGTGCTTTGTTGCAATACGTTATTCACTTAGTATTATCCTCCTTAAATGTTTTCACGGATTTCTCACTTGCATTAGCATGTACCTTCTAATATTCTAGCTTATTTGGAAGTCCTTGATGGCTAGACTATTGAAGAACTAACTATGTAGGGATTTATGGCAAAGATCTTATAAGCAAATGAATTAACTACCAGAGTTGGCTTTTATTTAAAATCACTGGCGGATACTAGCAGGCCCGTAACAATACGGCTAAATAGTAGTAAGATTAGATCTTTAACAGCAGAGTGGCCGAAAGGCAGAACGTGCTCTTCTAAAGCTCCAAAAGGCTGTTCCAGTGAAGCGACCTAGACTTCAACTTAAAAACTGCTTTCTAACCTGATTTACATAAAACGTAATGCTAAAAACTCATTTTGGTAAGGAGACGTAGGTGGAAAATGAGAAAGTAAAGAAAAAGCTTGTTCCAAAGAAAAAAGTAACTATTAGAAAATTTAAAAAAAACACCTACAGCCTATTTGGTAAATATAATAAAGTTAAGGTAAACATAATTAATTAATAGGAACTTCCTTTATTTAAGTACATTTATAACACTTTATTGGTATGTAGCTTATGTTTGATTCTAGCGAACTATAAATCATATAACATTCAAGAAGAGCATTAACTGCAAGCATTAAATAAGATAGACCATCAAACGATAAATAGATTGGACTTCTATCATTTGAATATAAATGTTTGTGCGCATCAAGGTGCAAATAAAATATACTAGCCAAGATAAAATGCTTTTTTTCATCATTGACATATTGATTTGTGGTATTATACGTCCACAAGCCGAATGTACAAAACTGCATGCACACAAGTAATAACAAAAGTCTGCAATGATGAGTGATTATACTTAGCGATTAAAATCTCGAATGATCCGTACGTTGCAAGTAACCGATTATTCATTTTAAATGCATTAGCTCTCATAATAATAATCTCTTCTAAACGCAAAGTGATTAGACGTTATATTCTTTGATGTTTGTCCATCGCATTTCTTTGACACATAAGTATACCTCAAAGAGAAAAGAAAAGTAACATTTTTATTATATTTTAAAATAGATTTGACAATAATAGATGGTGCTCAAATCCAATTGAGATATAGTTAGACAAATTATAATGTTAAAACCTTTTATTACAATTTAACACCCCGCAGAGTTTAAAATTAACATTTTAAAAAGTTACATACAGCTATGCATTTATTTAAATAGACCGCCTGAGAATGAAACTAGCAGCAAATATACCTTTCAATTCCCCAGCACAACACATTCGCTATTTGTAAGCAAAAATATCTCGAACAGATTTTCTTCAAGGTATTTATTAGTGTAGAAAAAAGTGTATATGTTTTATGCGATTAATTATTCATAATCAGTGAACAGCGGTTTCCAGAATACTATAACTATTCGACTTTGATGCCAGAAATTATGCTTGCATAAATGGCAGTTGATATGTGATTCATAAGTCTTTAATAAGAGGCAGACTGTAGCCACAATTTCCTTAATTTTATAGTTCACTTTATGATGAATAAAATGTATTAATATCTATACTTCTGTTAGAGATATAAATATTAAACAAAGTTTTGATGCATGTTCTAATTAATAGTAAGCCTCTGTGAATAATCCTTTTTATCAGAAACAGCTTTTAGAAGGTTTCTGTTGGTTAAATACAATCAAATTTCATAATTTGATATTTTTATTTCATTTCAGAAATACTAAATGCGGTAATGCTGTCACATAAGTACTAATGCATGTTTTTTACCTTTATTATCGCTTCAATTTCCTCCTTGCTGTGATATTTTGTTGAAAAATAGCCCGTAATTTACAAAAAAAAAAATTCTAGATAAAGAGTTTGAATTGAGAAATTCGGAGCAAAGAATGATCATGTAGTAGTTACATTAAATTTTAAGTAAAATATTTTTATATTGAAAAAATCCCAAGATTTAAACTAAAATTAAAAGTCTAGCCCACTTCGCTGAAGTATAAAATTAAAAGAGCTATAAGGTATTTCTACCACCTTCTTAACATCCTTTCGTGGTATAATAGTCAGAACATTCGGCGCGCATTCTAGAGGTCCGAGGTTCGAGTCCCGGCTAGGGCATTGCACATTTGTTCAAGTTCCTGGCAACGAAAAAACTCCTAATGACTCTACGGTGGCACCCGAACTAAAAAAGGTGATGTCTCCACCTCCAGAATTTGCCGATTAGGTCCCCTGATTCCCAGTCGCCCTTTAAGAGGGGAGAGTATATATGGTATTTCTCACGCCTTCTTAGCATGGTTTCCTGGTGTAATGGCCAGCACACTCGGCGCGTATTCGAGATATTTGAAGTTGGAGTACCGGCGAGGGCATTGTGCGTTTCTTCACTTTCTTGACAACGTAAAACATTCTTATGAATCTACAGAGCATAGAAAGTATTAGTTGTTCAAATAGTGCTCATACAGTGCATTAGTTTCAAAACATTGTTTAAAACTCAGACAAGACCACAAATATTCCACGGAATATACTTTCAGTTTTTTAATTTAAATAATCAGTGGTAATGCAGAACTGCTTCCGAAAAGTATATAAAATTTTCAAGACAATTATCTAAATGGATTCAGTTTGAAACAGGGGTAGTTAAGACAAGTATTTTCAAAGCCTGGTTTCTCCACTAAAAGGAAGCAATTAAGAAAAAATTATTGATAATGGTAAACATAAAGTTACGTTTTATTTCCCATAAAAAGTTGCGTGTTTCTTTACATTATGTGACTTTTTAATGCTTAGTATAGTTACGCCTTTCTTCTTTAGTCGCGCTTTCAAGGCCACGTATTTCGCATAGTTTGAACCAAAAGCACATAGATTCCGAAATCTAAAACAATTAATTTCTTTAAAGCACTTTCGCATTTTTACAATTTTAAAGAAAATATTAACATTTTATAAACTAAGATGATGAAATGCATTTGAAAATTCTTAGACAAAGATAAATATTAATTGAACTTTATATAATTTATGGATGCTGTGAGTCTTTTGGAAGGAGTATCATTTTTTGGATGATTACGAAATAAAACGTGCTTAAGTGTATGCCTGTACTGATTTGTATTAGAGAAGATTTGTAAAGAAAGGAAGCCTTATTGGTACATAAGGAAACTTACGTAACGAAATATGGAGAATGTAATTTATTTTGTGCTCCTTTATTTAAGCACGGCTCTTATTGCTGTAAGTCATTCCATGTTTTATTTAATCATATGCTGTATGCTAATTAAACCGTTTTGTTTAAGTTATTAAATAATAAAAATTTACTGAATTCCTGAAAAGAGTGTTCAAATGATTTAGTCATTCTAAGTACTTTTCCAAATCAAAGAAAAAAATATATATGAAAGCATTCAGCTTTTATATTACACCCAATATTATTATATTACACCGTTATGTGTGTCACCTTTATTTATTAAACATCATGTTCTTCGCACTTAAACTATAAAATTCAATTCAACACCAATATCGTAAAAGGATTAAAAAACGACCTACCTTAAAAATGTCCGATACAGTGTCTCGCGCAATGAATATATATATGTAAAATATAAAATCTAGTTTTCCACGAATAAATTAATAACCTGTTAACTTCCATTCCATTCTAAAAATGACAGCAATAATTTTTTCTTCCTGCAGTTCTGATGAACAATAACCTATGAAATCTAAACTCAAAATTCTGTACATTAAAGTGTCATGTGATCTGAAATGGAATTCGTATAAAAAGCATAAGCACGTGGCAACTCCCTCTTCTTCTTTTCTCTTATCGCTTTTGTTGCTTACGGCTGCGTCGCTAGTTACGCAAAATTTACTTTCCTAAATTTATCCATTGCTTAAGACGTAAGCTGAACAAAATTGTGGGTTGCATAGCGCACCCACAGTTATAACGTGCATTATCACTAAAATAAAATCTTGTGTGTAATTTACCGTTATGCGTGTTCTTCGAGTATCATCTTGCTAACTATACAGCAAAGTCTTGAAGTTATGATGCAGTCCTCTCTAATCCGTTGCAACTCACAGCAAGTCATCTTATTTCAATAATGACACAGTTTTGTATAATAATGTAGTTATATCACAACAATAACGCAGTTTTACTACATCAAATTGAGCAGTTTTATTACATCATGCTCGTGTTATATTACACGCACACACACACACACACACACACACACACACATATATATAGTATATGTGTGAGTGTGTGCGTGTGGATACTGAATTTATATATATATATATATATATATATATATACACTACTGAAGCAGTATAATTTTTTAACATATTTTTATATATATACTACTGTATATATATATATATTCAGTAGAGTATTTCTATTGCTCGCTTTGAAGTCGTTGAATTTGTTAATCAAAAATTCGTTAAAGTTTTACAAAAATGAAACAATAATAAAACAAATTCCAGATTCCAAATTTGGGCTTCCAGATGGTCATGTTCGAGCAGAGAACTACCTTATTCAAATTTTGATGTTTCTAGGTACAGTTGTATTTTCACGATGTGAAAAACATACATATATTCAAACATAATGCAGACCTCTAATACTTGGTGCCAACACTTTGAAACATGAAACAACGTTTATAATGAACAACTGTTAGTTGCCAACACGAAATCAATAGGTCTTCTGGGCAAATTGCACCTTTGGGCTGAAAAATCTGAAAGCTTTCAGTTTTCAACTATGCCCAAGAGGCCTTTTTTTCATTTACACACATATACACATTTCGAGATCATTTGGGCTAAAAATATTTAAAAACAGCGTATTTTTAAAATGTCAGCTAGACAGTCTGGTAGGCTGGAGATAAAAATGTGGATTTTCCGTAAAACGTTGCCATTCCTGGCTTTGAAATCTTTAAGTATGTCAATCCAAAATTTATTAAAATTTTACAAAATCTGAAATAAAGAATAGAACAAATTCGAAATTCCAAATTCTGGCTACCAGGTGCCAGTATTCGCATGGACGGCAACATTACTCGAAATTAGAGAGCTCTAGACACATTTTTCTTTCAGAGTGCGAGAGATATACATATATTAATGCAGATGCTTCATTATTTAACTTCTTTAAATGTAACGCAAGGCAGTCATATTTGGTGCAACAATTTGAAAAATGAATAGGATATTTATAGTGAATCTACCCAAAATTTCGTTTCAACACTAATAGCCCTTCTGGGGTAACGTCTCTTTGATCTAAAATAATCAATATTGTTTCAGTTTTTGAAAATTATATATTATTTATTTATTATTTTATTATTTAATATCAATACATATTTTTTGTTTAATTATAGTAATATATAATAAAAAGAGTAAAGGAGATCGTTAAATTAACACTTGTTAAACAAATGTGTCATACTTCTATAAGGTATTTCTCCCGCCTTCTTGGCATGCCTTCGTGGTGTAGTGGTCAGCAAGCTCGATGTGAATTCTAGAGGTCCATGGTTCGAGTCCCGGTAAGGGCATTGCTCATTTTTCACATCTCCTGCTTCAAAATAATCTAATGACTATGCAAGTGGCACCCGAACAAAAATAGGTGATGATTCTCCACCACCGGGATTCGGCGATTAGGTCACCTAATCCCCAGTCGCCCTCTAAAAGGGGGGAGTATATAAGGTATTTCTCCCGCCTTCTTCGCATGTCTCCGTGGTGTAGTGCAGTGCTCCGCAATCTTTTCTCACCTGCGACGCACAAAAAATCTTTCTGGAATTTCGTGGCACACCAAAAGCTAATGTATATATGTATTGATTTATACACAAAATTTACAATAAATTTTTGTTTTTAATTTGAAAAATATACAATTATAAAACCATAACATATTTATTTATATGGAATCATAATAATTATCATAATAATCGAAATTTTTTTAAAAAATTAAAAAATAAAAATTCTTCAATTTGATTGGTTTATTTCAAATTTTTAAAAAAACACTTTTAGAGCTATTATTTTTAATTAAAATGGTCTGAAACCAATATATTTCGTTTAAATTTATGTTTAAAAAAAGTTATATATTTTTGAGTTCCGAGTTATCGAGGAAGTGCCGAAGAAATTCAAATGCTGACACACTTACAATCACACACACAACCACACAGCAGTGAAATATATAAAAACATTTAAAATGGACATTATTAAGGAAAAAAAATTGTCATTGTGTATTAAATACATGATAAAAAATTGCAAAATGTCAAATACACGTATTTGATTGCGGCACACCTATATCCTACTCATGGCACACCAGTGTGCCGCGGCACACCGGTTGCGGAGCACTGGTGTAGTGGTCAACACGCTCGACGCGTATTCGAGAGGTCCGTGGTTCTAGTCCCGGCGAGGGCATTGCAGTTTTTTCACATCTCGTGCTTCCAAATAACCTATTGGCTCTACACTTCGAGCACAAAATGGCAGTTATTTTCGGAAGTTCAGAAGATGTCCCGATTTTTGAAATTTTTACTTATTGACTAGAAAATCATCCACTGTCACTAATGTTTATTAGATGAATTTCTGGAGAAGTAAAATGACATTGGAATACATCAGATGTGTAATTTTGCTGCTGTCTTATATTCGGTGAATTAGCATGCTTAAGAGAAGCAACCATAAAGTGTTTTCATAATAACTCTCTATGTAAGCAATAATTCACTGGACTGAGGTGTAAAACAGTTTCTTATAACTGCATGTGTAGCATAAAAAATTATATAATTCTAAAAGTGAACCCTCGAATTAAAATAGATTTTTAGTGTTAGCTTTTGTGCGAATACAGTTAATGCATAATCCAAATATTCTGCTAAAAAACTTCGAGGGAAGTTTTCCTTGATATTTGAAGCAAAACACATCAGTTCCAGATAAATAAAAAAACGAAAATTGAAGCAGCAAACATTTCCGATGTGTTATAAAATAAAATAATATTAGATGCAAAATGAGCGTCATACCTTAAAAAAACCCCTTATCAGACAAATGTATGAATAATAGTAATGCAATGTTTGTAAAAAAATGTTGTAAAAGTACAATGATTGCGTTCCTCCCCCTGAAGGTAATGGAAATTCCATTACAGAAACCTGAAATAGTAAAAATAATAATCTACTTTTATTACGTTTTTCTAGGAAAAGAGAGGCTCCATCCACAGAGAATTTCTTTCAGTGAATTTTATCTGCGAAATATCTCGATATGTTATTATTTCTAAGGAAGAGAAATATTTTGATAAAAAAATTGCTCTAAACCTCCTTTCAGTGCAGCCGCATTTTAAACAAAACATCTTCTTCCTGTTAGAAATGCATCCATTCTTCCTTGCACTTAATGGGATAAATATCCATTACAAACTCCATTCTTATTCCCCAGAGATATTTCTTAAGCCTTCGTTTAAAGCGGGATCTGTTAATCAAGTGCACTGATCTAGTAGTACTCTCTCTTTTATCCCTCCTACCTTGAATAAATCTTTAATTACAATCACGCTCCTTGAGAACAAATACGATAATTGAAAAATGCTCAAACCCATTTTCTTGAAGACTAGTAAGTATCAAAGAGCAAATTACTAAAAGTAAATAGATAATCATAGAACATATTATCTAAACTTGGAATATTATCTAAACTTGGAATATTATCTAAACTTGGAATATTATCTAAAGTTGGAATATTATTTAAACTTGGAAACGATCTAAACTTGGCAAAGAAAGTACACGAATGCATTTTATGCATTTATTCTCACTTTGACAGTGTCAAAAACAGCAGGTAGCATCCCAATGTAACCTACTTACTTGACAGGAGTTTTTAATTTTGCACTGTGCGCTAAACTGGATATGGATAAGGTTTATATCAGTAAAAGTAGCATGTCACAAACCAGCATTATTCCAGAGCTGTACTGGTCTAGGGGGAAGATCTTGAAATTGCGGAAAGTTAATTAGAGGTTGCCTATTCGCTTAGAGCAAAGCTATCGTATTTTTTATATTTTACACACACACATGTATGTTCTATATATATATTTCGCAATCGTAGATTGTAGTCACATTCGTCTTATTGTAGAAGTGTTATATCCTATTGCAGAAGTATATATATGTATGCACATTTAATAAAACCGATTGCAATAAAAAAGGAAGATGCACATCTAGATATTATGGCAGTTCCATATACAAAATTTCAATATTCTGTGGCTATTCGTCTTTGAGTTATGCGAGATACATATGTACATACGTACGTATAGACGTCACGAAAAATCCATCTTGAATTCATTTTATAACCCTTTTTGGAATAAAGAGTCTTTTATCCGTCCGTGCCTATGAAATTTCATGCCAAAAATTAGTTAAAATGGACTTGGGAAAGGAAAAAATGTATATTTCCTCTTAAATATGATAGCCGAAATTTTTCGCGATTACAATTTTGAAAAGCATGTTGCTGCTCTACTCAAGAAAGAAATGAAGGCAGCTTTTCAAAGCTATTTTCTCCATAAACTATTTATTCTCTTATCCAGACAATATTTTCCTTTTTCTACGGATAGCACACCTTTCAACTGTATAAAAATACTATAAATCCTTAGTCACTCTTACCATGTTATGGAATTCCAGTTCCAAACCTTTTCGTTAAAAGTCTTTCCTAGATTTTGTCGGAAACATTGCTTCATCCAGACAACCGTTTTTAAACCAGAGGTCTGATGTGGAGTATCTGCAAACTGTATCAACAAAGCTAGTAAGGACTTCAGAGATTTACGGAGTCGGCGAACCTGAAGAATCAAATACTCTCTCGCTGAGTTTCGGAACCTGGAAAGTCTAGTACACTACCAAGATGTCCAAGATGTCTAGCTATTTATACCAGGAGAACATGTAAAGGGGAATGTGCCACCCACTTATAAAGAGGCTGCAGAAAGGCAAGCGATATTATCGAATAATCCTACGCGGTGATGGCCGATTATTCACCTTATTTTGAAATAATTACGTACAATGTACGAAAGATGTTCTTTTTTAAACATTTATATTTGAAACACACGCTTTACAGTTCAATATATTTTACCTATAGCCCTAAACTATGCCAATATTCGGTTATTAAGTAAATTTAGTAAATGAAAACTAGCCATATGTTCTATGTCTTTCCTACATAAATTATCTTTTCCAGTTATCAGAGACACCTTATTACATAACATTAAATAAAAGAAAACATATATAATATAAAAATTTCAAATAATTAAATATAATTAGCTATCAATGAAGTGAAATATTGACACTAAAGACAGTTTTCAAAATCAGAATAAGGAGTTTCACGCCATCCTGATATTCAAGCCAAGATTTACGAAAGAACAATCGATTCTGGGGCAATTGCAGACGTCCGCGCTAATTAACTGTTTGAGCGAAAGCTCGTCGAGTAACAAATAACTAAAGTAGAATTCAGTCGAAAAGTGTACCTTTTCTGTACTAATACTTTCGAAAATGAATAGATTTTTCTCCAAGATACATCAAGGGAAAACAAAAGCCTTGAGGACTAGTAATTAGAAGAGTCCTATAATAATAAGGAAGGTTGAACGCAAAGAATTGAGTTTGTTTGTTAGAGTGTCGCTAATAATGTGAAGTAATGAGAGTTTATACGAAATCGAATTCTGAAAAGATAGTTTTTTTTTCCTCTCTATCTTTTGTATTTTGCAATTATTGAAAACAGATTAAATTCTGGAACTAAATTACTCAGTAAAATGGCTCACGGATTTAATTTGTTTAAAAATGTTCAAAGTACCAGGAAAAATTTAGAAATTTAAGTTTATTTTTAGTTATTTAAGTTTAACTACATTATAAAATAACGGAAAAAACATCAAATTTGAAGTTCTACTTTTAGATATTTTAAGCAAGATGTAATTAGAAATTTTAAACCATGGCAATAAGTGTTCCTTTCAAAAGAAAGACGGAATCGCTTTTCTTATGTCTTTAACAAAAAGAATGTTCTTGAACGTCTCGCAAAGAAAAAGACAATTCAATTACAATAAATTACATATTTCTGTGGAAATGCTTCAAGCAGTTCTAGACTGAAACTACATAAACTGAGGAACAGAATCTTATATTCCTTCACATTTTCGTTTTCCATCTGTGGAGACACATGATAAACAAGTCAGCGTCCCTGTCAGCGATTTAAATTTTTATGAAGCAAAATGTTCTGAAAAAACTTAAGCAATACTATCTCTCTGTTTTAAATAATGCTATCTGATGATTCCTTAACTATAAAAGAGAGTAATTATTTTGTGACAAGGGCTTGCAAGCTTGGTGAAAACAAAAATATCCTCACCCTTTTTTTAGTTCTGGTAGCATACGATACAATATTGTCTATTTTTCTAGTGATCCAAATCATTTCATAGTTCTTGGGGCTGGTTGCAAAAGAAGGACTTTTTTTTTAATGAAAATGCTTCCTTGTGCATGATTGAGCAATTCTAGAAGGTCTAAAATATGGGAATACGAAAGGTACGGAAAATATTCATTCTAGACGGTGAACTATAAGCCGTTTTGAAAGCATCCGTTAAGAGATACGTCATCATTGGTTTGTTTGGATTTTATACAAAAATAAAATATAGACGAACTGTCTACGAGGCCTGTTATGCATTAATAATCATTTCATTTAAAACTCTGGGTCTCTCCTGTACGGAGGAGAGCAAACAGTTAATTTAATCGCAAAACAGAGAAAGTGTGTCGCATAAATTAAGTTCCGAAGGATGTCTGACTGGCTTAAAAAAGAGTGGTCTGACATTCAATTACGTCAATGTCCGATTATTCATGGCGTGGATCCGTCAAAAGTGAGTTTTAATTACTAATGAGGTACTAGGATAAATATTGAAAATATTATTGAGAAAACTGGGAGAAAAAATCGAAAGAAAAGGAAGGAGATAGTTGGTAAGTGTGAATGTTTGGAAGAGGTTTGGCGAAATGAGCGGACGAACGCCGTAGAAACTTCAGGAAGTATGGCGTATACAGATGAGAAGTGTTGCGGTGAATCGAGTATAATAAGAGGGGAATTTTTCTGACTAGTAAATGAGGGTAAATTGAATTAAATTGTTATTTAGTGTATTCTCGCCAATGTTTCAGATTCATAATTAGCGTAACATAAAAAGTGTGTTAGATGGATGGTGTTTTATTAAAAAGAACTAGGAAGGGTTGCGAAAGATGGATCGACGCCTGGAATGACAATCAGCTAAATTTACTTGTTACTTAATGCGTGCTCGAAACAGTTTTCACTAGCGTAATGTCGAAAAACATTTTCACTAGCATAAAATGGAAGTAGCAATAGTTGGATGATGCTTTATTAACGAGAGCAGGAAGATTTGTGGACGAAGGATCGGCCCTAGAATGATGACCAGCTTGATAAAATTGTTACTTAGTGTACTTCAAAACTGTTGTATAGTATGTGAGGGATGAAAAGGATGGGAATATAACAATTTCGAACTTAGATGACATGATGTCTGGGCTTCAGAATACGAAGATCCATGATGATGTGTTCCTGTTTAAAACATGGAATGAAGAGGCTGCTCCAGGCAAATATTTATCGTGTTAAAGAAGGTGAACAAACTGGAACAAGAAGGGTCAGTGTTAAGGACAGGATTTCATCACGTACCATCATTGCGCTACGGATATCCTGCTCCCCAAAAAGACTTTTTGCTCAGAGTGCAGCATCTAAATAGGTTGTCTCTCAACTTTCTGTAAATCTTCGTCATGTTAGTTTCACCGAAACCCCTATCTTTATCAATTTCTCCCTCTACATAACTAGCGAATTCTTAGAATTCATAAGATTTAATAGCCGTCCAGACAAGAAAGTGGTTAATAACGTTGACTGCTGTACCGAAGGGCTGGAATAACAGAGAAAGAATTAAAGTTTGTAAGCATATACTGTCTGTGCGGCAAGGGAACACTCAGAATAACAGGCGGGCCAAAATACTCTGGAGAAGTTGATGAGGGGACGGAGACCCCGGTCCTCCCCACCCTAAGGTGTACCCCTTGGAAATTCCACACAGAGCGGAATTTTAGCAGTTAGCATTATCCGCCATTAGCTAATATGCCTAGATGGATGCACAAGTATCAGCCATGCTTCAACTTGTATCTGTATATGTAAATCAAATTCTCTAATATGGCAACGTTTATAAATGTTGTTCGTTTAAAAGTATAGGATTAATTAATTTGCTGAATGCCTTTATCTTTGATCTTACATCTTTATAAGGAATTTAATGCATCAGATATTGGCAAATGGTATATTATCGTAAAAAATAAATATTAAAAAGAATTATATATGGTTACAATGTTTACTTATCTACTTTAAGAGACCAAGATTCTGTTTATCTATTCAAACTTCGGTTATACGTCGAAATATCTATTTCATTTGGGAAAGAAATTAGAAGTTGCTTATAGACTCAGTTTGATTATTCACCAAATCCCCTACACAACAAAACTACTATATCATGAAAGGAGGGTATAGCAAAGTTAAAACTTTCATGAAAGGGACAACAGGCTAGAGTATGTATAATTTCATGATATAAGCACATTACCGTACCTCACCATTAACAAAATTTTAATCATTCACGTCCTTCTCGATAATGCATTTTTAAAATAAATATCATTTAGGAAACCAATTTCTAATGATTTGGTTAGATTTTCTAATAATTTCTAATGATTGGTTTCCTAAATAATATTTAGGAAACCAATTTCTTCTGTCTGAAGAGCTTTGTTATAATTAAATAAACTAAGCCGAACCTGTGAATAAGATTGAAACTACAAAGATAGCCTTTGTAGGGGTTTATAATAATAATTATAACTACAATTATTAACTACAATTATTAACTATTAATTATAATTAACTATAATTATTAATTTATAATGATAAATATAACTATAATTATAACCCTCTTACTGACTGTGTAACTCCCTCACTTCTTCCGGTTTTCCCCAGATTTAACGGTCTGCTGTATTATTTTAATACCATAACTTAATAGATTGCATTAAAAAAATTTAGAAAATGTAATCAAAGACAGATTGTAACATATCTTACTTAAAAAAAAGACAATGATAATATATACTTTAAAACTGAACCTTAACGTTATTAATGTACTGCAATTAACATTTTAAATACCAGGTTTCAACAAAAGCAAATGCGAAACAGAAAAAAAATTAGAAGGGAGGAAGTCACGACTATACTTATACCAAGAACAAAAAAGTGAAGCAATACACAAATACACTGTCCAAGGAAATAGTAAAGAAACATATTTAAATAAGATATCATAATTTTAAAAGATTTAGGAAGGACTGAATTGGAATTAAAATCATTAATTAGCCAAGACTAATTTCTGTGAATGTGAAAACCTTCAAGAAAATCCAATTCATCATTTTCCTGACACCTTTGCACTTTTTTTCGCCTGGCGAAGAGGGACCTGTACCTTTTGTCCTCGAAATAGGTAGAATTTCAATTAAAATGTACGCCAAACACAAGGCTTTTGTTTTACCTAATTTGTAAGCCTTAGTAAGGTAGTTCTGAATCATTACTCAAACATTATTATCAATTTGATCCGGGAGTTAAAATCTGGTTCAGATAAACTTCTGGTAAGAGGATCAAATTTAGAAAGGTAAAATTTTAAATCAGGAACATATCCCTTTTGCTAGGCTAATTGTTTTTAGTATACCTATTGTTACGAATTTTGCATATAGGTAGGTAATTTTAGTAAATTTATGTGTGAAATTGCATTTTCCTGTATAATGTTATAAGGTATTTCTCCGATTGACGAAATTCAACTTGCGTTTTCCATGTCTCGAAAGCTCGACTTAGGATATATATTAGATTTATATATAGCATTGTTTTAATATATAGATATTTTGACACAAAAATGGACTTTTCTGAAATGACATGGCAATATGTTTTTCATATTTCGATTCTACGACTCAAATCATGTCAAACTGCTAATTTTGTAAAAGTCGCACGAGTAGTTTTAAAAAAATTACCTCTCAAAATTTTAGCTCCTGAATGTTAATTGAACTTGGTGTATATTTATTAATATCTATTTTTTATTAAACTTATTTGATTCTTGCTTTCATATTTCGAAATTTAGGTTCATTCCAAACAAAATTCGCCAATTCTTATGACTTATTTTAAAATTCGCATTATAAATTGTACGAAAACATTTTGAATTACAAACTATAAAACTCTTGGCAACATCTTAAAGTAGTCGTAGAATCGAAATATGGAAAACAATTGGTATGTTATTACAGAAAATGTACTATTTTGTGTCAAAATACGTATGTTAGTAGAATGCTATGTAAAAATCTAATATATATCCTAATGCGCGCTTTGGAGACATGAAAAATGCAATTTGAACTTTGTTAATCGGCCCAGTAGAACGGGAAATTTAGAACTGCCTTTTTTTTCTGCAGTGTACACGTACAATGTGCGTGTACACGGCAAACAGGACGGTTTGCCAGGTTGCATGGATGGGAAATACCATGGCATCATATTGTAACGTATTATAATGTTACGATCAGAATATATGAAAAATCATAACCCAGATGCATCTAACATCAAAGTACAGAATGTCTATAATTAAAAAACCCTATTTCAAAGCTGCGTACGAGCTAAACGACTGAGAAGAAAATTTTGAAATTTTGTGGGGGACTTAACGCAGGAATCAAAATGCCTTTCAAGGAAAAACATTAATTACAAATAGCGTCATCAGAGGGCATTATGCTAATACATTACACATTTAGCCAGACGTTTACAATAGTTTTACAGTTTTATAAATTGTGTTACAAAAAAAAAAACATGTTCTACTTGTTAGCCATCATTTTTATCTACCATTTGGAATCGCAAGATGACACGTTCCATAGCTGACATAAAGGTGCTGGGAAATGTTCAACACATTACGCTGCTTTTAAGATCAACACAACACGCTTCTTTTAAGATCAGCTAAGTTCTTGGATTAACACGACTTACCAGATACTCAAATGTGACAACAAAATGACAACAAAAATGTCCCCAAAGCCAAACAATCGCATGAATTGGTTCTGAGGATCGGGGAAGCCACACATTACGAAAGTGCCGGCTGTTTTGGCAAAAGAAATTACTAACAAAGCGCTATCTCGTAAACTTAAAACCATTATAAACAACAAGCACATTGAAAACAAACTGAAAGCACATTGTGTCTGCGAATGTTTCTGGGTTTTGTGCTGCATGACGTCAACAAAGATTTACATTTTTTGCTACAAATTTACAAAGTAAAACTTCCTCTGGTGGTGCTAATTGTAATTATTTTTTCATCTAAAAGGCATTACCATCCCTTTATTAAGTCCTCTACATAATTTCACAAGTTTCCGATCACTGGTGTTTCTTGTATGCAGTTTTGAAATAGAGTTCTTTAATTATGGACACTCTGCACCCTGAAGAAATCTACACGAATGTAGATTGACTAGCTTCTACTCCAATGAAACCGTTCATTCTAATTGCTGAAATATGTTTTGGAAATTAACTTATTCATAATTTAAATCAGCCTATTTTTCTCGAAGTACGAAAGACCGGTAATACTGGTGGTTTAATGACTTTCCATATTCACTGGAGCTAAACTGCATAAGCATTTTTGTCTTTTCCACTACGTGAAACGTGAATATGAGGCAATTTTCTTTAGAAATTCTTCTCTGAGAAAATGTCCCTTCTTTGTGATATAGCTTTGCATTCTTTAATTAAAATCAATCAACCAACTAGCTATTACTTAAATCAAATTTTTAATTTTCTTATTAATTATTTGACTTATAAACTGGAAATTCCTCACAGTAACCTTTTAATTAAAGAACCCTATTTTATTTTATTTAATATTATTTTGGAATGATTTAAATTGAAATATATATTCATTTATATTCAGTTAAAACTGAAAGGAATTTCAAATAAATTGTAAGAATAAAAATGGAATACGAAAGAATCATTTTTAAATAGCTAATATGCATGTCATTTTACGTGCCTTATAAATTCGAATGACGCGTTAACAAATGCTTATCTGTCAAAAGAAATTCCCAATATATTCAGTTCTAAACTGAAATAAGTTCCCTTAATTTGAAATAGGAAATAAAATAATGATGTTATGCTGCCAAAATTTATTATGTTACAATGAACTCGAATTGCATGAACATATTTAAGATAAATGGATTAAAGCTAATGTGAGTAGGCGGTTGAGGAAAATGAAAGCCATTTTTAACCACAAACTTGTAAAGGCATTTGCCTTAAAAAGCGTATCAGCTATGACATGTTTAATTTCTTTTTTAAGAATTTCAAATAGATAAATAAATAAACTTACATATTTCAAATCAAGCTTTTAACTAAAAATAAAATAATCGCATTATTTATAGAAAAAACGAGCTACTACAAAAAACTTAACACATGATAAGAACTCTGCATCGAAAAACTTGAATTACAAGCTGGAAAATAAATATTTGAAATTTATAGTCCGTATTACAAGGGTAAAAATTACTCACAAAAATAGACTAAATAGACAGTTGCTTAAAATGCGAAGAATTGATCTTCGGGTATTTTATCATAGTCTTTTGTCAACCACAAATCTGGAATTAAAGTTTTAATTTACTTAAAGTATTACCTTTTTAGATTGCAATAATTATTCTCATGTTCTGTTAACAGTTAAGCTTTCAAATTTATACTGTCCTACTTTCTCTCGCCTTATAATATATACCTTAATTCATATCTTACAGTACATACCTTATACCTGTTTCATTATAGTACAGTCTTGGACCAGACAAGTATGTATCATGTTTCATTACAGTATAGTCTTAGACCAGAAAAGTATGTAAAATTAAGTTACCCGAAAATACATTAAATACCGGCACTTTTATAATGCAACCATTTTTGATATAGGAATAGGAACGTCTCTCTGTTTATGATCAATGTACTCAGTTACCAAGCCAATTTTTAGCCCAAAGAAGCGTCAACCCAGATGGGCTACTATTCTTGAAACGGCATTTTTCATCGATTCACTATAAACGACTTACGACTTTTTAAACTGTTGTCGCCAAATATTATCCGTCTGTATTATGTGTTCAGAAAATAAATAATGAAGAATCTGCATGAATGTATGTATGTTTCTCGCACTGTGAAAAAAACGACGGTGCCAAGAGTTATCAAATTTTGAATAACGTAATCCTCCACCTGAATATTGCCACCTACAATCATGAATTTGGAATTTTTTTATTGTCTATTTCATATTTTGTAGAACATTAACGAATGTTTTATTAAGAAACTCAACGATTTCAAAGCGAACAATGGCAACACTTAACAGAAAAAAAAAAGAATTTTATCTCTAGCGCGCGACACTCCCTATCAGAAATTATAAAGATATGCTGTTTTTAAATATTTTTAGCCCAAAGGGACATTTGCTCAAATGCTGTCGAGACGGGTACGTGTATGTAAAGGACAAAACACCCCTTTGGGCGTAATATAAAATCTGAAAGCTTTCAGATTCTTACTTTTTATTTTTATTCATTAGTTGTTTTTGGAGGAGGATCAATGCTTCTTTCTGTGAACTTTAGTTTCAGATACAGGGCCTGTGAGGTATAATGCTTAGCTCATCGTGTAATTTAGTACGGATGTCTTTCTACGCTATCCATATCTTTACTTCGAATTTCTTGAGAGTGAACTAATTGTAAATTTAGTGTCGGCAAAAAAAAAAAAAAAAAAAAAGAATAAATGGATAAATAACTAAAATAATTAAAAAATTCATTTCCATGTTATATTTCGTTTTATAGAGAGTCGCTGATCTTATATTAATTCGAGTTTTAAGTATCAAAGTTCTTACTTCTCGGCGAAGAATAACACATCAACAGTCTTATGCAAACTCTCTTGGCCTTTAGGCAATAAACTCAGTAAAAGGTTTGCTTAGTTGCAAAATGAAATTAAAATTAATAGGTATCAAATAAAAAAAGGTTCAAGGTAAAAGCTTGCTTATTAAAGTACTTTGTTAAATTAATTCAAATTACTTCACGTTGTTATAAATCAGCACAGCGTGTTTTAATATGAACGAAATAACTCTGGGTTACAAGGAAACACAAAATAACTTTAAGAACCTTTTGAAAAAATTTGTAATTGCACGAAGAGACAAACATCGATCCCTGAACCATTCCATTATCACCAGCAGTTAAAAACTCAAGAAACAAAAATATCTTTTGAATGATAGTTCACGAGAAGCTCTGTTTCAAATGATTATTTTTCGTAATATGAAGGTGGTAAAATTATTATTAAATTTTAATCTTGATGTAGTTTTTCAATGAGGTCCTCATTCTTTTTATATTGCAAATAAAAATGAAAATTCCGTGCTGCTGAAAGAAATTGTATCACAAAACATTTATCTTTAAACATCGGCTTATAAACGTTAAACACGCAAAATTAAAATTAACAAAAATTGGACGAAGATAACTGAAGGGAAAAGTAAAACAGATTCACAATTGCAATGAAGTTAACAAATGTATTTTGTGCATGAAAAAAAAAACGAGTATCACATACAAAGATGGAAACTACAATTATACATGACATGCCATTTGAGACAATACCAAACTGATGTTTATAGCTAAACAATTAATAAACAAAACTTAATTTATAATATTTGTGACCACCATGAACCTTCACACAAACTTCATAGCAACTGACCATGCTTTCAGGGAGGTGGTTTAACCATTGCAATGCTAGTAATTTACATTCCTCACTTAGGGCAGTTTATAACTTTCTGATACGGGCTAAAGGAGGTAAACGAGGTGAGAAAACATGTTCGACGGCATCCCAAAGACTTCTATTAAAGTCAGGATACCGTACACACTCCGTATGAGAAATGTGCTCACGCTTTAGGTACTTATTAACAATATTGGCTTGATGGGAAAGGACAATCAGGGCGAATTGCTGGAGTGTGGACTCACCCAAGGGGGGAGTTCCTCATGATGATAGCGCACAGCATCATGAAACCGTCTTTCAAAACGTACAATTGTATACAATATCCCACCCCGATAAATTCCAGTTCACACTACGATGCTGTTGCCTGTGAATACTTGACGTTCCATACATCTTGGGCTTAGTTCTGTGTGCCTCATTCTCTTCAGACCCTTAATCGCTTATCATCTGATTCCAGGGCAAATCTAGACTCGTCCATAAACAGAACGTTGCTCCAATCTGTAGTAGTCGATACCGATTTAATCTTGATCTATAAACTGGGCAGTCATTGGACACAAACACTTCGTAATCGGGCGTACAGTTCCTTCACTTGAAGCCTTCAGCACATAGTATTGGTAGACATTCTTTTGTCATTTGACATTTGATGTAACCACTTGTACAGGTCGCTTCTTGATTCCGCTTGGCTAATGTAGTAATATACGATTTTCATAAGGCGGGGAAACCGTTGATCAACTGGTGACTTGTGCCTGGACATTTGACTGACTTGTTTGCAATTGTTTATAAAGCCGAGAAATTGCCGAAACAACATTGTCAAAGAAAAGCGCTAAGTCTTTGATCGACTGACCTGCTTCAATGCGTCTGATGGCACCTCACAACATAGAAAGACGAATATTTTCAAAATTTATCCTAAGAAAGATACAAACACTTTCTATCAGCTTTTAAAGGAAAATCTTTGAACATTTTCAGGCTGTTGGAGTTCTCAACGACTACCTAATTAGCATATGTTCAGACAATCAGTCACGATTGGTTATAACATATTTATTACATTTGCGTGCTGCCGTTTGCATTTAAAGCGAATTTCAGCCACTCAGGTTTAATTATGCTTTCGGAGATTACTAATTTGCGTTCCGTATTTAAGTTTTGGAAGCCAATGTGTAATATAGAACTAGACAATTTTCCTAATCCCATTTGCACGGTATAGGATAAAACTTTACTGCTCGTAATCAAACAAGATTCGCTACTTAAGAATAAAACATATTATTAAAACTAAGAATAAGACTGAAATGAAAGAAGAAGTGTTTACAAAATAGGAAACACCAAAACAAAGAGTGCAATAATTTTTTTTTATGTTTGTGCGTTAAAAAAACATGCAAAGAAATGTGGTTATCGGTCAGAACAGAATAAATTTCCCTTAGTTATGTTTAAATTATTCTATAATTGGATTACAAATTCACAAACAGAATATTTTATCAACATTTTAAATATCTGCCTTTCTTAACGCAATTATGTTCTGACGATAATAGTTCTACAGCAAGAGGAATTCAGTTTTTTTGAATGGTAAATATTAATTCTTACTAAATTATACTACGGAAAAAATATTTGCGCCTTCCCTAATAATTACAGAAATTGTATTTACAAAATTCGAAAAAAAAATGTATTTTGAGACTAGACTTAGTCGTATAAATTTAAAAAGTCGTTAGTCAGAATATTCTTTTTTAGTTTATATAAAAATATGTCTCGTTTTTTAGTACTGAACGTTTATGGAAATTTAATCTAATATATGAGACCAAATATTACAAAATATAAAGATATACATCAAAAATGTTGTATATGTACATGTAATGTGATAGCTATTCAAATTTATTTTGAAGCTAGTCTCACTCTTCTGACACTTATTATTCTAAACCAATTTTAATAAAGACATTTATTACGGTTAAAGAATGAATGAGTTTAATGACTTACTAAACTAACAAAATTCAATTATTTTTCATATTTTAGTACGATACTTACTGGGATATTATGTACATTACGTTAAGAGACATTTGCGATGCAATATAGTAGTTAAAGCAATCAAAACATTTTTCTATTCGTTTGTTGAAACACAAATGTCTCAAATATCAGTTAAGGTTAGGTTAGGTTATTCAATTATGGCAAAGTACACGAGGGCTATCTGCCTAAAGGGAGGGATGCCTTCGTGGAGGGCTTTCTAAGGGAAACTGGCTCGTATACACGTTACACTTGGGGAAAACTACGAAAACGCCCATGCAGCCAGCCCGTTCGCGGGATTCGAACCTCGGAACGAACTACCAGTGTTCAGCGTCTTTACCGCTCGGCCGCTGGTGGACCCCAAATATCAGTTAAGAGAAACTATAGAAATTTGCAGTAAATATCGTTTTTAGTACCATTAATAAAGATCTCGGGGGAAGGCTTGAAATTTGTTGTTTGAAGCTGCAAACTAATTTGAAAGAAAAGCATTTCTCACCATACTGGAAATTTTATTTTGTAGAAAACGATGTTAAGGTTAATGTACTACACTAATAAGCGTTTTGTTTGCTATAGAAATTTATATAATTAAGCTATAAACAATGACTGAAGATTTAAATTCTATTAGTATATTACAAATATTTGAAAGAGAAGAAATGCGATGATTAACTAATACATATTCGTTCATTAATGAATAGTTTGTGAAAAAATCCTATTCTGTGTCCTGCTTAAATGTTTTATTCTCTTATTCAGTATATAGAATTCAACTTTCTTAGGTTAAACGGTATAGGCAGATGCTTGAAATTCGTTTATTTTCAGAATTATGAAGGTAATATGCCCGGCAAATTATCATCAAAAGGTATCTGTTAAACTATATGTAACTTATTAAATTCACGAATATTATATTGTTATTTTGAGTAAGCCTTAATTCAAGAATAATTACGATGCACACTTGTAACTGTCAATGAACGTTACCCAACAGAGACCTTAGAAATCACTCCGACAAATGGCGGGATTCCATTAAAAAATGTAGCTTCTATGTCTACGCGGATTTACATGAAGTAAAACGGAGGTGAAGCAAGAGGTATAACATGAAGAATGAAAGAAGCCTTTGCTTTATTCTTGTACTTGACTTTATAGTAGCTTGCCCTGCAATTTTCGTTTGATATATATATATATGTATATATATAATGCTGTATGTATATGTTATATTATGTATATGTTATATTATGTATATATTATATGTATGTTATATTATGTATATATTATATATATGTTATATTATGTATATGTTATATATATATATATATATATATATAACATATACATAAAATATAACAAATATTTTTCCTCAAAAAATTATATGTATAACCTAACAGTAAATGGCAACAGTCGGAGAAAGTTTTTTAGTTAGAGATTCGGCGGATTTTCGCATGGACACAACAATCCTTCTTGTCCCAGAATAAATTTCTTTACGTTTTTTATTTCCTAAAGTTATAAGGTATTTCTCCCACCTTCTTAGTATGCCTTCGTGGTGTAATGGTAAAGCATACTCAACGGATATCGGGACGTTCGTGGTTCGAATCCAGGCACTGCTCATTTTTCATCTTACCTGCTTCTGAAGAAAAAAAAAACTAATGATTCTAAGCTAGCGCCCGAACTAAAAAGGGTGGTGGAAGATGATTCTCCTCCTTAGCATTTGGAGATTGGGTCCCCTAATCCCCTAATCCCCAGTCGCTCTTGAAAAGGGAGAGTATATAAAATATTTCTCCCATCTCCTTAGCATGGCTTCGTGGTGTAATGTTTAAGCACACTCGGAGCGTATCGAAAGGTCCGTGGTTCGAGTCCTGGCGAGGGCATTGCCCATTTTTCATCTCGCCTGCTTCTAAGAAAACCTAATGGCTCTACAAAGTAAAGGAAGTATTGTAATCAAGAAAAATTCTGGGTATCATTTTTCACCGAAAATATCCATTTTGACCTACATCGAATGCATTTAACGATGTTTTTTTTGCATGACATCTGTAAGTAAGAACAAATTAAAGGACGCGCTTTTTTCCTAAATGAGTTATAAAACTGATTTAAAATGGATTCAGAAGAGATTTTTTGTGCCATCTATACGTACGTATGCATTTATCTCGCGTAACTCAAAAACGAGCAGCCTCAGAACTTTGAAATATTGCATGTAGGATTGCTATAACATGTAGTTTGGTTTTAATTGCAATCAGCCAAACCGAAAGTATATATATATATATATATATATACTCTCTTATTCGCCTCAGTGAGCTCAATATTTTTATTCTTTTATGTTGTTAAAATCTGCGTTTTTTGCTTTCAAAATGTTTGAATTATGTTATTCTTTTCTTCGGTTTAATGTTAACTAAAGTTTAACTAAAGGTTTTAAGCCTTTACTTAATACGCTTGCAATAGCTAGAGAATTATAAACAATTTAAAAGTTGTTTAAATGCTGCTAAGCTTAATTTTTCTTATCACAGCACCATATATGTTTACATTTGAAACTGATTACAATAGTGAACTAACTCTTTCTGCACCTTCAGTGTCTTTTGGTCAAGTGCGACCAAATAGAAACATTTAGTTTTGTGCTTTCTTGTCTGCTGGCCAAATTGCTTGCTTTTGCGTATAAATTCTAATTTAAATTGTAAAAATTGTTTTTTCAACTGTATTTGGTGTTCTATGTTTTTCTGTATTTTACAATTTTTAATCAAGATGGTTTGAGTTTTTATGCATTTTTGTCTTGCTGCGAAGAGAAAAAGGAATTAATTGAATGAGAAATATATCTCTAACGAAATTCAAGCAAATATGTTTAAATGAAATGCAGCAAAAAATGCGTATAATTTATTATTGCGTACAAGGGAGTCCTATTGTGTATACATCGATTTTTCTTTATTAATTTTAGCATGCAATTTTAATCATGCATGTATAAATCATCATGCATAAAGTTAAATATTAACATGCAATTTAATCAAAATTTTTTTATTCATTTTAGCATGCATTTTATGTAGTGTTTGTGTTTTTATAAATTTCCATTGCTAATTGCACAAGTTTATTTTTAGATGTAGATAGTATCAATTACTTACTTACAGCAAGTAAAATAACTCTACGTAAGTACATTTTCAGAGCCTGCGTCCTTGCTTCTTTCTTTCAAATTTAATTAGTATAATAGATATATACAGAGAGTGAAAGAGAGAGATGGAGGCATTAAAGTATTTATTTTTTAATTTATGTAAATATTTTTACATAATTATTTTTATAATCTCAAAAAATCATAACAGAGAAATATAAATTATTTTTTTTATTATGATTTATAAAATTTAATTTTTTATTTTTCTTTCTTATTTTGCAAATCTTTACATAATTATTTTTATAATCTCAGGCCTTTCTAATTCTTGTATTGCATTAATTTATTTTCTTCACATACACAGCATACTTATTCTGAATTTGATTATTTTACGAGCTTGATTTTATTAACGACGTATGAGCAAATTACGTGAAGAAGATGATGTACTCAAGCAGAAAACATCTCATAAATATTGACCGGAATATTCTATGCATCTCTGAGGGAATCTGTTTTGAATGGTCTTAAAATTTTATACACGTGTCCAAAAACGTACGAGTCGCTGCATAATTATATAAATGAGCATGTTTATTAGTATTCACTCTTCGTCTCTGAAATGCGCTAATTAATACATAACCACTGCATACTTCAAACTTCACAATTAACTGCATCTAGCACATTTATGCGAAACAGCGACTATTTATATTTTGCTACACTGTATTCAATGCAGGTTGGGGAAAATTTCCGAAACTTTCAAATGATAAAATAAAACATAAGTCGGACTATTGGAAATAGTATATTACATACGTTAAATTGAAATCATGTGTCTTCTTTTACCTTTTCCTCTCTGGTTAATATGCTATGCGTTTGCAATAAAAACATATAAAGTAAGTAGAAAATATGAATATATAATGAAATTAATTACTTAGAGTACACGTTTGCTTTTAGGTTTTGCTTGATTTGTTGTCTGGCAAGAAAACCAGACATTTTAAATGGTACAAATAGTTTCTTGGAAAGATATTTGATGGTGCAAATATTAAAAACAAAACGTATAACTATTTTCTCTCTCCACAAGTAATATATTTTCGTCTTATTTCTGCAACTCTTTGGATAAATTTCTTTCCTTTTTGAAAAATTTTATTCGATTCGATGCCAGGGTAATGTTCATTAGTAATTTAAAAATGCATATAACTATATAGTTTCTCTTTATTTATTATAATCCGCATTGTTTTAAGCGTTCGTTTATTTGCTCCTTATATGTTACAGAAAAAAAATTTTGATACAGATTATATTCTGTACGAAAGTGTTGATAATTTGATCGAAAGAGCAGAGGGTATTTGCACTATTCTATGATTTGCCGTTAATAATGTTTGTTCCTTCATTGTTAGCTGGCTTGTCAGCGGACGAGCGGTAAAGTCGCTGAACACTGGTAGTTCGGTCCGATTTTCGAATCCCGCGAACAGGGGGGTTGTATGGGCGTTTTCGTGATTTTCCCCACCTGTAACGTGTATACAAGCCAGTTTCCCTCAGAAAGTCCTCCACGAAAGCATCCTTACCCTTAGGCAGATAGCTCTCGAGACTTTGCCATAATCACCAAATCTGAATCAAAATCATTGTTAGCTGTTGCATAGTAAACTTCGCTAGCTCATTATACGCTCTCTTTTTACAGGAAAAACAGTGAAATAATGTAGAAGCTAATGGACCAGAAAAGGCTTGTTTCTTGAAATTCACTTTTGTTGCCATACAATGCAGTTTGATTCTTACAAAGCATTTTCGACCATAGAAATATCTTGAAAATTTATAGCGCAGTTTCAAATGCACACTGATCTCTAAAATACACTAGTGGCTTACGTGACCAGGTGCCTAAAATCATTATTATAAGAAAGAAAAAAATATATAAGGATTTTCAGGGGTTCCAACTAGAGTAGTTCCTCATGCCAACTAGTAGTTAATAATAGAGATAATGCTGCTTTTATTGCTCTTAAATCATTTGGTTTTGTTAACCAGTAACATACAGATTACATTTAAAAGAAAAATAAAACATGTTACGTTTCGCGGATGACGACACATCGGTTTGTAGAAGATAAAAACATTTTATACCCAGCAGTGGCAGAATATTTCTCTTAAATCGCTGAGCTTTCTGATTATGTCTGACTATATAAGCTCTGAACTGGTTTGACTATAATGTTCGAAATTTGATAGGTGTATGTGCTACCGAGTTTGCACATTGCTAGCGCCAATAGCGTACGTATAGCTTCTTCATTATTTTAATAGCAGAGATGAAAAACTATTTGAGGAACACTGAGTTCAGATGTATATTTTACAGGTTCATAATTGATTTCTTCTCATCTTGCACTGATGTAAAATAATTTATTTTCCACGCAGCCTCGTTACATGCATTGGAACTAAATGCTAAGTAATTCTTTTACTTCTTAGCTGATAAGGCTTATTACTGCCTGCTTGCATTTACTGAAAAAAGGACAATTTTAAATTAAGTATCATTTGCCTCCTGCCAATTCAACTTACAAATTTCGAGTCAAATTCAGAATGTCTTACAGAGAAAAGAAGAAATTGGAAAAACAAATACAAGTTTACTCCTATTGCTCAAATCTAACCTAAACTGTATGCGCTAATGTTTCCATTAAGTCTTTGATTGCCAGCTCTATTGTTTTGAAGACGTAATTGATGCCTATTAAGGTTTGGAAATGGGTAATAATACGTTCACTTCCAAAAGTTAAGCATGGAGAGGAAAATGCTAATTTCCGAAAGCCAATGAGAATTGAAGAGGTTGCAATTCGCTGAGGAGGTAGATGGAAGTATGCAAATATGTTAGGTAACAGCCAATCGCGCTTTCTTGTCAAGAAATATGCAAAAAAGGCAGTCTTATAAGAAGACAGCTTTATGAAGGGTTACAGAAGTTGATTGTAAGTGCTGATAGAAGGTGTTTAAAACTTCCGTAAAATTTGTTTCCAAGACATACGTGTTTCTATGACTTCCAGAAGACGAATGGAAGATTCTGATCTTAATCTGTTTAAGTCTGATCATAAATCTGTTTAAGTCTTCAGTATGTCATAACTGATAACTTACAAAAATTTAATATTGTTTTAATTTCTGTATATAATTATTGATTTTGTTTTGTGCCTAAATATATATTCTACTTTCCTGCCGAATTTTGAGTCAATCAAAGCAGTATTTGTTAATTTTTTTGCATTTTACATCTTCGTGCTTAACTTTTGGAAGTGAGTGTATAATGTGTCGTCTTAGCTATTAAAATCGGAACACGTCTTAAATATTGCTCTACCAATTTGCTAGATTTCAGCTTCACTCAGCACTTGTTTTATTTAATTTCGCACCAACAGAAACGGAATTTAATTTGTACAGACTATAACCTTATAAGGTATATCTCCCACATTCTTAGCGTGCCTTCGTGGTGTAATGGTCAGCACACTGAGCCGGTATTTCAGAGGTCCGTGGTTCGATTCCCGGCGAAGGAATTGCATATTTTTCATGTCTCCTGCTACTAAATAACCTAATGTCTCTACAACCTAAGATATGAATCTTAAGCCAAGTGGAACAGCTGCTACAAAATCAACAAAAAATAATTAATTATTGCAATACATGTGAATCCAGTTCAAGGGTGACAAGGAAAACGTATTCTGTGTGTTCTGATGTTAGTAATAAATATTTCCGACTAAGCTTCACATATGCATTCTATCCAGTTTTTATAAATACATATATAAACTGAAGTTACACATTGTATCAATATCGTCCTCCAGATATTATGACACAATAATATTTTAAGCCAGAACTGCCTAGAAAATATAAGGGAAATTTTCCAGATGATTAGAACGTGTAACGATTCATCAATTATTTACACAGTGATATATTGAAAATTCATTCAATTTCTATATTTCGTACTTACACAGAAGTATTATTTTTGGCATTTGAAATCGTATGTAATAAATAATCTAAATAATATTCCTTACAAAATAATTACAAAACAAATCTTAGTATGATCTGCTTTCACTTAACTCTTGAATTTACCTTGGGAGTCCTTTTTCATACTGCGAATTTGGCCGTCAGATAGTTCAGTTTCTGCAAAAAGCCAGTTGAGCATTATTTCGTCATCTCTCAGATATTCGAAAGTATAAAGCTCTTTTAACAGAACAAGACAGCGTATTTATTGTGTATCTTGATCTACGAGGTATCGCCTTTTACAACAGTTCTACAGTGGTGACGTTTTACCAACCACAAAAGTAAATCACTTCAGCAACGCATAATCTAAAAGGATTAAAGATATTATCGCGATATCGCACAATAATTCAAATACTAAATACACAGTCCAGTCACATTAATGTGACCATCTGTCAAAAGCCAGAATAACCACCTTTCGCAGAGCGGACTGCTGCGAGACGTGCAGGAAGAGAGTCACATAGGTCCCTGAAGGTGTTCTCTGGGATGTTGAGCCATGCCGACTCTAATGTCGTGGCCAGCTGCGCTAGATTACGCGGTTGAGGATCCATGGCGCGAACAACTCGATCAAGATGGTGCCACAGATGCTCGATCGGGTTTAAGTCAGGTGAGTTTGCTGGCCAGGGGAGGACGGTAAACTCATCCTGGTGCTCTTCGAACCACGCACGTACACTGGCAGCTGTATGGCACCTCGCATTGTCCTGCTGGAAGATGCCATCATCCTGAGGAAAAACAATGCGCATGTAGGGGTGAACATGGTCCGCAAGGACAGATGCGTACTTGTATTGATCCATTGTGCCTTCCACAATGATCAGTGAACCTAGAGAATGCCAGGAAAACATTCCCCAGACCATAATGCTCCCGCCTCCAGCTTGGACCGTTCCGGCAATGGTTGCAGGGTGGTTCCTTTCAGAGGTTTCACGCCTTATACGCCAACGTCCATCTGTCCGATGGAGCATAAAACGCGATTCATCCGAAAACGCAACCTGTCGCCACTCAGTGGACGTCCAGCTGCTGTACTGGCGTGCAAATTCTAGCCTTCGCCGTCGATGAACAGCAGTCAGCATAGGTGCACGAACCAGGCGTCTGCTTCGGAGGCCCAGACGCAGCAATGTTCGCTGAATAGTACTTTGGGAGACACTTTTGGTAGCCCCTTGGTTCATTTTGGTGGTCAGTTGCTCAACGGTAGCCCGTCTATCTGCCCGAACGCATCTCCGCAACCGTCGTTCGCCTCTGTCATCTATGGCCCGTGGTGCACCACATTTGCCACGTCGCTGATTTTGGACAGTCCCATTTTGCCATGCACGGTACACTTTTACCACGGCGGCACGTGAACAGTTCACAAACTCAGCCGTTTCGGAAATGCTTCCACCCTTGGCCCGAAAGCCAATGATCATGCCCTTTTGGAAGTCGGATAAATCGCTTCGTTTCTGCATTACGCCAACGATTGAAATGTTTTCCGAAGCCCTCACACACCCTTTATATACGCTCAACTGCACTGTGCTGCCACCTGCCTTCTGTGATTGCTTATTTAACTCTGACATGGAAAGTACGTGGTGGTCACATTAATGTGACTGGACTGTGTAATAAAAGTAAATTGTAGCAGTAAAAGAGAAGGTTGCCTTATATAACATGATAACTTCATTGTAACATTGCTCCGATTTTTTTTACCAGAAGTAAATTAATTAAGTTTACTAATTTAGAGACACGAGTAGTTCCTTTGGCAGGAGCATTCTTCTCTTCTGCTACTTTATGTTTCTTCTACGTTACTTACTTACTACTTTGGATTGATATTTGGTTTGTTACTTTAGAGTGGAATGGAGGGATAGATCTCAAGAAGGTACTTGATTCTGCTTCGTAACAACTGGTGTTAAAACATTGAAATGAATTAATTACTTTAAATCATATACCAGTCACGAGCAAGTTTGCTTGGGAAACAAATAAACGTAACAAAAATCTATCAACATTATTACATATAGATCACAAACCAAGAAGGAATGAAGTTTCCAGCCTCAGCTCCGATGTCTGGTATCTGAAGTATAGCAGCTTATTGTCTCTTAAATGCTCAACCAGCACGCCACAAGTATGATATTCGTTGTCTTCGGAAGAATGAAGGATATACTAGAAATCAACATTTATACAATACTAGCATTTTTAACTATCAATATGAAAAGCAAATAGTAAGAGAGATACAACAAAATATTCTAGTTTACAAGCTTACCCAGATTATTCAAAGCAAGTCATCCTTTACGTTAGACGAAAAAGATATCAAATTATTCCCTCAGACTTAACTATCGGTATTTGATCTGACAACATAAATGTCATGTATTTAGATAACACTTCTAGGAGACATAACAGACAAAAAAACAAATATTTTTAAGTTTTTTTGTAGGATGAAAAACCACCGGTTCTAGCTTAGCTGCCACATTTACCATGTACTCTTCAAAACAGTTATAGAAGAAATAATCACTTTAGGTTATCAGTACAATCATCAAGCACAAATAGGTAAAAAACTAAGCGACACCATTCACTGTTCTTTCTTCTTAAGTATAACGAAATCAAAAACAGCTCTTTGCGTCTTCTCAAGAATTTTATTTCTTAATCTAGCACCCAAAATAGAAATTTGGAAATCAGTTTCATTATAAATATAAGAAAAAATAGAATTTTATCACGTCAATTGTGAACATCCGGAATTATCATACCTACCACATAAAATGAGTAAAACAAAATTATCAATCGCCTATAATTGATCATAATAGCTAACAAAAGAAATGCTTGACATTTTAGCTGGACATAACGAACACAGGATATAATAAACAAACAAATCTAATAAATCTTTCATTGCAATACGCCTTTTACACAAAATATACAGAAAAACGTAAATTTGCATATTAAAAAAGTATTGGCGAAGTTTTAATTGCTATGCAAATTTTGTGATATTGACGTCACATGTTTAGAGTGATAAGAAACCCTGTTAGTATAAAGTCTGCAGTGACATTTGAAAACTTTTAAACTGTTATTTTGCTAATACTTGATAGAATGATTTGGATGTTAATGTTAAAAGCATGATTATTCAGCTACGAAATGAGGTCTTAACTTATCGTGCTATAGGAATACAAGTAAACATGTGTTTATTTACTGTTAAAAGTGTTGTAAAAAAGGTTTAGCGAGACAAGATAGAAGGAAATTAAGATTAGAAGTGGATCGCTTCAGATATCTTATGCAAGGGAAAACCTGGTATTATCAAAGAGGTTAAGAAAAACCCTAAAATAAGTGCACCTCAGTTAGCCAAAGATGTTACTAATACTTCGCATAAAGCTTTTAGAGTACAAACTATACGGAATGTTTTACACGAAGGAAGTTATTATGGAAGGGCAGCCAGAAAGAAATCTTTCATTTCAGAAATAAACAGAAGAAAGAAATTATATTTTGCAAAATCTCACGTTAACTTATCAGACGAGTTTTGGAATGCAGTTATTTTCTCCGAAGAATCGAAGTTTAGCATTTTCGGGAGGTTTGGCGACAATACGTATAGAGAAAACTAAACACCGAACTGGAGAAACAACATTTAATAGCGACTGTGAAAAATAGTGTGGGGAGCGTCGTAGTTTGTCGTAGTTTGGGGCTGGATGACAGTAAACGAAGTGTATAACCTGCGCTTAATTGATGGTATTAAGGCAGTAGTACCTACATTAACATACTCTGCCATAGCTTGAAATTCAGTGCCCAAAACGTGGTTTAGGAACACCATTCGTGTTTCAACAAGGCACTGACCCTAAGCATATATCAAGGAGCGGTTATTCTATAACTCTCCTTGATAATTAAGGCACCGCCTAAATCGCCTGACATAAATCCGATTGAAAATTTATGGCACAAATTGGACCTAGAACTTATGAAACATAAAACTCATGAAACTGCGTCTGAAGATGAACTGAAGCGTATACTCCTGCAAGACTGGCATAAAATTTACAATCGTACAACCAAGTCTTTGATTTCCTCTATGAGAAATAGATTACAAGCTGATATAAATGAAAAAGGTATGAATACAAAATATTAAATTTCGTTCCCACATTTTGTTATATGATTTTACCAATACGTTTTTGACAAGCAAATTTATGTTTTTGTTGTATATTTTGTGTAAAAGGAATAAAAAATGAAAGATTCATTAGATTTGTGTGTTTATTACCTCCTGTGTTCATTATGTCCAGCTAAAATTGTCAAGCATTTCCTTTCTTAGCAAATATGATCAATTTATAGGTAATTGCCGAAACTTTGTTTAACCACTGTATAACATTAAGACCTCTTTTAAAGAAATCAACGTATCGCGTTACATAAAACATGTAAAGGCTATCCACGGGCCAAAAATAATGTCTTGATAGTATAAGGCATTTCTACGCCTTCGTGGTGTAATGAGCAGCCCACTCAGCGCGTATTCAAAAAGTCCCAGATTCGAGTCCCGGCGAGGCACTGCTCATGTTTCACGTCTCTCAGCATCAAAGAAACCTAATGTCTCTCCACTGGCCCCCGAACGAAAAAAAGGTGGTGGATGATGGTTCTTCACCACCAGGATTTGGAGCCTGTGTCCGATAATCCCCAGTCGCTTTTTAAAAGGGGGACTATATATAAGGTATTTCTCCTGCCTTCATTGCATGTCTTCGTGGTGCAATGGCCAGCACACCCATCAAGAATACGAGAGATCCGAGGTTCGAATCCTGGAAAGGGCATTGCTCATTTTTCAAGTCTTTCAACATCAAAAAACCTAATGTTTCTACAATACACATGAAAGAAAGTGTTAGGCTTCCTACCTCACAAAACTCTTCCAACTTAATATCCTTTTAAAAGGCTTCTTCTTTGTAGTCTATATCATAGCAGAAGCTCAAACATCTTCCGCTAGTTGTCCTAGAAGTATACAACATATTAAGGAATAAACAAGAAATGAAAATTTACCCAGCTATATTTGTAGCCATACAGGGAAATATAAGGCCGATTTCCTCGCGAAGAATGAAGAAAATTCTCAATAAAACTTCTATTCGGGAATGGCACACGCGAAACCTGTAATTAATTCTTCTCAAAAGGAATTACCTCAAAATGAGTGGGGCAGTATAGTTTAAGAGGGACGAGTACGTAAACATTTTCCCCTCTTTGATATATTTTCAAAGCCTTTCTTTATATTTTTAGCTTTCTTTATGTTTAACGTTACGGATTACGGTCACTTCTTCACATATTTCTGACCAAAATGGAAATGTAGAAATGTATCTATGAGTAAAGAGAGGATCTATTTATCCAGTATGAGTGCCTCAAACCACTCACAACAGAAAGAAATCTTAGCGTAGAAAAATGTTTCTTAAGGACAGGTCCCTTCAAGATGCAAATCGCAAGTATCTTTAAACAAATTACCGCCTAGGAGAAGAAATACTTAAAGTAATAAAATATATCCAAAACAAATATCCAAAACCCCCAAACAATAAGATATTTTTAAAATGGCCGGGAGCTTTACTTAATAGCCACTAGCCTTGTGCCAATACAAGGGCCGGAATTTGTGGCCATTTTATTATGGAAGCACCTAATAGGTGGCCACAGTCGCCTTCTATGAAGGGACGGACAGTTACAATCATGCCTTCTACGGGATTCGAACCAGGGCCCATTAACCACTATACGGTTGGGTGGCAAACAATAAAATATTATAGAATATATAATATCTGTACCAGTCAGTTGTAACAGAAATGATCATCACAGTTCATATACCTCAATGGATTCACTGCATGTGATACTTTAACAGATACAATAACAAAACATTATAAAACAGTAGCTGAATTCCCATAAAAGTATGAATATCATATTCACTAAAATACCAGATTTAAAGAAAAATGTCGTGTATTTTATTAAATATTATGCCATGATTTCTCAACTTTCCAAAATAATTCTTAGAGCAATAAATCTCCAGTTAGGTGGCATATGAAGAATACGTGTAATGCATGTCCAATCACCATTGGGATGGAAATGGTACCTTCGGGAAAATACCCAGTCATATATTCTTGTTTTATAATCTTTAATTTAGATAAGACTTTGAACTTAGATACTCAAGTTGCTATAAAACTAAGTATTCCACACAAACCCCTCATGATATGCAATATGCTATTACGTTTTACTAATTGATTTTAATTTTTTATTTTCTCGGAATGTACGAGTATAAAATCAGTCAATTTTGAAGGAAGGAATTTTTTCGCTAGGGAGATATTTCCCCTAAAACTGTGAAAAATAATATAATAGATTACACTGAGTTTTATTCATTTAAAATTGCATTTGATAGTTACAAATAAAGAACGGAAGAAAGCATCCTTAGGGAAATATTATGAAATATAATCTTACAGCATCGTTTCCAAAAAACACATAATAATAAAATAAAATGAGAAAAACTTTCAACCATGGATAGAAAAGTTTACAGTTTTTTTGAAGCTGGTAGAATAGATATTATCTTGTAGCTGAAGGAAAAAGGAAACAATATGTTTGTTTTCTCTGGCTGTAGAACATATTTTATCGACTGCGGTTAATTATCCCTGTGCTTTGAAAAAAGTTACTTTTTCTTTTATTTAATAACTTAGTGGCTTTATTTTTCGAGAATAAAGAAAATATGCTAGGGATTAAATTAAAGTTTGACTCTCATAATACGCATATTTCCAAAGTTGAGTACATTTTGCAACATACATTTGATATTTTATTATCGTAGGTGACTTGTAAATGGAATTAATATTGTTAAGAAACTCTGAGTCTAATTAACACATAATTTTACATATTTCATATATCAATATATATTTTAAAATGCATACTAAATAAAAAATGCAGTTTTTTTCAATCAAATGTTGAGTATTATATAAATTGCATTGTAGGTCCTTAATTCTTATATTAAGCAATGAAAATAAGCATTGATACCGTAACAGATTTGGTTGCATGACACTAATTATTAGAAAAATGCAAAATTTAGATTTTATATCGGCCCAATACAAAAAATGACAGCGAAAAAAACAATATCATAACAGTTCCTTATAAAGAAATAAATAAAAGATAACATTTTATATGAATGAGATTATTCAAGGTATCATTAATTAAATATATCGGACGATACTGTTCTCACATGTTTCTAAAATCGTTTTTAAGGTTTTAGAGGCCAAAACGCCCGAGATACCCCCAGCCACTCAAAATGACACAGACTGTGATATTGTTTTTTCCCTCACCAGAGGTATGGAGTAGCAAGTGCATTTTTTCCAAAGTCATTGTATCAGTTTGTTGCAGACACCTTGTACTAAAAGAATTTGGGATTTCTTAGGTTGCGCGTGACATTTGAAACCTTCACACCTCTTTGTGCGTTAATAGACAGGGATGGGAAAAAATTGCTGTGAGGCTCGAAAGGCACTTCAGGCGTTTCAGTATTTTAAGCACACAGGTTAACGAAGGCTTCGCGTTTCTAAAAGTTAATATTTCTAATGTTAATATCTCAGTGATGACTTAGTGTGTGTCAAAAATTTTTTAATTAGTAGCATAAATTTCTAATTCCCTGTAGAAAGCGTAAAACCTTGTAAGTTGAAACATTCTTTCTTGAAGAATATTTTTATGTAACGAAATTAAATTTTTACACAGCAGCAAATTGTTATGTATTACTTATTTCAGTTGTGATTTAAATTGTTTTAAAGGTAATGATTTAATTTATTTTGCTTCAGACTTAAAGTTTAATTTGTTTTAATTTTTGTAGTTGAACTTAAGTTTCTTTGGTTTGTTTAAAAGTAATTGTAGTCTTTTAATTTGTTCTCTTGACAGTTTTGGTTAACGCTGATTTTAAGTTGCTTGAGTAATTAATTTTTTCTTCTTTACTTTTGGTTGGTTAACTATTTAAATTCTGTTTAGTTAATTATTTTTTTCTTAACTTTGGTTGTTAATGTTAATCTCTTGATAGGTTGATCCTTAAGGTCAATCTTTTTAAAGATTTGTTTACACAAGTTGGTGTTTAAAGTTTAATTAAGTTTTAAATTTTTATTTATGCCCCCTTTTCTGCTAAATTTGGGATCCATATTTTCTGACTATGGTGGTCGTTTTGGTGTTGTGGAGAATATATAAAAATTTTCATACTTGATTATTGTATTTTAACTGAAGTAATTTTAATTTCCTACTATGGTGGTCGTGTTTGGTGTCGGAATAAACCCAAGAAAATTATCTGTGAAATTATTATATTTTTATTTAAGTACTTATCAGTATTGAAGTTAATTTGTTGTAAAATCAATAATTAACACCTATCCTTTCAAATGTATTCCGTTGCCCTTCCAAATAGATTTATTGACTTGTTTTCGATTTCTTCGCCCGCTAGACGGTAGTCTGTGAAACCTCTGTCAACATTAGTTACTTTTGCACCCTGCGGAGAGGCTAAATTTTTACATTACTAACCCTGCCGCAGGGTCAGGGGGGCGGGATGTTTTTGCTTACTCGCAGGCTGTTCCTATGTTGGAATGGGACCCCTCGTCGAGGCTAGCAGCGATTCTTCGCCACGTCTTGGAGCTCTTACCACCTTGGGCTGCACCTTCCTGCGTGTTCTTCCCCTGGGGTTGCCGGGCTGTTGGCGGTTTTCCTACCATCTAAAATCGCCAATCGAGCGGTCTTGGCGTTTTGAGTAAAAAGGCTTGGGAGCTGGCGACGAGGAGAACGGGACGGAAGACTGACACGAGCAGCCATTTTTGACGGAAGGAGACGGAGCTGAAAGCGTCAGCGTTATCAGAGAAACATCGATGTCGGAAGAAATGGACGAGAGAAGGACACCATGGAGGGCGACGAAAATGTCCAAACTTATCGTTTACTAATTTCTTCTTTTTTTTCTCTCCTTATAGAAAGAAACCATATCTACAATGTATTCTCCATGTTAACTTCACTGTTTGGAACGTCAAATTGTGTAGCGCAGTGACGTTGGCCGAAGTTTGTTTGTCGGATGACTATCTACAATGTTAAATTCCCTGTTTGGATTGGTATGATAGTTTTTACTTTTTTTCACACCACCGCCACCCATGTAAAATTCTGTATTAATTCAAAGTATCTTAATAAATTCTATATTTAATTTTAACCTTCTTGAAATGTTTCACTTTTAATTTAGAACACTGGACCTGACCTTATGTTAACACAACGCATACTTAATTATTCTGTTGGAGCTCTTGGTCACTATTTACGATTGATTTGAACACTAATTTTACAGTATATATTGTGTTTATCATGTTGTCACAAACTTTACACATTCATGTTATTGAGAATTGTTTATCCATATATTGACTTATCATTTGGTATTGAACTTAAAACCTATACACAAACTCTTAAGAATTAAAAGCTCCAACAAAATTTTATTACTTATTTTCTGTCGTTAAAATTTGTTTTAAGTAGCAAAGTTCAGTTTTTATACAAGTTATATTACTGAGCGTTTATCAATATGAATTATTTTTTTGATACGGTGGTTTTGTAATGGAACTTTATAAGACAAATAACATTGTGCATCTTTATCTTAACAATAAGTATTTCTTCCAATTTTGATTCAACATTTGAAAAAAAATCACTTTTAAAATGTTATCTTGCTTTTGTCAATCTGATAAAATATTAACTATTGTTGAATGGGATTTACCTTATAATCACTGACTTTATGAAGAATAGATTGCTTTATATATGCAACCACATCAACATTTCCTACTCGATGTTTAAGAGAAGTAGAAAAGAATAGAAGATATTATTTCATATGTATTACATACAATATATATTTCATATGTATTGCTTACAATAAGATAAGAAAAACTAAATAAATCTTCAGCAAAGCTCTTTAACAGAATAAAATCTTTTGAGAGAAAAAGGAATTTTTTACGAAAATAAAACGTTTGACATTTCTATCACCTTGATATATGTCGCTAGTATTTACTTTCGTAGAAACAATAATGTAAAATTTTTGACGTTCCATCTCTTGTTCAAATACTTCCAAAATGAAATTTGGATTCTTCCATTCTTCCTTCCAAGATATTAAATCTGTGGCATGTTTTAAATTTAATCAGTTGCTCATGGTTCACTAAATTCTAAATCTTTCTTCAAATTCATTTGATAATATAATATGAGATTACAGAAACATGACCTTACTGAAACAGATAATCAGATTATAAGATTCCTGTTCAATTCAGAAGGAGCTCGAAATTGATCTATGCGCTATTTTACACTTGAATGTCAAGATTTATACTATAAGAGCAATTAAGTTAGGAAATATTTGAAATTAATTTATGAAGAAAAATTCGTTTTGGCTGTGTGCTTTTCTTATTTAGGCTTCTTCTGAGCCCTTTTTTTCGGTAATTCAAGTTGCCATGTATTAGGTTAGATTGTTTACGGATATCGCGGACAATAAAATGCTCCTTAGTCAAAAGTTAGTAGTAAAATAACAGTATGATTAATTAAAAGAATCTGATGTGGACACTAGATGGCTCCATTTTACGGTATATTAAATTATGCACATTTTTTGCTGCACTTCATTTAAGCTTATTTGCAAGAATTCCATTCGATCTCGAGTTCATTCAGTCAATTCAGTTATCGGTTTGCGGCAAGACAAAAGCATATAAAAACCCAAAATATACTCATTAAAAATTGTAAAATAGAGAAAAACTAAAACACCAAGCAGAGAAAAAAGAGATTTAAAACAATGACAGTTGAAATTGGAGTTTGTACGATAAAACAATCAATTAATCTAACGAGAAGAAAGATCGTGAAGTTCATGCACCATTTAAATTAATTTACTATATTACTAAGAGTTTCAAATTTAAACAAATAGCTGCCACGTTAGAGCTTGCATAACTTACACTTTTAAAATGTTGATAATTCTACAACTATTCCACACAGATTAAGTAAAGGCATAAAAATCTTAACCGTAACATAATAACAACATAATTCAATCACTTTTCAGTTGAAATATTCACAATTTATGAAAATACAAGAATAAAAATTCACAGCTCACTGAGTCGGATAAGAGTGTAGGTGTACATATATATGTTTAGTTGCCGACTGCAACAAAAAAAAAGAAAGGTACATAACTAGATGTTACAACAGTTCCATATAGAACATTTGAGAGTTCTATGGCTAATCGTTTTTGAGTTATACGAGCTTTGCACGTCACGAAAAATTCCGATCTGTTTCCATTTTAAATTTATTTTACAATCAGCTTTGTGAAAATTTCATGTACACTGTCTGTACGTAAATATGTCAGGCAAAAAATAGGTAATAAATTACACTTAAACACCTTCATTATACTAAGCTCAAACAAGTTAGTTTTTCTGTTGCGCAGTTTACAAATATTATAATTTATAAATAAACACCTTCAAAACTGCAAGCAAATCTTATGTATGAAGCGATCTTAATAATTCGATCCACTACAATGGCCGAAATAAATATAAACAGAGATCTAACACATACATATGTATGGTACATTAGTAGGTCTCGTTAATCTTTTTTTTATAATTCGTTAACGGGCAGCACTAGTTTAGCTTAATTTTTTACGTTTGCGTAGAGGCCTAGTTTCGCCTAATTTTGTACGGTTGAGTAGAGATCAAAAGAGAACTTATTTAAGGAAAGTTATTATTTTGGTCAAATTTTCATTTTCGTTAAAAATCTGTTACATTGAATCGAACAGCATACGTCAAAACTGTTTATCCTTGTGATTAGAGACCAAATAAAAAACTGAAAATTGGTACAGCCCAATACATACAATCATAAGAGGAATTGGCTTTAATTGGCAAGTTTGAATGAAACCGTTGAATTGCTTATAATTACCATAGCATGCAGACTAGTCAAAGACTGATAAAACGCAGTAATTGCAACAATTGAAGTCTCTACGAGGATTGCATCATCGCTACAGGCTGCTCAAATGGCCTTCTTGCGATGGACATACTTGGTCCTTTCTCAATATAGAACTGATTTACTGGCGTTTGACGTCTTCTTAAAATTCTTAAAAATAAAGTCTACAAAAAAACAGCCACAGAAAAGTTCAAATCAGTTGTATAAAGTTTGACAATGCAGGTTACAATATGCCTATTAAAGCGCGTAATCGAAAACTTTAAGCTAAATTTACAGTGCGTGGTCTCTTAAAATGGCAAAAATTTTGAAAGATTTATGTTTTAATTTCCTTTATTTGCTAGTGTAAATCATAAATATCTGATGTATACACCACGTGACTTTCTTGTATGGAATATTAAATTATATGCATTTTTCTTGCATTTTACTTAAACTTATTGGATTGAATTAAATCTACTTCGTTGATAGCGCATGAACTACAATAGAATAAATGCACTTCTCTAATATTCACTATATTTGTTTACCATAGCGATTATCTGGCGCTAAGTTCACTTAACAGAGTTAAATCTCACTCATTTTATAGCTCAGAATGCACAAAAATTATATCGTCTGAAGAAATATCTAATCGTTGTCACATGTTCTATTCAAATACTATAATATATCTAAAACGATGTGTAAAAGAAATTACACAAACAAACAAACAAACAAACAAAAAAAGAAACATTTATTCACAGACAAATCAGTTTTTCTCATTCAATTAATTCAATTCTCATTTCGAGACAACGCAAAACTACATAAAAACTCAAAATATTCATATTTAAGATTACGAATTAAATCTTAAACACTTATTTCCCGGAATGCAAAAAATGCGCAGTTTTACCAACATATAAGAATAAAAACTTGAGCTCACTGAGCCGAGTAACAGAGTGGGTATATGCACGTATATTTATATTTATATGAATTTAGTGCTGCCGAATGCAACGAAAAAGGGAGGGGCACATCTACATATTATAGCAGTCATATATACAAAATTTCAACGTTCTGAGGCTACTCGTTTTTGAGTTATGCTGTATACATATATACATACGTACGTAAGTACGTAACAGACACCATGAAAAAAATCGCTTCTGAATCCATTTTAAATCAGTTTTATAATTCGTTTGGGAAACAAGAGCCCTTTATTCTGTCCTCACGTACAGATGTCACGCAAATACATTCTTAATTGCATCGATAGCTGTCAAAATGGATATTTCCGTTCACACGGATTGTACACGGAATTCGGAATTTTTCGTGATGACAATATTTCCTTTGCTTCGTACAAGGAACTAGGAACCAAAATTTCTGGTGCGTGGCGTTTTGTGTTTAATACTCTAATTGCATATAAAACTGCAATAAAAAGTAGAGTTATTTCTAATATTGAAAGTAGCTCGCTATTTAAATCAACATGTGAAAATAATATTTAAAAATTTTTCAAGTAAATAAATTTAATATGCGTAACATTTATTTTAAAAATATTGCCTGGTTAAGGCCAATCCTAGGAAATAATTATCATCGTTTAACGTTTCGTAATTCATGACAGATTTGGAAATAAACATAATAATAAATATTATTTACAGTTCTTTAAATAAGTAAATGCTAGACATATTTATGAAATGAAATAATGGAAGATCCCCAAACTCTTGGATTAATCAAATACTTAATAACAATCCATAATTTTTTCAATAAGTAAATACAAGAAATATTTTTCTGTCGACAGAAATAATAGTTGTTATAGGAATTCCGGATTAAAAAATACCGCTTAAGACAAAAAACTCGTTCATATGCAACTTTCATTAAGATTTAATATATTTAATTAGTTCTGACGCATTAATTAATTTTTCGATTAATAATCACAAACAACTACTACATACATTGTGCAAAAGTTATTTACATTGATTTTTACATTTTACCGACAGTTCAGTTAAATAAATTAATAGAAGATTTCTTCCAGATTATTTTTTTTATTTTCAGTAACTCAAGATTCTGTTAAAGTACATTTGATAGACTCTGCTTTTTCTCAGATGAATCTTACGTCTCTAAGTATCTCTTCATATTCCATTACTTCCTTATTATTGGATTAAAAAAAGAAAACGTTTAATTAGATTTTCGTACAAGTGCGTTTAACTCGAATAGTGAAGGAAATAATTTTAAGGCTTTATTCTAGATTTATTGAAATATTTTATTATTGGTTTGTTTAAATAAGTAATGAAACATCAGTAGGGTTTTCTTTTTTACTCGGCTTTTTTCAAACTATTGACTCTATATTTAGAACTCCACAGTTTCTATTATGACATTAAATCTAATTTGATTTTTGAAGCTCGCATATTATATGTTGCTCATATGATCAAGGTCTGATCAGGGAATAGTCAAAAACTGAATTTCTTTTGTTTTGATTGTATTAAATTAAATTTATGTCGTGTTAGCTATTATAAGATGGTAATAAAGCATTTAGATAATAGAGAAAATAAAACAAAAATATTCCAGAGCAATAAAATTCATTTGCGGGAAAATAATGCAAGTTTTCTTGGATATTAAACAGAGATATGAACGAAAGGTTTCGATCACCAGAATCACGAGGGAAGGAGAAAAGAATGGGCATTGTTGCAATTCGATGGCCTATCAGAAGACCAAAAGATATTCTTATGTTCTTCTACACAGGTAGAACCGTTAGTTTCGTGCCATGTTTTCTTGTCCTAGCGGCCATACACTAACGAACAAAAATATTATGTTCATTCCTACATTTTAATGAACTCGTCTGGAATACGCTGAAGGCCCGTGATTAAATGGGAATGACATTTAAGTGCTGTTGGAGAAGCTAAGGAATGATTCTTGAACTTCTTTTGCCAGTGATGGGAAAGGCTGCTGATGTAAGCGAATTTGATAGAGGGCAGATTGTAATGGCCCAAAAACTCGGAACGAGTGTCTCCGAACTGCACCATTGAAAGCTTGTTCACGATCTACCGTTGTTAGTATTTATGCAAAGTGGATACATTACGGTGGAAGCAGGAGTTGAAGCCAAGATGTTGGATGCCCATCAAAGGAAAAGGACGTCAGATGCTGTCCCGCTTGGTACAGCAAAATCGACGCCATACAGTGGCTCAGCTGACAGCCTAATATGATGCAGGTCCAAGTGCAAGTGTTTCTGAACATACAGTTCAGCGGACGCTGTTGCATATGAAGCTGAGCAGCTGACGTCCCACTCGTGCGCCTATGTTGATCAAGCACCATTGGGGGGCGGTACTGCGCTTGAGGGACGTTTTCATGGACGGTTCTGGGACCTTTCTTTGTGGTAGAACAGACCATGAAAGTTGCGGACTATCTGAATATAATTGCGGATCAGTCGCATAATTACATGACGACATTCGTCCCAACTGGAAATGGAATCTACCAGTAAGAATTGAATTGTGTTGGATATGTTCAAGAAGCATGAGGATGAATTCCAGTTAATGTCCTGGTCACCTATCTCGCCAGTTCACAACTCGATATAGCATATCTGGGATGCCATAGAGCGGCACCTTATAGCTCAAACACCACCATGTCGGAATATCTCAACTTTGCGTGACAGCTGCTTAGACATTTAGTACAACCTCACTTCAGTCATCGACCAAGAACTTGTGACATCCATGCCAAGACAAGTTGCAGCTGTTTTGCAGGCCAAAGTCGCACACTGTTTTATTGAGTACGTGTTAATTATGTTTTGGCTCTTCAGTGTATATTTCTTCAGATGTTTAGCGGACACATGATACATTGCTCTCATTTCCACTTTCTTGCCATAAAGTAAATTTCTAGTTCGATGGATATTCAAATGTGCTATAAAGAACAGACTGTTTAAAGGAATGTTTTAGATTGTAGATTCAGAGCGTGTTTGGCCTGCTTGAATACCACCTTGCTAATTTAATTCTCTTGCGAGCAGTATTCTGCGGTGTTGTCTTATTCTAGCTATTACAGTTGTTATCCCAATCTTAGGTCAGATCTAGCTTGCGCATTATTTAAAATGTACAGCCGTTAGGCTAAACTTATTTTCATCAGTTTTAGTTAATCCTTAATCTTTGAGTTAAGCCATAGCTGTTGGCTTTTGTAAGCATGAGTTGGTGCCGTTCGTTAACAATTCTTTGGTTAATAAAAGGGTCATTTACACAGTTTTTCTAACTCCGTAGTGCTTACAAAATATAGCAATAATTCGTCTTTACAAGAGTTAGCCTGGTTTATGCTACCTAAAAAGTCGAAACCTATAATGCAAATTTCTATATTCAGGTTAAAATAGTCTATATGAAGTTGCAACATTTGGCATCAACCATCTAATATATTACAAATTCTTATGATGTATAAGTTCAAACGTAGCTTTGTGTAATGCATCCTTATTCGCTATTCATAAACGCGTCAGAATCTGTGTTCTGTCTACATGCTAAGTGGTTGTTTGGATCGAGGAAATTAAATGCCTTTGTTCAAAATGGCATAATACATTAGTCATCCTCTAATGTATTTGAAATTAAGTTCTGAACGATCAGCGATGCAGTTAACAGATTTGTCTAATTACAATGATACATGAGCTACTTTTATCTGGATTTTAAATAATGTGTATAATATTAAGCAATGAATCAGCACTAATTCATAGGTGGTATTGCTTATCAATGTTGTTACGATTTATTTATTAACTAAGATATTTAAATTATATTTTTAGAGATCTATAGAATGCAAGAAGATTGGAATTGCTACCGTAATTATAATTTTAATTGTAGCTTTTCTTTAAAACTAGTTAATCTTCCCACCTCACTGAGGTTTCATATCCATAATACGTGATAATGTAATTTGATCACTACACTGTTAATTTTCTGGAAAAATTAACTTTCTCAGCCGCATGTTACAAAAAAGCCACTAGAAAATCCACTAGAAAATGAATGAATGAAATCCACTAGAAAAAACCAAGTGTGTTAGAAGTCAACATCTAAGCCGTAATGCCTGAAAAATTGAGATCATTGTACTGTGTATAAATTTAAATTTCTTGCATTTATTATAAAATATGTGCCCTTTCATATGTCTCCATATGTGATAACCCTAAGTTTGTGCTCTACCATTGCAAAAACAAACAGGACACTTTTCCGTAGGCGGTTAATTGGCTACGCACGGTGATGAAGAGAAGTCGAAAAATTTCTCATGTTAAAATTAAGAAATGTTCCTTTATCCCCAAAATGAAGCAACATATTAGTATTTAAGAGAAGAGACGTCACTTAGACACATAAGAATAATAATATATGAAAACTATTTACTTTGCTATATTCAAATCCTTCAAAAAAGTGCAAATGCTCTCAGTAAAATATAATTTGTTTCCCTATAATGTTATATTAAAGTTTCTCTTTGAGGTTATATTATATAAAAAAATTCAAGTAATAAAAGAATTAAATGATATAATAAAAAATTTAAATAAATTCTGTAGCAAAATGCAATACCTACTTCTAAAAATTATATATGCACAAAGACTAAAAGATGCAAAACAGGCACACCGTCTTGAAGACTAAAATTAGGCAAAATATTTCTTAGATGTTCTATAATTTTAGGCAATGTTGATAATTTCCCAGATCTAGAGGTACCTTTGCTTATCATCACTGGAGAAATGTGTTTTCTGATGCATTTGAAGGCCTGTATTACTTTTCAGTTTAATTCATATGATCAATTGTCAAGCTTTATGAACTTGTGGCCTCAATATTCTTTTATTTTTTGTATTTAAAGTAGATATACTGTAAATGGTATCGTAGAGCACAGTTTCGAATTCTGGAGAAAGTATGGATGTTTATAAATGTATAGTTTCCGTGCGGCATGGGGGCACCCTAAATATGAGGCGAGCTGAAAGTCCTCTCCAAAGATTGGTGGTAGGAGAAGACGAGTAGAAGACCCTCGGACCCTTCACCCTGGTGTGCCCTCCATCAAAATTGGGGGCAGAACTGAGCGAAGTCCTACTGTCACTTGCATGGTGCTCAAAGCTCTTGCGAATGGCAGGTACAGTCTTACGCTCCTTACCGCGATGTATTTTGTGAGCTTATTCTGATGTTACTGTCAAACAAATGAGATAAGTCACAGCAACACATCAGATACAAATGACATAGGTATTGCATCGTGTAGATACGTATGCTTCTACATATAACGTAGATCATTCTATATAGCTTTTACATATAACCTCTACCTATAGCCATTCATCCTTATGATAATCAGGCCTACCAGAGGCCGAGCGATAAAATTCCTGATCACTGATAGTTCTGGCCTAGGTTCGATTCTAGGCGAAAGGCTGGCTGCATAGGCGTTTTCGTGGTTTTCCTCCTCAGTAAACGTGTATATAAGCCAGACTCCCTTAAAACGTCCTCCACGAACGCATCCCGACCTTAGGCAAATAGCCCTATTGTAAGTCAAAACTGCGGAATACTGCAGCATTTACAGCCGTAGAGTATGAAGGAATGTAAATGAGGAAAAGCATGAAATTTAATTAGGAACGCATAAGTGTGAATAACCAAGATAATTTTATAACCAAACAGCAACTTGTAATTTTAAGACAGTACGGTATTACAAAACTGTCATCTTATTTGCGATTAAGAATGAAATGTACGATGTGACCAGTCAAATTTCTAAACTGTAAGAAAACGGCCCAGTCCCTCAATAGGCTTACAAATCGTTAAATGAAAAGTTTTTCTATGGTGTATACTATGGCATTCTGTTCCACTGGACAATCACTTTATTACGAATGAATTCTCTTCCTAAACTGGTGCAAAATAGGTGATTATGCTTAAAATATGACACCGCTGCTGTATGTGTTTGTTGATTTTATCAAATGATAAGTAATCTTGTAACTTCACAACTAAGCTAATGATATATTTTACTTTCTATCACATTAGAAATCTAAAAAGTGAAATTATCCATTGTGGTACATTATCCGCACCATACCTATCATGCCGGTTAATGTGAATCTATGAAGGTGTGTCAAGTCTCAACGATGACGCGCTACGAACGTTCTGCCAAAGTTCATCCGCCTCTGACATTAATTATTAACCCCTGTTTGAGATCAGTCCTCACCCTACTACATATACGATTAAGGGGTTCATATATAAAATTAGATTTTGTATTCAGAACATACTCTGAAATACAGTCTTTAAAATATTTTAAAATTGCTTTCTTACTTAACTTATAAGATTAATAACATAATTTTCTAAAAATATTGTTACGTGCGTACGGGTTCGTTATATATTGAATGCACAAGTCGTAAAAAGTTAACAAAAATTTATTCTTTCTACAAGAAATAAATTAAAATGCTGAAATATTTCTTCACAAATCTTCGCACAATATCACAATATCTCAAACGTTTAGCAAAAACTCAGTTCAAAACAGATAAAATAGTTCTATCTCACAGCGAAATCGCTACAATCAATACAGCATTAAGTAAACAAACAGCAGTTCGCTTTTTACAGCTACAAGTATAACAGCAACAACAACAACTAACTCACTAACTGAGATGAGGTGTTTCACCTCGGCTTTTATAAGCTTTTTAATTATCAGTAGAACAATCACGATTTTTCTAGATTTTTCTGGATGGCAACAGTAATTACGAGATATTTATTTATTAAGCATTAAATGCACGCGCTCTTTTATTTTTATTGTTTTTTTTTTTTTCGACGTAGCTTTCTCTTCAAAAATCGTCTGCGTTGCTAAGGCAACATGAAGCAAATCTAATTACAATTCTAAATAAATAGCCAAATAAATGTGAAATTCGTAACATTGCCCCCTTCCCAAGGACTGCACGTCCCGGGCAGTACAATCCCTGGACAGGAAGCCAAACTTACAACTAAAGCATCAGTGCTATAATAAACATTACTTTATAATAACAAAATAAACAATAATTAAAATAAGTGACTTTCAGCAAATTAAATTCTATCCAACGCGAAATACAATTCAAATACTAAGTACAAATACTATCAAATACAAATGCTATTAAATACAAATACTTATCAAATACTAATACTTAACAAATACAAATCAAATACTAAATACAAATAGGACCATGGTCTTATACTATGTACATTATTATTTACAACTATATACACTACGTACTATGGCCATAGTAATGAACTAACCTGTCGTAATGAACGACTTTAGGTTTAGAGTTCGATGACTTACGGATCCGAACCACGACGTCGTTCAGCCTGTTTAGGACTGTGTAAGGACCATCCCAAGGTGATTGTAGTTTCGGAGAAAGTCCTTTTCGACGAGTCGGATTCCATAACCACACCTTGTCTCCTTCGTTGAAACGATGTCCAGTAGCTCTCGTGTCGTAGCGGGTCTTCATCTTCTCCGTCGCCAAGTTGACTCGCTCTCGTGCAAAGTTGTGCATCACTTCAAACCGGGCCTGGAGGTCTTGAATGTATTCCTCAGGCGATGAAGGCGCATCTGGAGGGCGACCAAACAAAAGATCACATGGCAGACGAAGGTCACGACCGAAGAGCATCTGAGATGGGGAATAGCCGGTAGTCTCGTGGACAGCACTGCGGTAAGCCAGTAAAAATAGTGGCAACTTCTTGTCCCAGTCCTGTTGGTTTCTGGAAACCACTAATGAGAGGTTATTGAGGATGGTTCGATTAAACCTCTCTACCATACCGTCCGACTGGGGATGTAAAGGCGTCGTTTGGGTTTTGTCAATGCCGAGTAGCTTGCAGAGTTCCTTGACTACAGCCGAGGTAAAATTCCTTCCCTGATCGGAATGTAACTGAAGAGGCACTCCGAATCTGGAAATCCAGTGCTGTATCATCATCTCTGCTACTGTGACAGCCTCTTGATCAGGAATAGGATACGCTTCAGGCCACTTGGTGAAGTAATCAATGGCAACGAGGATGTATTTGTTGCCATCAGCAGTTCGTGGCAGAGGTCCTAAGATGTCAAAGGCGATACGTTCAAAAGGTGCTCCTACATTGTAACGTTGCAGCTTCCCCCGGCTGCGTTTCTTCGGTCCTTTCCGACTTACACAGGCATCGCAAGTTCGGCACCACTTTTGCACGTCATCCTTTGCATTATTCCAGTAGAAACGCTCCCGAACTCTCTGCAAGGTCTTCATTATTCCGAAGTGACCTCCTGCAGGGCTGCTATGTAGTTCTTTAAGGACGTCCGGGATTCGGGATCTTGGGAGTACCAGCTGCCATCGGAAAGTTTTTCCATCATCCGATTCGAATTTTCGGTACAAGACGCCGTTTCGAATATGGAGTGAGTCCCAGAGAGCCCAATATTGTTTTGTAGTGGGACTATAGCTCGAAATATCCTGCCAAGTAGGTTTTCTGTTTGAGGTCTCCATTAACTCAATTATGGGTTTAATATCACGGTCTTGTAGCTGGTCTTTCCTGATTTCCTTGTCAGTCCATGGATCTGGATCAGCCAATGTTGATGCTGTAATTTGCCGTGCGACTGCATTAACCAGTTGGTATTTAGCTTCGACCCTGGAACAATATCGGCAGTTTTCTGGGCAAGGTCTTCTAGACAAGGCGTCAGCGTTTCCGTGCGACTGTCCCTTGCGATGACGGATAGTGATGTCATATTCCTGGAGTCTCTGTATCCACCTGGCTATCTGACCCTCAGGATTCTTGAAATTTAAAAGCCAGGCCAATGATGCATGATCTGTGCGGAGCAGGAATTTTCTGCCGTACAGATAATGATGGAAATGTTCTACGGCTTTGACTATGGCGAGCAACTCTTTCCTGGTGACACAGTAATTCCTCTCCGGTTTAGATAGGCACTTGCTCCAGTAAGCTACTACACGTTCTTGGCCCTCTATTTCTTGGGACAGAACAGCGCCGACACTTTCATTACTCGCATCCGTGTCGAGAATAAATGGTCTGTCGAGCTGAGGATACGTCAGGATTGGAGCAGATGTTAAGGCTTCCTTCAGGTTCTTAAATGCATTCTCACATTCTTTTGTCCACACGAACTTTTGCTTGCTCTCTGTCAGCTTGTGAAGGGGTCTTGCGATGGAAGAAAAATCCTTCACGAATCTCCTATAGTAGGTGCAAAGTCCTAGAAAGCTTCTCAGCTGGTGGACATTTTCGGGACGTCTCCAGTCTTTAACTGCTGACACTTTTTCAGAATCCGTGCGCACACCTTCAGCAGAGATGACATGTCCGAGATAAGCGACTTCCTGTCTGAATAATTTGCATTTAGCGGGACTCAACTTCAGATTGGCTTCTTTCAGTTTCCGAAGCACCTTTCTAAGATTTTCCAAATGTTCTTCGAAACTATTCCCGACGATGATGATGTCATCCAGGTATATCAGACAGGCTTCGTATGAAAGACCTTTTAAAACAGTCTCCATTAGACGTTCGAATGTAGCCGGCGCATTACATAGCCCAAACGGCATCACCTTGAACTGCCAAAGTCCTTGTCCTGTAGTAAATGCCGTCTTTTCTCGGTCATCAGGATGTATTTCTACCTGCCAATATCCACTCTTTAAATCAAGTGTCGAGAACCACTTGCTTCCAGAAAGAGTGTCCAGAATGTCATCAATTCTAGGAAGAGGGTAACTGTCTTTCTTCGTAACCTCGTTCAACCGGCGATAATCAACGCAAAATCTGGTTGATCCGTCTTTCTTCCTCACCAGGACGATGGGAGATGCCCAGGGACTTGCTGAAGGCTCGATGACATTGCTTTCTTGCATGTCCTTTAAAAGTGCTCGTACCTCTTCCTGTTTCGCAATCGGCAGACGTCTTGGATGTTGCTTGATTGGTGGATGGTCACCAGTATCGATTCTATGTTGAGTCAAACTGGTTCGACCAACGTCAGAAGACGAACGGGAGAAAACATCTTGAAGATCTTTAATAACACGCTCGGCAGCATTCTTTTCTTCATCGTTTAATTGCGCATTCTGCAGTAACTCCGATATAATGTTGTCGGAAGACGCGGGTTTTGAGATGTTACTTTTTCTTTCAAGGCTGGTTACTGGAGTACATTCTGCAACCACTTCACCTTTCTTAATAACTCTCGCCTTATCAGTTACATTGGCAACTCTCACCGGGATAACGGTCCCCGATAGGTCGACGAGTGCTGAGGCTATTAATACTCCTTTAGGGCTATTACAATTCTTGAGATATTCCATCACGCCGTAGCGGAACTTTCTGTTTTCGGCTATGGATCCAGGAAGTAACATTTCTGTTCTTGCCGGTATTGTGATATCGTCTTGAGCTACGATTTTGTGGATAGATTTCACTCCTTCATCATTAATTCCGAATAAAGTTATGTCCTCAGAGGCAGAATGCAGTTCGTTATTTTTAAAGTCCAAGGAAAAATTGTATTTTCTTAAAAAGTCCAATCCGAGTATGCAAGGGTCCGTAATTTCTGCTACATAGGCCGTGTGATGGTAAGCGGCACTTCCAAAGGTGATGTTAACGTTTAATTTCCCTTCTATATTGATCTTCTCGCCGGATACAGTCTGGAGGGTAACGCAGGGCGGCGTCCAGATAAGTTTACCTTCGAGCTGTTGAGCCAAATCTTTTCGAATGATGGTAACATTGGCTCCCGTGTCGATCGTCATGTTACAAGGAATTCCATTGATTTGTCCCATGATGAAAATTCCGTTATTGCCGCCACTCACTGCAGAAATCTGAAGCGCTTTAAACTGGGGCTTTTCATTATCTGGCAACCTCCGCCCCGCGAGATGGCCACGAATTAGTTTCCCTCCTTCTTGAGAGGCGCGGTCTTAACATCCGTGCCCTGGGGTGTTCTGCAGTTTCTTCGAATGTGCCCTTCAGCTCCGCAGTTCCAGCACTTTACGAACGGTTTCTTGTCACCAGTATTCCGTGTCAAAGCATTCACCTTTCTGGTTAAATCGTCTAGGCGAGCAGTCATTGGATCCACTGGTTCTTGTATGTGAGCAGCTCTGATTGGGTGGCGGTCTCTACGAGTGGCTTGCTGTGCTGCCTCGAATTTCATGGCATACACCAGAGCACTTTTTAAGTCCTTTACATCAGCCATTCGCAGTGCTTTCTGTATTTCAGGATCCCGGATGCCGTCGATGAAGTATTGCAGGGACAGGATTTCTCTTGTTTCTGTCGGGCACTCCGAAAAGGCGAGGTGGGACAGCCTTTCAACATCCGTGGCGAGCTCCTGAAGTGTTTCCGTAGGCTTCTGTTGACGGGATTTTAACTGCAGCCTGCTGTAATCTTTTAAACACTTCTCTCCAAAACGCAGCTCTAAAGCACCGGACAGAGCTTCGAAATCTAGCCTTTTGTTTTCGGGAAGAGTTTGAAGGATGTCCGCTGCGTCTGCTCTCAGAGAAGCCGCAAGGTGACAGGCCTTAGCTTGGGAATCCCATCCATTTGCTTCCGCAACTATAGAAAATTGTGTCTTATACACTTGCCAGGAGGTCTTCCCATCATATGTCGATAGCTTCAGAGAAGGACGAGCACTCATGGGTAGAAATTTAAAACTATCCGAATTGCTTCCTGCCGTCGCTACGAATTTCTTTAAAGTATCAACTTCTTTCGCAACTGCAGAAACTTTGTCCTCAATTTGTTGTTCGATTTGGTGTTGAACGGCAGAAACTCTTTCTTCAATTTCTCCAACTCTGTTTTCAACCGTGTCAATTCTGTTTTCTATACCTTCAAATTTGTTTTCTATTATGCAGGTGATTTCCCTTTTTATTTCCTCTTGACCAACTTTCATTTCTGTCTTAACAGCCTTCATTTCTTGCTTAACAGATTCCTCCATCTTTTCTTGAACAGCCTTCATTTCATCTTTTACAGATTCTTGAACAGCCTTCATTTCGTCTTTAACAGATTCTTGACCAGCTTTCATCTCTTCTTGACAAGCTTCCATCTCTTCTTTAACGGATTTTATCTCTTCTTTAACAGAATCTTTCATCTCATCTTTAAATGCAGCAAAGGCTGCCATAAATTGCCTTAATTGTTCTTCCATTGCTCTAGTTAATGGCATTCAAAATATCCCACTTCTGACACCAAATATTGTTACGTGCGTACGGGTTCGTTATATATTGAATGCACAAGTCGTTAAAAAGTTAACAAAAATTTATTCTTTCCACAAGAAATAAATTAAAATGCTGAAATATTTCTTCACAGATCTTCGCACAATATCACAATATCTCAAACGTTTAGCAAAAACTCAGTTCAAAACAGATAAAATAGTTCTATCTCACAGCGAAATCGCTACAATCAATACAGCATTAAGTAAACAAACAGCAGTTCGCTTTTTACAGCTACAAGTATAACAGCAACAACAACAACTAACTGAGATGAGAATGGCGAGGAGAGTGGTTCGAAAACCAGGGTGCATGGGTCAAAGGACCCTACCCCTCATCGAATGCATAAGTATGATTCTAATAAATTGGCAAGTACAAAATAACTTAAAAATAAGTAATAACAAATTTTTTTTTAAAATATATAATTATATATATGAAAGGTACTAATTAAAGTAAGTAAAAACAAAAGGAAGGCGGGGCTATTATCAATAACTTGCCCTATGAAAAGTAAAATTTAAAAGTAAATAAAGCCATTCAAAATCCCACGAAAAAACCGAAAATGCCTGTTTAGAAAGAGAAGGCCGCTGAGCTGGTGACACACTAATTATATGCGTAAAGAAAAAAAAATCATGATGTTAGGTAACATGCGAATACAGAGGTGCACTCAATCCGATTAAATGTATAAAAATATAGAACAGGAGAGGAATACAATGCAAATAACACTTGATAAATACAAAATACAATAATGCAACAGAATTGTCGTACAAGTCATTACAACAGAGTAATAGGCATTAGTCAAGATTAACATTTAAGATAGCCCGAGGGCGTCTAACATTGACAATATCATTGACATCATAGTCATAAATGGTCATGGTGGGATTGTTAAGATCCCCCAGACCTTCAAAAAACTTACGTGCCAGACGGCAACAATAACTTTTAATATATTCAATTTTAAGTTCGTCATGCAAGCGCTGATTTCTAATGTACCATGGGGCACATACTATTTGGCGTAGAACACTGTTCTGCGCTGTTTGTAGTTTTTTGCGAATAGACTTACAAGAGTACGCCCACACAGGGCAAGCATAACAAATAATAGAACGCAACAAGGATTTATAAATAAGTAACTTATTATCTATAGATAGAACGGAGTTTCGAGAAATTAAGGGGTAAAGTATTTTTTGACGTACTCGAAACTTTTTAAGACTACTTGTAATGTGTGGGTTCCATGATAACCTTTTGTTGAGGATCACCCCAAGATAAGGGACTTGCTTGGCCCAGGGGATGGTCTCTCCATATAACTGTAAATTTTTAGGAGTTTTCACTTTTTTGGTGAACAGGATGGCTGCCGTTTTATCAACGTTTATCTTGATTTTCCACTTCACTAGCCAAGTCTCTAGTAATTGTAAGTGGTTTTGTAATCGTTGAATTGCTGAACCAATAAATGCACTTTGTGTGAGGATCGCAGTGTCATCAGCATACATTGCGAGTGTCGTGTCAGGTGTGGTGGGGATGTCGTTCACGTATATGTTGAATAATGTGGGGCCCAAAAGAGACCCCTGGGGGACTCCAGCCTTTATGGGTCTGGCTGTTGAATGTGTGCCTAATACGTGAACGACAAAGTGTCTACCGGTCAGGTAGGATTTAATTATGTTAATGATGTAGCCTGGGAGACCCAGACAGTGTAATTTGTATATAAGGGCATCCAGCCATACACGGTCGAAGGCCTTAGCGACGTCTAGAAAGACTCCTCCTGTGACTCTTTTCCGTTGAAATCCACCAGTGATCATTTCAACAACCCGATAAAGCTGATGAGTTGTAGAATGCTTACTACGGAAGCCGAATTGGTAGGGAATAATTGAGTTGTTCTGCTCCAGATGCTCATTGACTTTTTTAAGAATAACTGCTTCCACCACTTTGCTTAGCGTAGACAGTAGACTTATTGGTCGATATGATGCTGGTTCTGTCGCAGGCTTATTGGGTTTAAGAAGTGGAACCACTTTGGCAAGCTTCCAGGTCTTCGGGAAATGTTGCATCTTCAGAATAATATTGATGATCTTCGTTAGGTAGCATATGGTTTTAGGAGGAAAATGTTTAATCATGCAATTGGTTATTCCATCATATCCAGGGCTCTTGTTTTTCTTCAATCTCTTGATATATCCAGAGACCTCCGACGGCATGACTGTGATGATGTTGTCTGTGTAGGGACTTGTTGTGTAGTTGTTGTGAAAACTAGAAATGAAGTGATCCGTGTTTGTGTCACCAATGTTGTTAGTGCAAAACTGAGATTCCAGATGCGTAGCTAAAAGTTCTGCTTTCTCAGTTTCAGTGTAGTGGATTCTTTGCGGGCCTTTAAGGGGCGGAATGAATGTGTGGCATTTTGTATACCTTTTCACCGCTTTCCACAGAGAATTATCCTCCACAGAAAGGGATTCAAGGTATCTGGTCCAGCTGTGTTGTGCATGTACATTAGTAAGAGACTTGACAGCTTCACATAGGCGATTTAACTTCCTTTTATCATCAGGATGGCGTGTACGTTGAAACTGTCGTCTGGCAGCGTTTCTTTCTCGCACCAGCAGTCTGATTTCCCTTGGACGATATTGCTTGTTGGCCTTGATTTCAGTCCTAGATTGTTCAAATGCTTTTTGTATCTGATTAGTGAATTCACTAACTAAACTGTCAATGTCATCCCTCTCTTGTACCGTTGGAATCGTGTATTGAATGTTGTTTAGAGCTTTGGCAAATTCATGCCAGTTAGTACGAAAGGCTCTTTTGTATGTTGAGGTATAACTGCTGATATCAAGTATGATTTTAACCGGGTTATGATCTGAGGATAGCTCATCCAAAACCGAAATATCCAGCGGAGCGCTGGTATTTCGGAGAAGGAAGAAATCCAAGATCCCCGTTGAACCAACAGTATACCGTGTTGGGGTTTTTGGAGCTGCTATGCTAAAGCCGACTTTGCCGACTAAATTATAAATTAATTTGCCTAAAGAGTTAGTTGTATAGCAGTTCCATGCGCGGTGTCGTGCGTTCAAATCTCCACCCAAAATAACATGTGTTCCAAGTGTTAGTAGCACTTTGAGGTCTGCTTCTACAGCAGCCACAGGTTTCGTTGGTGGAATATAGGTGGAGACGAATGTGTATGTTGTGCCTGTGTTTGTTGTGATGGAAATAGCTGTGGCCTCTATGGCTAAAAGCTGTGGTAATGTTATATGATAATGAGGGATGCAGCGTTTAATTAGAAGTGCAGTTCCACCACCTCTTGCACGTGACGAGTTCACATCTCTGCTGGTGCGATATGTACAGTAGTTAGCAACATAGATTGGAGATGTAGGGCCAAGCTTGTGTTCTTGTAGGAACATTAACTCGGGATTGTACTTATTCATAAAATCCCGCAGCTCATTGAGCTTACGAGACAACCCATTTGCGTTCCAACTAATTATATTTACAAAATTATACACATTATTATTCATACTTGACTAGAATTAGAACTGAAAATTTCTTCAAACATTTCAAAAACAATAAACAATTTATCAATAGCATGCTCGGCTTGTTGTAGCTCGGGCAGCTTGGCAGAAATTTTTGACAAAATATTAGCAATAGATGTGCCTTTAAACACATCAAAAATTTCTTTAACTAGGTCAAACAGTTCTTTAAAAGAGTTTGAATTAACACCACCAGTATTTTTACCTTTAACATTTTTCTTTACAATATTAGAATTTGAATTAGTATTAAAATTAGAGTCCATATCAGATTGTTTTTTCTTTATAATAGTAGCAGAAGTGTCCTCAGTTACTGTTGATTGACCCGCTGCGCCTCCCTTCATGGCACTAGCGTAGCTCACCCCAGGTATAACACCAGATCGCTTGGTTGCAGTGCTGGCATTTGTGGAGTTTTTTCCAGTAGCCTGATTGCCTGTAGAATTGGACCGGAACACCGGAAACTTCGGGCATCCCTTGTAGTTCGCTGTATGACCCGGACTTAGGCAGTTACAGCATACAGGATTATCAGTACGTTTCATTTTACAATCAACAGTTTTATGTGCACCTGCACATTTTACGCATCTAGGCTGGAGCTTACAGTTCTCAGAAGAGTGATGGAAGTGCTGGCAATTATGGCATTGCACAACACCTCCACGCACTTTGTAAGGAACAATTGTTACATAAAAACATAGCAATTTGTTTATATCATACACTTTTTGCACATTTGGGAAATTCTCTAAATGAACTAAAAATAGTGGCATAGGAGCTTTACTCCTAGTGCGATGCATTTGGACTACTCTGCGAGATTTAAATCCAAGGGTTAACAATTCATTTTGAATGTCATCAGTGGGGCAATCAATAGAAAGACCCCGTATTACTACCTTAACAGGCCTATCTAGCTTTCTAGTAATCAAATAATGGTCAATTTGACCTTCCTCCAGATATTTAGAAATGAGTCTATGATCTTGTTCAGTTTTTGGAAAAACTTTCAAAAATTCACCGTTCACCTTGGCAGCAAATTCAAGTTTTGTGTCTATTTTCATTTGTTTGAGAAATTCAGGAAACTTAATACTAGGCTTTACCATTATTGGCTTAACTTTAGGAGGAGTGACTTCAATAACGTCAGGCTCCCCCTGAGTATCCATTTGATCATCATTAATATTTGCATTTTCACTTTCTAAATTTTCAAACTTATTACTAGTTACAATATCAGTATAACACTTAACCAGCTTAGTAGGGCGCGCCACATTGCGTGGTTGCACAAACCCTTCGGAGTCCTCCGAAAGGAATTTCAGAAGCTCCTCTCTTATTTTTTTTTGAAGGCCTCTTGGGCTTAATTATACCAGCATTTTGTTTACATACATTAGTAGAACTATTAACATTGGCAGTAACAGTAGAACTACAATTGACATTATCAACATTTTTATCAGAGGCATTAACATGATCAACTAAAGCACTTTTAAGCATACTAGCATTATTATGAAAAATATCCTTAGCAATATCATTTCTAGATTTATTACAATATATCGGATTGAGATTACCAAAGGATTCGCACTTACCTGTAAATAGTGACTTTAATCCTGTGGCAACTCCCATGAATTTATTCCATTCATCCAATAATTTTTCCTGCAGCTGTGTATCCAACTCAGAATGTAACGTTGTTTTTGTAGAATCTTTCAAACGAACAGCAACTTCGATGTTATGGATTTGATTCAATCCGAAGAAATAATCATCCAGCGTCCATATATCCTTAAACAATATTTCTTGCCAGTTCAGATCCAAAACTTTTTCACCGAAATCAATAATTTCTGCTGTTATATCAATTGCACATTCTTTTAATTCTTTTCCATTCCCCAGCGGGGGAAAATCTTGATTTTCCATCGCCACGTGCTAAAATGGCAAAGAGTCACACAACATCGATCGCAGGTAAACACACATTAATCCACAAAAATAATCGTGTATCCACAGTCTATATACGAGAGAAGAATTGCACAGAATCTTTCTGCAGCACAAAAACAATCCAACAACTCGACCAACTTTCTTTAGAATCTAACTAACTGAGATGAGGTGTTTCACCTCGGCTTTTATAAGCTTTTTAATTATCAGTAGAACAATCTCGATTTTTCTAGATTTTTCTGGATGGCAACAGTAATTACGAGATATTTATTTATTAAATTTATTTATTAGCATTAAATGCGCGCGCTCTTTTATTTTTATTGTTATTTTTTTTTTTGGCGTAGCTTTCTCTTCAAAAATCGTCTGCGTTGCTAAGGCAACATGAAGCAAATCTAATTACAATTCTAAATAAATAGCCAAATAAATGTGAAATTCGTAACAATATAATAAAAAATTCAGCTATTTTCTGTAATTTCCTTTTTTATCAATTTTGTTTCGATTTCCCTGCCAAAATATACATTTCTAGAGCCCGCGATTTTCAAATGATGTTGAAATTAAAAAGTACTTAAAGAAGATTTCTAAGTGTAAAATCAGAGCGTGTTTTCTGCCTGCTTGGAGGGCACGTTCCTAAATTCGATTTTCTCGACTGGTATTCTGCAGCGTTGAGTTATTCTTGACATTAGGCTTGTTTACGCCGACTTCTTTTAGAGACAGTTTGCGCGCTAACACGGTGAAGCCCTTAGGCTAGCCTTAAATTTAATTAATTTTAGTTCATCCATTATCTTTGATCTAAAGACAAAGTTTTTGGTTTCTGTAAACACGAAATGGTGCAATCCTCTGTTAAACGTTTTTTGGATTAATAAGATGTCCTTTACAAACTTTCTCTGTCTCTGTGGTACTCATAACACGTAGTGAAAATTCGCTACTTGTGTTTTATAGATCTGGTTTAATTTTACTCTATCTAAGAAGGCCCATACCCTATAACTTGAAAAAGCTGAGAAAAGTATCTTGGATTAATATTAAAGAAAATAAACTTATAGCTACATTTTTGAACATGCAGTCATATATATATATATATATATATATATATATATGCATACATACAAATACATATATGCACATATGTATATCCATACATTGATCAGAGTACAAAGAGGTGCTTCGATAAGGAACAAAGACACTGAAGCTTGACTTTACAGAGAAGTTATAACAATTAAAATATGCGGGGCTTTTTCGGGAACTCTCCGGTTGTATGCTAATTTATGCGTTTATTAAATAAATAAGAGAATCATGTTTTTAAACCCTTAACTGCAGAGGAAAACGTACAAGATTCACTCCCCAGTGCCACCGTTTTTTACTCAGGCGCGCGTAGTTATGCGATGTATTAGGGGGAAAAAGAGTGCAAGTTTTTGCTGTCTTAAACCTGTTTACTTTCCCAAAATAAAGAACAAAAGAAAAAATGAAGATACAAAATTTAATAATTAGAGTAAAAGTATAATAAAAAAGATGTAAGTATAATAAAAATGGCGTTTATATAACAAAAAAGACAATAAAAAAGATCTCCCAAAAATGGAGTTTCGATCAATTTATTTTTAAATCAGTAAAGTCTAATATCAGATTTTAGTGTTATACCTTGCAAAATCAGTATACCTAAATGGAAAGCGTAGAGGCGGCATAGGCAGGTTTTTCATATCAAGTCGTACCCATCTTTCAATCAAACATCTTTCGAAAAATAGTCATAATCCTCTTCATCTAATGTAATATCATATTCTGAGGTGTCCGATCCTGAAGATAAGATGACGAAAACTAATTATCTATTTCACTGTCGTACATGTTTGTGAAAAAGCACCTACTACAAACAGTAAACGAAAACGAAAGACACGAAATAAAAAATGCACTTTAAACAGAAACATGACCAACGACTGGGCAGTCATTACTTGCACCGTTTCAGAAACATCCCCCTCTCCATGTCTTCCCCCTTCTCTGAAATAGTATCCTCCTTCGCATACTTGTCAAAGTCATTGTCGTGTTGCATTCCGAAGCTTTGCGAATAATCTTACTAGTGGCAGCGCAAAGCAAATGATAGCATTTCGGAAGGGCGTATATATACGGCCGGGGCAGCTAACGCATCGGCTAAGCCAGTCGTATATATACGCCCGCGGCAGTGAAGGGGTTAAAATTAGGTGGTTTTTTTTTCAGTATGAAACAAAGATATTGCAACGTGTATTTACACATATCCACGTAACCTATGTGCGCACATTTTGTGCTTTTCATGTTCATGATAACTTATAAAGGGAAAAAAGAAATATTATTTGAGTATGGAAACTTACCAAACAGGAAGAAAACTTGAAAAGTATGAAGGACTTACCTAAAAACATTAAAAAATATTGGAGTTAATTACATGCAGAAAATGTATTACAAAACAGAAAATTGTTTTAAAAAGTTATCAACCGAAAACAATTTCAATGATTTTTATGGGCAGTTAGTTGCTAGTGGAAAAAGTACAATTTCATTCTGCAATTTTTGTTCAAATGTCAAACTAAAACAAATTCTAATTCTTTACCCTTTAGTTAAATCAATATAAAAATTCTCTAATTTAAAAGTAAATATCTCTGTTTAATTGAAAAGCTTGCTAATAAATTATTGACTAAAATGATTTCTAGCGATCAATATATAAAAACACGTTTTTACATAATTAAATACCTATTACTTAAAAGGACGCGTACTCGAGTTTAAATGAAAAGCGTTTTTCATGACGGAAAAAAATCCTCTTGTGTTATGTGGCTTTTGAATAGTGAGCTCAGGCTGCTGACTATTAACTAAGAGCACAAGAAAAAATATGTTTTACTTTCGTAAAAGAAGCAGGAGGAATTCGGATCTATTCCTAGAAGAACAGTCCAAGCTCGTGATAAATACTGTACCATTATTTTTAGTTCACACAGCAAACAAAGAAATAGGGAGAAACTGGGAATTAGCAGTCTTGAAACACTTACCGCCTTTTACCAGAGGCGAGTACGGTATCTTCGAATAACCAGTTTGAAGTACTGCCAAATAACTGACCGTTGGCAACTATTAAATTTCTAACACAAATTTTGTTTTTCCGTAATGGGGGAGGGTTTACACTTGGACAAAACCAAGTCAGAATTTTTCCGTACCTTTTGACACAGTGAGCATGAAAGATTCGCCATCACTTTTGTCACGAAGGTTTTTTCAGACGTCGAAGCGAGCTTTCTGTAACTGAATGTCATTCACATCAGAATATGTTTTGTCTGCTTATTCAAAATGTGCTCAGATGTCGGTACGTTACAACTAAAAACGCTAAAAATCCAGGATGCGTTCTTGGCGATAGTGCACGCAATACCTCAAGAAATACGGCTCGCAGACTCATAATATTTCTGCAACGAGACTCGAAACAAAACGCCGTACACAACTCATTTGTGCTCTTAGTACCTTCTAGAGAATGAAAGAAATTAGATTGCACCGTTTACATGTGCTTCTTCTAGTCAATGTCAACGAATCGATCAGTTGAATCAAGTTTCTTTCCCTGTTAAGGTTAGTCTACTTGACTATTTGAAGAAATTCTGCTCCGGAATTAGTTTTGTTCTGGTTAAAGTATGCTGAAATTAATTTTAATATCAGAGTGGCTGAATACAAAGCTAAAAAATATATTTCAGGCTATTTAAAATCTCATAAATATATTTGCATCGAATTTTTTGCTAAGTACAGGTAAAGTAATTGTTTTTAAATTTAAGAATGATTAATTACACCTAAACGTAATACGCAGAATCATAGGATTATTTTTTTCAGAACAGTAAAAGGTTTTACCAGAGAAATTATTTCGAGATAATACGCCTACAAATTCATACATTGTTAGTTTAATATCTATTATTAAGCCCATGTGTTTAAAAGTAGTATTTTTCGTTGAAGAACTAACCTAGAGAAAGAAGCATGAATGCGGTTACTTCTTTTGTCTAACTCATATTATAAACTGAACTATCACAGCTCTTATACCATTATAGTGCTTTTCTAAATGCCATTGTGTTACTTTCACTTATCGTTACTATCCCAGAGAGTATTTTCTGATAAATGCCGCAGCCGTAAATTATCCTTCTAAGTGTGAAAATGTTTTATCATTATCAGCTCGTTCCTCATGTTAAGTAGTTTATATAAGCAGAAATCTGACAAAAGCTTCCTAAGATGAGAATTTGCTGAGTGGAACATAGTACTTTACAAAATAGTTATTTCTTCCCGAGCGCTTTATAACAGATTATTATCAGTTATATCATTTTTGTATTCACTAATTCTGCTTGTTTTAAAAATCAACAAAATTATTCACAGAGAAAAACACATGAGGGAAATACACTTGAGTAATTTTAGCACATTAAATACCATTATGTCATAAATTTAATATTTTTAAAGCCAATATTTATGCTATATGTTTCAATAAATATGTCTAAATACCTCAGTAATATAATGATAGCTATAAAAGAAATAATAATCATA